>CM077174.1:36576400-37031400 GCA_039654105.1 Coreius guichenoti
GGGGTCAGGTACTGATGTTGGACGAGAAGGCCTGGCTCGCAGTCTCCGCTCTAATTCATCCCAAAGGTGTTCTGTCGGGTTGAGGTCAGGACTCTGTGCAGGCCAGTCAAGTTCCTCCACACCAAACTCGCTCATCCATGTCTTTATGGACCTTGCTTTGTGCACTGGTGCGCAGTCATGTTGGAACAGGAAGGGGCCATCCCCAAACTGTTCCCACAAAATTGGGAGCATGAAATTGTCCAAAATGTCTTGGTATGCTGAAGCATTAAGAGTTCCTTTCACTGGAACTAAGGGGCCAAGCCCAAGCCCTGAAAAACAACCCCACACCATAACCCCCCCTCCACCAAACTTTACACTTGGCACAATGCAGTCAGGCAAGTACCGTTCTCCTGGCAACCGTCAAACCCAGACTCGTCCATCGGATTTCCAGACAGAGAAGCGTGATTGCTGCTCTAGAGTCCAGTGGTGGCGTGCTTTACACCACTGCATCCGACGCTTTGCATTGCACTTGGTGATGTAAGGCTTGGATGCAGCTGCTCAGCCATGGAAACCCATTCCATGAATCTCTCTCTACACTGTTCTTGAGCTAATCTGAAGGCCACACAAAGTTTGGAGATCTGTAGCTATTAGACTCTGCAGAAAGTTGGCGACTTCTGTGCACTGTGCACCTCAGACCCCGCTCTGTGATTTTACGTGGCCTACCACTTCGTGGCTGAGTTGCTGTTGTTCCCAATTGCTTCCACTTTGTTATAATACCACTAACAGTCGACCGTGGAATATTTAGTAGTGAGGAAATTTCACGAATGGACTTATTGCACAGGTGGCAACCTATCACGGTACCACGCTTGAATTCACTGAGCTCCTGAGAGCAACCCATTCTTTCACAAATGTTTGTAGAAGCGTCTGCATGCCTAGGTGCTTGATTTTATATACATTTGGAAGTGATTGGAACACCTGAATTCAATGATTTAGAGGGGTGTCCCAATACTTTTGGCAATATAATGTAGATTCATTTGCAAAAAAATCTGAATATTTGAATGATTAATATTTAGTGTCTTCATATTGCTGTTGCTGAAATTCTACAAAAGCAATACAACGTTATTTTGTGCAGACGATCCTGGTTATTATTTTATTTTATTTTTTATTTCTTTGCACACCTTCAAGTGGCTACTTGCATTAATATAAACATTTTCATTTTTGCATAATTTTGCATAAAACTCGTAATCACGACTTCAGAAGTGGGAATCAACTAATTTCTGATAGCACGTGAAGGCAGCATAAATGCATTTGTCATTTGGGTATGTATTCCCTTGAAAATCGAACCTGCACATGCTCTACAATAATGCTATCACATATCTTTCCCAGAAATCAAAGATCTCCACCTATGAGAAGATGTGGGCATTCATGAGCAGCCGGAAGAACACGGCACTGGTGAAGAATAACAGAGAGGGAATCCAGCGTGTGCTGACCACAGACTACGCTCTCCTGATGGAGTCCACCAGCATCGAGTACATCAGCCAGAGGAACTGCAACCTCACACAGATCGGCGGCCTCATCGACTCCAAGGGCTACGGAGTGGGCACTCCTATCGGTACACTCACATAAAACAATGACTTGTCATAAATGTATCAAAAATGCATCATGTAGTAGCATCTTAATTAACTGGTGTTGTTTAATAATGTAAAGTAATAAGTTAAAAATAATAATAAATATGATTGAATTAACCCGACTAAATTGGGTTACACCAGTGGAAATTTTTAAAGGTCAGATCTGGTATATAAACCATACTAATACTTTATGTATATACTAATATTTCATATATATACAGTACCATACCATCTCTAAATTACATTTTCACATTTAATTAGGATTTATCAATAAATATTAATTATTTATTAAACATTAATTAATGCATTAGCTAACATGAACTAACAATGAGCAATATGTGTTTTAGAGAATTTATTAATCCCTGTTAATGTCAGGTAGTAGAAATATTTTAGTTCAAAGCATTAAGTAATCTTAACTTTAATATAGTTTACTATTGTTAATAAATTGAGCCTTGTAAAGCATTGAAGCATTGTAAAGTAAATCTTTATAAATATTTTGTAAAATTTTTTATTTAGTTAGCTTTCAGTTTTTAATTATTATTATTTTCTTTCAGTTAGAGAAACCATCATTTTGAATCAGTGATATTTTGTAATATTTCATATATGTCAATAAATCAATATGGTTCTGATTACAGAAATGCAAAAATTAAACACTTCATCTTGCTTTTTTTAACTTGTGAAATAAAATGATTGGCCTTTTGAAAATATTTAGGAATGACAAATCCTAGAAAAACCTGAAGCTTTGTTATTTTTGTAATATTAACTTGTTATCTTAGAATCATAGTTTTTTATTAATATTTTTAATTTAATTTAATTTTTATATTTTAATATATTTTTTATTTATTTTGTATTTTAAGTTTTATATTGTAGTTAAAGTTTTAGTATTTTTATTTTGTTTTTTCTAATTTTTAATAGTTTTTAGGGTTTTTAATTGTTTAAAGTAAAGTAATTTTTATTTCCGTTTTAGCTATTTTAGTACTTCAAATAATTTTATTTAAAGTTTTAGTTTTTTGTAGTTTTTTTAGATCTATATAGTTTTTATTAATTTGTATTTCCATTTTAGTTACTTTAGTACATCAAGTTGAAAGTAAATTAAAATGAGAAATGTTGCCTTTAGCAACTAGCTGAAATAAAACGTTTTTTATATTTTATTTTATTTCAGTTAACGTTTGTTTTAAGTAACAAATGTTCTGTTATGGTTTTAGTTAACTAATAATAACCCTGAAATAAACTAAACAAAAATGAAAAACTTTAATATAAGTTAATTTAAAGGTAGGGTTGGCAATTTTTGTTCTAAACACTTTTTGTTATTCCGGTTGAAACTCTCTTCACATCCTGATAGCAATCAATAATAGAAGTGGTCTAAATATTTAAACGTGCATGTATCTTCTGTGGAAGTCTCAGGACCAAAAAATGCTTTGCATTCAGTCCGGAGGTAATTTAACAGCATCTCTCATGACGCTTTGCAGACTCTGCTCTGGCTGTGTGCGTTCATGTGTTTTGAAGGAGGCGTGGCTTTGGAGACGCTCTGAAGGGAGACTGGGATTTCATGCTTTCAAACCTAGCTTGCTATTGCTAGCTTCTCCGAAATTGCCTACCCTACCTATATGTTAATTCAGTTAATGTCGAAGTAACAAAAATATTTTCTTTATAATAACCCTGGGTCTCTCTCAGGTTCCCCGTATCGTGACAAGGTGACTATCGCCATCCTGCAGTTACAGGAAGAGGGGAAACTCCACATGATGAAGGAGAAGTGGTGGCGAGGAAACGGTTGTCCCGAGGAGGACAGTAAAGAGGCCAGCGCTCTGGGCGTGGAGAACATCGGAGGAATCTTCATCGTGCTGGCGGCCGGACTCGTCCTCTCCGTGTTCGTGGCGATCGGGGAGTTCATCTATAAGTCCAGGAAGAACCTGGACATCGAGGAGGTGAGCGTGGGACAGTGTGAATGGCACAATAAATACTGATGGAGGAGCTGGTGGACTTATTTTACACTTTTGCTCTTCAACCCTCCTAAACCCGGACATACACTGACTGAACATTACCTGCGGTGTTATAAGATGTCAGCTGTGTTATAACCGGGGGCGATGTTGGACGCTGAACAAAATTTTCAGCGTTCAATTTTTTTTTTTTTTACATTTTCAGATGTATTTTCAGAGATGAACAAAGAGATGAAAAGTATCTGTCAGTGAAATATGAATAAAGACATGAGGGTTAGTTAAGGTGAATTGCAGTTATGCCAGTTAATATATTGTAGAGTAGCTCACATCCATGTAGTTTGTATTTAGATTTAAACGGACTTGAACACTTTATTCTTTACAGACATATTCCTCCTTAATCTAATTTATGATAAGACATGTCTGTGGGTTTTATTATGGGTGATGTGTGTAATTTTTCCATGTTAAAATGTTCATTTCGAGCTTAATTTGCAGAGTCATTCATTCATAGCTTGATTTTCCCGAAGAGTGTGAACAACAGTTTTAACGTCTGAAATGGGCAATTGGTAGATGGGAAACCTGTTTGAAAACAGTCATTTATTTCATTCGGTGATGCAGAAATTACATACTTCACCTTTAAAGGCTCATGCTGACTGTTATAGCCTTTCTCTTATAAAATGACTTATTTTATTTCACGACTGTTGGTAACATTTGTCTTAAAGCCGTGTGTTATATGAACCCCTTTTTTAATAGTGAGAACAAACAAACGTCTATAATGCAGATTTAACATGCAAATCCAGCATTGCAGACGTCCTAACCAGTCATTTTTCTGTCCTCGTTGAAATTAAAAATGCTGTGCAGATCATATGTGATGTTTAATATGCGACGTGGCTAGATGAATGGATTTGAATCTGCACAAATGTATTTGTCACGGCTCTTTTGTAGTCGCTGAGATTTTAAACCTCAGATTAATGGACTAGTTACATTTTATTCAGTCTACAGGTGCAAGACTTTGTCTTCATTTTTCAGCATTTCTGCTTTTGTATTGTTTGACACTTATGAAAATCACATTGAAATGATTTCTTTATGAGAACAATATATGTGTTTTCTTTGGTTTCTTGAATCATTTTTTTTATTATTTGCCTCTTGTAGTCTGATCAGTGCTTTAATGATGTTTTTTTCACGGATGGACATTCAGTCTTCTGCATCTGAAACTAATATGGACTGTGAATTGAGTTGAGTATTTTATTATTGATCCACTTTGGTGATGGGCTTATACTGAGAAAACATGATCACGTCATTGATTTCTATCAATAAAATCAAGTAATAAAAACGAAAAATGATAAATCAGACAATTGCATGTTAATTCCATTTCCTCCATTGTTAAAGGAAACAACCATCCAAAAATGAAAATCATCATCATTTACTCACCCAAACGTTTTTTTCTTTTGTTTTTTTTATGAAAACAAAATTATGAATAATCTTCATTCATGTTTTTTTGGGGGATACAACAGCAGTTAATATACATTATATTGCCAAAAGTTTTGGGACGCCTGCCTTTACATGCACATGAACTTTAATGACATCCCATTCTTAATCCGTAGGGTTTAATATGGAGTTGGCCCACCCTTTGCAGCTATAACAGCTTCAACTCTTCTGGGAAGGCTTTCCACAAGGTTTAGGAGTGTGTTTATGGGAATTTTTGACCATTCTTCTAGAAGCGCATTTGTGGGGTCAGGCACTGATGTTGGACGAGAAGGCCTGGCTCGCAGTCTCCGCTCTAATTCATCCCAAAGGTGTTCTGTCGGGTTGAGGTCAGGACTCTGTGCAGGCCAGTCAAGTTACTCCACACCAAACTCGCTCATCCATGTCTTTATGGACCTTGCTTTGTGCACTGGTGTGCAGTCATGTTGGAACAGGAAGGGGCCATCCCCAAACTGTTCCCACAAAGTTGGGAGCATGAAATTGTCAAAAATGTATTGGTATAAAGCATTAAGAGTTCCTTTCACTGGAACTAAGGGGCCAAGCCCAAGCCCTGAAAAACAACCCCACACCATAATCCACCCTCCACCAAACTTTACACTTGGCACAATGCAGTCAGGCAAGTACCGTTCTCCTGGCAGCCGCCAAACCCAGACTCGTCCATCGGATAGAGTCCAGTGGCGGCGTGCTTTACACCACTGCATCCGACACTTTGCATTGCACTTAGTGATGTAAGGCTTGGATGCAGCTGCTCGGCCATGGAAACCCATTCCACAAATCTCTCTACACACTGTTCTGGAGCTAATCTGAAGGCCACACGAAGTTTGGAGGTCTGTAGCTATTGACTCTGCAGAAAGTTGGCGACTTCTGCACACTGTACACCTCAGCATGCGCTGACCCCGCTCTGTGATTTTACGTGGCCTACCACTTCGTGGCTGAGTTGCTGTTGTTCCCAATTGCTTCCATTTTGTTATAATACCACTAACAGTCGACCGTGGAATATTTAGTAGTGAGAAAATTTCATGAATGGACTTATTGCACAGGTGGCAACCTATCACGGTACCACACTTGAATTCACTGAGCTCCTGAGAGCGACCCATTCTTTCACAAATGTTTGTAGAAGTGTCTGCATGCTTAGGTGCTTGATTTTATACAGCTTTGGTCATGGAAGTGATTGGAACATCTGAATTCAGTGATTTGGAGGGGTGTCCCAATACTTTTCGCAATATAGTGTAGAAACTACAGCTGTCAGTCTCCAAAGAACAACAAAAATAAGCACCATAAAAGTAATTGTGCACAATATTTCAAGTCTTCTAAAGTCTTACAATATCTTTCTTTGAGGAACAGACTGAAATTTAAGTTGCTATTCTCTGAAAATCTCCTATATGCTTCAGCTCTCATTACGCATATGTGATCCAATGCTGTTTGGTGTCACTTTTGGGTGAACTTGATTGCAAACCTTTACCAAGTCTTTTCTGAATAGATGAAGAACCATATGACCATGTTGTGGAGGTACTATGCAGCTTCTTCAGTGACTTAATGTCTCTCCACAGGTTCTCCTTGAAACCTCTAATATCAGCAATGAAGGTGCTGGTTTTTGTCAGTTTTTCAGTTCTCATCTTTCACAATTTCCATATGATTATGAGTGCTGGCTTCAGGGCTCGACCCATCAAAAGAATCATCTCTGAATTCATAAGAGGCCTGTGAAATGATTCTATGCAAATGAAGGTGTGTGTGTGTGTGTGTGTGTGTGTGATTTCTGCCTCCCTTCAAAGGCATTGGGTGTTTTACGTCAGAGAACACTGAATGGAAAAAGTCTTGCATTCTCATTTCTTCCACCATTTTCTGACCTTTTGAATTTGTCCCTGTGATGTTCTTGAACCTGAAGGCTGAAACAACACATCAACCTCCACACAAGTGGGTATAAATTGAAACTCTTATTTTTCTCTGCTTTGACACTTTTTACTCATTTCAATCAGTGACATAACAACAAAAAGTAATGACATTTTTCCTTCAGCATTTGAGTGCAGATCTAATTCTTGATGTAATGCAACAGAGTTCAAGACATTTTTAATTGCACGTAAAAATACCTTTTGGGTCACAAAACACTTTACAATTAATCAGTCATGAAAGGAAACGGTGCACTGTAAACCCGAATAAGTTGGCAAAACTCAAAAAAATGAGGCAATCAGTTACATCAAATTTTTTAAGTTACAAAATTTTAAGCAAGCAGAACTTTCATTTTGTACTCATACATTTTAATTGCTCTTAAATTCAAATATTTGAGTAAGCTAATTCATACATTTAACTTAAAATTATCAACTTAAATATTTTTGGTAGTGGAAACTTGGCTAGTTTTAACTAGCTAATTCAATAAGCGCTATCTCTTGCTAATTGATAACACAATGCTTTGATAGCATTGGCATAGCATAGCACTTGCTGAATGAGGGCTATAATATAATATATTTAACATACTGTAAATCTGTTCTCAAACTAGGGTCATGCTCCACTCGTCATGATGGTAACCCTACAAAAAACCAACATAACAGAAACTCTTCTAAACTAGCATAGCAAAACATTAAACACTACTAATTCTCCTACTTAACTTTAATCTTGCACACAAAAACATAATATAACACTTCATTTTAGCATTTACTCTCCCTTTTTAAGTGTCATGGCAAAGCATGCTGTGAAATAGAAATCATAGCCCAGTTTCAGTTAAAGTTAGTCTAAATTAAAAGAAACAAGTTCATAGAACTCAAAACAATGAAACAATTCAGATTACTGAATTATTAAAAAAAGTTCTAAATACTCATAAAATTTAATTTGAGTATTTATTACTAATTTGTTTAATTTGAGTTGGCTCTACTCAAACCAGTTAATTATTTTGAGCGTTAGGGTTTACAGTGTATAGGGTCATTTTCACGTCTGTATTTTTAAGGGAATAGTAGGCCCATTTCCACCACATAAGAAAAAAAACATGCTTTGGTAAATCATAATTATGGGATTAAAAAGTCATAATTATGACAAGAAAATAAGACATTTCCTGACTTTTTTCATAAATTTGAAAATAAATTTTCCTCAGAGCATCTCTTCTACTGAATGAGAGTTTGAGCTGCACAGAAGTTTCAAAGAAGCTTTGGCATTAATCTGCGGTGGAGATGACAGTCTGAGGTTTGTGTATTTTGATGAACTCTGGGATTGAGTTTAAAACTGCTTTCATTTTTGTTCACTGGGGCGTAATCCTCTAACCCTGCTTTCTTAATCAAAACTGGGAGTTTTTAATCTAGCGTCACGCAGGGCAGGATTATGGATCTATGACCTTGTGTGCTGTAGCACAGCTGTTTCCTCCTCAGATCAGCTCTCGGTATTGTAGCGCTTGTGGCGGCTGGAATAATCAGACTCTTTGTGGGCTTGTTTTTCTGCATGTGCATATGTGTGAGTGTGTATAACATTATTTGGTGCAGCCTAATTGTATGTTTGTACTAAGGTAAATTCTTAATCTCAGAGAGATAATGCTGCCTATGTGCTATCGAAATTATTGTAAATACGAGTTTAATAGATAAAAATTGGATATGAACTCCCTCTCAAGTCAGAATACCACGAATGGGAAGTTCGGGGATAATTTTGATACCGAGTTCCCGAGTTGAGTGGGCCATAATTTTTTTTAAGGTGCTGTATGTAAGTTTTTGACTGTACTAAAGCATAAAAATATAACATGTTTGCAGATATTTAGGAAACATGCTGAGTTTACATACTTGTTTCTCTGAAAAACTATTCTACAGCCAGATATTTTACTTTGAAATGTGCGTTCTGTGTCGGAATGTCTGTTTTTGTTTTGATCTGTGCGATAACACACGCTGCCGGTTTACCCAATAGTTTTTCGACACCCCGGGTTGCCAGTTGGCGGAAAACACCACAAATTGCTGCCATGGAAGCCAGCAAACAAACTGAGTCAGAGATTACAGATTCTCCCAGACCTAAAAAGCCCTCAGCATCCATTTAAAAATATGAACGGAAGCACATTAAAACGAGGAAAAATCAACTCCTCAACTTACAAGTCTTCTGGCCTTCCATTGTCAATTGCGCTCGTTCCTGCTGCGTGTCCTCAAACTGGCAACCGCGCGTGAGTGTCGAGTCTGAGGACGAGGGGACAGGGCAAACAATATTTTGAATTTGGACTGGAATACCCATTTGGACCACTAGCTGTCATTCTTACATACAGCACCTTTAAACATGACACAGGGGAGAAGGATTGCTGCTGTTACTGGTATTCTTTATAAGTTTTTTCCACAACATTTATATCGCCCTGTCTTGTAGTGCATATACACATAGGCTATATAATCATTTAATAGCAGCAGGATACCTTTTCTATCTTTCACCCGTTTCACTTAAAACAGGCCTCACAACAGAAGGTCATAAAAGAGCTACGCCATTATGCCACATACACACCAGGGCCGGAAATTTAATGGGGGCTTGGGGTAAAAATGGCAAAAACCAAGATATGGTGCAAAAAAAAGTCTCTGTATAAGTTCTTGTTTTTTAATATTTATAAGCAATATCACACAAGCAAAAATGCTGTTGTGCTGGATATCAGCACATTTGCAAATGTGATTATTGATTTTATACAGCAATATGTTAATAGGCTATTAGGTAACTTACATTTTTGACACAATATTGTGTCAAAATCGATGGGGGCTCTGACTGTTTCTTTGAAACGGGCCTCTGATTTGGAAAGGCCACCTCTAAATAGTAGTGAATGTTGGTTGTCAATGAATGGGATGCTTAATATCATTTTGACTTTTAAAAGATTTTCCGAATAAATAGGCAAGAAAAAAGCCTGGTGTTCTCCATTATTCCTGTTCTTCCCGACAACAAAGCACTTTAATGAGCTCGTAATCATTGTAATGATAGCTTGAGAATCTGTTAGGTTATATACGGTAATATATACAGCAATGCTTGTATCGCCTCATCTATATATGCCTTCCTAACATTACAGTCATGACTTCAGGGGCCAGTTGCATAGCCATTATGTTAAGACAGTGTCTTAAGATCTGGTATGAACCACTAAGGGCCCTATTTTAACAATCTAATTTAAGCGCATGGTCTGAAGCGCACGGCACAGGTGCACTTAGGGCGTGTCCGAATCCACTTTTGCTAGTTTAACAACGGGAAAAATGGTTGGCGCGCCCGGTGCATGGTCTAAAAGGGTTGTACCTATTCTCTTAATGAGTCATGGGTGTGTTTTGGGCGTAATGTGCAGTAAACCAATCAGAGTCTCATCTCCCATTCCCTTTAAAAGCCAGTTGCGCTTGCACCATGGCGGATTCACTATTTACATGGCGGAATAGGCAAGCGGAAAGACTGAACGCTTCTCCAAAAAGGAATCCTTTTATTTTTAATATTTGGCATGTTTGTGTGTTGCTGCGCATCCCTGTGTGTGTAATAAGCAGAGTGTACGTGTGTTGTACACCCGCCTATAGGCACATATTACTAACGTGCCCTTTAAATAACACAAAAAATACTTATGAACAAAAATAAGTTATGAACAGTCTTAAAGAAAAAGAAAAAAATAGCAGTTTATGCAACCGGCCCCATAAGTGGGAAGTAGGAAATTTCATGTGAAGGCAACATAAGTCAATTAGAAAAAAAAAACTTTCCATTTTATTAAAATGTATTCATTATTTGTTTAGCTGTATCAGTTTTAAATGTGTATGTGTATATTTTTAAGATGTATTTTCATATTTTTTTGTAGATTGAAATTTTGGATTTGGTACAGAGTTAAATAACATCTATATATAAAATGTATTTGAAAGTTAGTAGAAATAAATGAAAGCAATAATGGTAAAGTGTTCAAAAGACAGAATGCCTATGTGGCCCTCTGCTGGTGAAGAACATCAAACACACTATAATGTCTGTTGCATCCAGTTCACTTTAAAATAATATAAAAAATATATAAAAAATTATGTTTAAAAAAAAAAATACTCACTTCTAAAAAAATTTTTACTATTAATTTGACCATAGGTGGATGTTTTTCCAAATTCTTACGAACTAATAAACACCCTACAACAGTGTGTACACGTCACATTTTTTTTCTGGAAGACACTTAATAAAAAGACACTTTATCTCAAATTATGCATTGTCATTTCCATTCAGAACACAAAAGGAGTTACCTTTTGAGTTATACACAAACACACACACCCTTGAATATGTGGTTTACTGGGACTCTCCATAGGCTTAATGGTTTTTATACTATACAAACTGTATCTTATCTCCCCTAAACCTACCCATCACACACAACTTTCTGCATTTTTTTTTAATAAAAACCAAAACAAAACAGTTTAGTATGTTTTTTTTAAGCCATTTGGTTTACGAGGACACAGAAAGAACTCAAATTAGAGCTCATTCACCATCAGCTAATCATAGATCACACTGCTATCTAAAACCTTAACAATATTAAAATGACACATGCAGTATGAGACATCATTGCTGATGCAAATACCAAAATCTAATTCAGAACAAAAACTTAACACCTTGTATTTGCTTCAAATTTGCTTAATACAAGTTTATAATAACCCAAATTCTCTCCGTTTATCACCTTCACATAGTGAAAATATTCATATACACCCATATACATATTTAAAACTATTTGCAAACATGTTTGAAAATATTATTTTTTTTTTTAGAATTAGTACTCACTATAGTATGTCCAGATTATAGCAGGGCTGCAACAGTAAGCAAAATTCACACTTCGGAACATACCTCAGTTTTGTGGTAACCGTTCAATACGATTTCGGTACAGCAAGAATCTCTTGAAACTATTTATTTTATAAACACATTGACCGCTACAGTTCTTACACTATGCATATGATTTCTTGAACTAAATTACAATACAGCACTACAGAGAATGCTACACTACACAATGCTCCAACCTGCAGAGAACAATGACACAATTTGAATCGGTTTAGTCAGAATTTTTATGTCCCTGGTTTTATTTTCATTTACATGTGTAAATATGTACATACACACTACTGGTCAAAAGTTTGGAATAATTTAGTTTTTTTTTTCTTTATGTTTTTGAAAGGCTGCATTTATTTGATCAAAGTAAAAAGATGGTAAAAACAGTAATATTGTTAAATATTACTACTCTTTAAAATAATTATTCTCTAATTGAATATGTTAAAATGTAATTAATTCCTGTGATGCAAAGCTTTTTTTTTGGCCCATTCTAGCAAGAGCCCTGAGCCCAAGACTTAACATAATTTGATTGTTTCCGTGTCCAGAGATCAGGTCGTCAGGGCCCTCGCCTTCGACTGCCGCCCGATCCACTATGCACCGGCCCTTACGATACCTCCTGCAGGTGGTGAGCTCACAGGAGGGCGGCCCCACGTCGCTCATTCGGGCTGAGCCAGGCTCCAGGGTGGGGCCCCGGTTGCGCCATGCCGGGCGACATCTCGGTACTTGATTTGGTTTTCTTCATAATGGGCTTGTGAACTGGTCTTAGTCTGGCCGTCACCAAGGACCTGTTTGCCTTGGGAGACCCTACCAGGAGCATATAGCCCCGGACAACATAGCTCCTAGGATCATTCGGGTACTCAAACCCCTCCACCACAATAAGGTGACAGTACGGGATTGTGGAACGGGAGATTGACAGATGGATCGGTGCAGCTTCTGCAGTAACGTGGTCGATGTACTGGTCTGTTGTGGTGAAGAAGGAGCTGAGCTGTAAGACGAAGCTCTCGATTTACCGGTCGATCTACGTTCCTACTCTCACCTATGGTCATGAGTTGTGGGTCATGACCAAAAGGACAAGATCCCGGATACAGGCAGCCGAAATAAGCTTTCTCCACAGGGTGGCTGGGTGCTCCCAAAGTGAGAAGCTTGGTCACTCGGGAGGAGCTCAGAGTAGAGCCGTTGCTCCTCCACATCGAGAGCAGCCAGTTGAGGTGGCTCGGGCATCTGTTTTTCGGATGCCTCCTGGATGCCTTCCCGGGGAGGTGTTCCAGGCACGTCCCACTGGAAGGAGACCCCGGGGATGACCTAGGACACGGTGGAGGGATTATGTCTCCCGGCTGGCCTGGGAACGCCTCGGTATTCCCCCAGAAGAGCTGGAGGAAGTGTCTAGTGAGAGGGAAGTCTGGGCATCTCTGTTTAGACTGTTGCCCCCACAACCTGGCCCCGGATAAGCGGAAGAAGATGGATGGATGGATGGATGGATAGATGGATGGATAATTTGATTGTCTCAATTTCTGCAGTTTACAGTAAGGAGTGTCCAGTGCAGTTCAGTGCAGAGAAGCTTCACACCAGAATCTCCTAGATCAGTGTTTCCCAACCACGATCCTGGAGGCCCCCCAACACTGCACATTTTGCATGTCTCCCTAATCAAACACACCTGATTCCAAGACCAAGACATCAAGACCTGAAATAGGCGTGTCAGATAAAGGAGACTGCAAAATGTGCAGTGTTGGGGGGCCTCCAGGAACGTAGTTGGGAAACACTGTCCTAGATGATTCCATGTCAGATCCAGTTCTCTCAGGTGTGAAGGATTTGATCTCAGAGCTGAAGCCAGAGCAGCTTCATCTGACAAAGAGTTACAGTACATGCAGGGCTTTACATTAATGTTGAATTTTATATATAATATTTTCATTTTTCAATTGTAGTATTTTAAAAAGGCATCTGAAATAAGCTAAGTGCAATGTAGTGGTGTCAAAAATATAGATTTTTCGATACATATCGATACCGAAATATCTGAAATGCTTCCAGTACTAATTTTCAGCAGAATAGATAATCGATACCAGCTGCGTTTTCTTGCTCTCATATCTCTTTGACAGCGAGTTACACACAAACCCGCCTCCCCTCCATTTGCTGCGGATAATTATTGCTTGAATTTCGATTGGGGGATTGCATGTATTGCACATAATTTTACTCATTCCTGCAGATTTTGTGCTCACAAAAATGGTTATTTAACAATTAAATTCAGTCCTGCATTACTAATTTGTTTTTTTTGCACATAAAGAGCATGAGATTTAAGTGTCTGTGTCAGTTGTAAATGCCACACGTCTTTTTGGGGCTAAAGCATGTGAACTGTGTATAGAGTGTTTGTTAAATACAGTGGGGAGAACAAGTATTTGATACACTGCCGATTTTGCAGGTTTTCCTACTTACAAAGCATGTAGAGGTCTGTAATTTTTATCATAGGTACACTTCAACTGTGAGACGGAATCTAAAACAAAAATCCAGAAAATCATTGAGCAGTTAACTTAAGTTTTTTTTATAATATACCATAATTTTTATATCATTTTATAATACATCACAATACACCATAATTTCACTCAAACTGACAACTTAATATGCATGGCGAAAAAATATGCGCTGTTGCATTAAACAGAACGCGCTGCTCACGCGCCGCGACACTGAGCAGAACGCGCTGTTAATCTGAATTGAGTCTACGAAGCATACTGTTTGCTGAAAGCTGCATTCATTACATATGCACATCCTACTCATTATCTAGGTCCCATGCCGCTCCCCCATCAAATAAAATGTATTATAATTAGGCCTATTATTATATTTACACTACCATTCAAATGTTTGGGGTCAGTAAGATTCTTTTATTTTTTAAAGAAACGGATAGGCCTATTTTCTGCAAGGAAAAAATAAATTGATTCAACAAGTGTAAAAAATTGGGTTT
This sequence comes from Coreius guichenoti, assembly GCA_039654105.1. NCBI lineage: Eukaryota > Metazoa > Chordata > Actinopteri > Cypriniformes > Gobionidae > Coreius > Coreius guichenoti. The sequence continues at coordinate 36,591,112 of CM077174.1, forward strand.
AAGGGTTAAAGAGACTTGTTGCAAAATCCTGTTTAGGTTATATCCATACTGGAATTTTTACAATTGGCTTTCAGTGAAAAAATATGTATCCCTTATTTTCAGAAGGTATCCTGTTGAAGAATATATTGAATCCACAGTTTTCTGACCTTGTGAGCATAATATTGACAGGAAAATATCACATTCATTCACACATGTAAATGGGAGAAATGTAAAACCACTTTTACTTTATTTCTTCATGATTTTGTGAGAATATTTAAAAGTTTCAAAAACTTTGAAAACATTGAAAACTAGTTCAAAAACTAGAAAAGATGGAAAACCTATGCTGCTGTCAAAATATTAAAATATATATACATACAAAATATATGTATAAAATCTATATACATTTCATATCTCTATTTCAATCTTTCTGTTAATTAAAATCCTGATTTAAAAAGCACCGCCATACGTTGGACATTTTAATAAGCAGCACAACCATTTTTAGCTAATAATAACAGAAGTGTTTCTTGATTTTATTGATAAAATATTGAAATACATTTGTATACAAAATGTATTCAATCAAAAAACAGTTTAAAATAGTAAAATTTTAGTATTTATCAAATGTAGCCTATGCAGTCTTGCAATCTGAAAATTGAATATAACAATCAGTAACTATATAAATTGTGATTATAATATAACCTCAATACAATAACCGACTCAACCTAGTCAAAATATAAACATAAAAGCCACTTGTGGAAAAGAAAAGAAAAAGCAAGAAGAAACCATGGTAACAAGTCTAGCAGTTGGTTTTAATTGGATCTTATAAAAAAAGAAAAAAGTGCAAACTACTTTGGTAAACGCTTTAGCATTAGCTTCGTATTCACAGTGTATGTGGATATTAGCTTCATATTCACAGTGTATTTCTTTACTCTGCTGGTGAAGAACGTTAAATACAATCTGATTTAGTTACATCATCTTCAATTTCCATTAAAAATAACAATACAGCTGTATATACTGAGAATTTATTAAATATTTTCTAATGTTCTGCTCATTTATTCAGAAAATGTTTAGTTTAAAGCTTTGAAATTTTATCTCCAATATCTTTGACATGTCATATGTCATATCGTGTCAACTGAAAGTATACTGTAACTTGAGGAAACAATTAAGCCAAAAACGGACAAAGGCTGATGTTACATTCATAAAACTCATGCTTTGTAAGTGCAACAGTGGTATGTGATAAATGTAGTAAAGCGTAAATATAAAAATCTTAGTAACACTTCAATAAGGTCCCATTAGTTGACATTTAATGCATTAACTAACCATAAGCAATACAGTTTGTACAGTATTTATTCATGTTTGTTAATGTTAGTAAACCCCTTAACGTTCAAAGATCACCGACGGCCCCAGATTATTGTTCAACATTCACTGCACGTTAAAACATCACACTCTTACTTGATCTGGACAAACTGAGTATCATTAGAAAGATTAAAGACTCCAGCTTTGATATTTGACCACTGTTTATGAAAGATTGCAGTGACATTAATTTCTTACTTTATGTCAGGAGTGCAAAGTAATCAATCTGTAATGTTTGTTATTTTGAATAGAATGGATGTTTACATTGTGTAGCGATTAGCTCCATATAAAATGCTAAATATAACATTTTAAAGTCATTATATGACTAAAATTTACATTAGATCACGACCGGAAGGTAATACAAACGCTCAATTGTAGTTTAAAGTGAGTTTTGAGTGAAAGTGTAATATTAATTTTAACTTTTAAATTGTGTTATGTAGCTTGATGCTAATTGGAGCTCTAATGCACCTGTTGCACCAGCAACTATATTCTATTTCATGATCTATTTTGTTAAAAGAATTCACATAAAGGTCTCAAGAATACTTTTTTGTTTTGTTTTCTAGAAAGACTTCATATAATAGGTGGATTAATGTATTGTGGGATGAAAGTGGTGTTGATGGGCAAGCCATTTAATTCTAGAATAAAGGCTAATAATGGCTGAATACAAACAAAAGAATAACGAGAAAAGAATAATGAAGATTAAGTCTCATACATGGCAGAGGTGTGAAAAGTTTGTCGGTTGAGAACAATAGGGCATGAATTGAGCAGTTCACCTCACCAGACATTAGACAATAGACTGCAAATGGGTGTTTAAAAGATCAATGAAATATTTCATTAGCATCTTATCAGCCTTCTCTAAAAACTCACCTGACATGATCTTATGAAATTATTCATAGAATGCATAGTTTGAGATATCATCCTCAGATTTGAAATAAACCACACGTGTGGCTTGAGCTTCATTGTGTTTTTAAGTTTCTATAACACAGACTCATATATTTAAATATTATATTCTTAATATTTTTATTTTTGTTAATGTTTGTGCTTACTCTGTATATATAACATTCTGAGTAGTTCTGAGTCTTGAACTGTAATCTCTCAAGTGTTGGCTTTCTAAATATATGTTGGTTATGTGTCTATTCAGAATGAGCAGCAACCTTTTTATTTTATGTCATTTATGCCCCACTTGCCAAAATGGGGGGTGTGGGGTAAGGGGTTAATACAATTACATTTCATTGTTAGTTAATGTTTGTTTAGGACCATTAAATAATTTTGATTACTTTGATTTTAATAATGTATTAGTAAATGTTTTTTTTTAATGAAATTAACATTAACTGGCATTAAATAAATAATAAATAAATGATTCTAAAGTTAATGGAACCTTATTGTAAAGTGTTACCAAAAACTTCAATAATAACAAGTAAATATTTTACATACACATACATTTAGTCATTGCAGTGTAGCAATATAGATTACATAGAGATTTTACACAATAAATTATAAATAATAATATTTGAAAAAAAGAAGCATAAACTTCGTGTTAACAGGTACAAGAGACAATGTTATCCACAGCATATTTTATGCAAACCTCAAAATCTTACATTTGTGAAATTGAAATAACCTACTATTTGAATTTTCATTTTTAGTAACTGTCCCTTTAAAGGTAAGGACATGCATATGTGTCACTCCCAAGTCTGTTACTCACATTCGTGTCTCCAATTTATAATCATCCTTAAGATCACTGAGCATCTTCACTGCTGAAGCTGAGATGTTATTAGCAAAGAGACTCAGTTCTCTCAGGTGTGAGGGGTTTGATCTCAGAGCTGAAGCCAGAGCAGCACAACCTTGATCTGTGACACCACACCTGCTTAACCTGTAGAGAACAATGACACACTCTCTCAGTTCACAATGTGGGCATGTTTGTGTTGAAAATGCCCTGCACAGGCAGTTAATCTGAAAAGGTATACAATTTAAAATATGAGTTTGGTTAAGATTAAAATCTGATTCCTCAGTTATCCTATATGATTTAGAGTCACTATAGTGTATTAAAGAATAATATGTACTATCAGAGAAATGATCATACTTCAGTATCTCCAGTTTACAGTCAGGATCTTTCAATCCAGAACAGAGAAGAGTCACTCCATAATCTCCTAGATTATTAATAGACAGATTGAGTTCTCTCAGGTGTGATGGGTTTGATCTCAGAGCTGAAGCCAGAGCAGAACAACCTTCATCTGTGACACCACAGTGACGCAACCTATACAAAACAATACTTTTTAAGTGTTTCAGAGTAGACAGGACACCATTTTAGAAAATGAAATGTTGTCAGCATTGATTCTGAATGCAATAAAGATACCAAGACACATTTTGTTTTAAGCAACAATTGAACACAATGCAAGTACACATTTGCCTTTTGCCCTCTATCAGGTCATGTCAGATTTTAAAGGATCCAATCAAACCAGGTGTAAATGCACCTAACACACATGGTGTTTTTAAATTCTATACAAATGTGATCCAATCAGCAAAAACATCTTAATGCCAGGTGTAAAAAGGACCATAGAGGTGATCTTACTTCAGTATCTCCAGATTACAGTGAGGATCTTTTAGTCCATCAGAAAGAAAATTCACACCCAAATCTCCCAGTTCATTATCAGTCAGATCTAGATGTCTCAGGTGTGAGGGGTTTGATCTCAGAGCTGAAGCCAGAGCAGCACAACCTTCATCTGTGATTCCACAATCACTCAACCTGTAGAGAACAATAACACCATCCAGGGGGGTATTACAGAAAGCAAGGTTAACTTACCGTCACATATACCTTAAACTCCTGGTTGATTAACCCAAACCTTGCTTACTTGAGGTATGCTGGTTCCAAAAACGAGTCCGGGAGTAAATTCAGACAACTCAGAGTATGTTCCCGGTTAACACACAAGACATTCTCAACAGAGCAACGAATCGATGATTCACCATGGAAACAGACGCTAAGAAAGAGCGCACCGTTCTACTTCCTCCTTCTTTTGTTTAATGGCGATTTACATAACCTACTTAGTGCACATCGCCACCTATTTGGTGGTTGTGCAATCGTTTTTTCAATCTCTTCGTTTAATAAGTAATCTTTATTCGCTTAGAATAATGATTATATTGTTTGTTTTGATGCTAATTAATTGAATGCAGATCCATGTGTGAGATGACAATAAAATAAATATATTTGAATTGAATTAACATTTATACTTGTTATAATAGTGCTTTAGAATTAATATATAATATTGTATATTATATAACTGTAACTATATAACACATTTAGTTATATTAATATAACTCTATTACATGCATCTGAATACCTCTTAAGCAAACTAACCCTGGAACATAACCTGGTCCGGAGCAGTTTATGTTCAGAGAGTGAGTTGCTATGGCTACTTACACACCCTGAAAGTTACCTCCGTTTTTGGAACTGAAAGTTGAGGTTATCCACTTACTTACTCTTAAACATACCCAGGTATGTCACATAAACTGCTTTCTGGAATACCCCCCAGGATACATAAGGCAGAGTTTAAGATAATTCTGTTTACTCCATTGCTTCGATCTTACCAATAAAAAAGTGTGCACGCGAGAGGTAGCACGCGTGGCATTGCACACAATTTACAAGTTTAGTTTCTGCAAATCCAACTGTGAGCATGAGAGGTGACGTGCACACATTGTGTGAGAGAGAGATGATCTCACCTGAGTATCTCTATTATACAGTTAGAATTCACCAGTCCAGACAGAAGCTTATGCACAGCAGAATCTCCTAGTTCATTCCAAGACAGATCCAGCTCTCTCAGGTGTGAGGGGTTTGATCTCAGAGCTGAAGACAGAGTAGCACAACCTTCATCTGTGACACCACACTTCCTCAACCTGTACAAGGAACAATGACACACTCTTCACTCTCAATTCAGAACACGCAAATCAGATTTTACTTTATCTGCAGTACTCTTCTAATTTTAAAATTAGAATTGGGAAATGAGAAAGGGTTGTGAAGGTTAAATGGATAGTCCAGCCAAAAAAAAAAAAAAAAAGCCATACAAGTTTGGAATGACATGAGGGTGAGTAACTGACAGAATTCTCATTTTTGGGTGAACTACCTTATTAATATCATTTAATGCATTTTAATTCAAATACACTACTGTGATTTAAAAATTAAATGAGATCCCAGTGATATTACCACAAAATCTCCAGTTTACATTGAGGATCCTTCAGTCCAGCAGAGAGAAAATCCACACCTCGAACTCCTAGTTTATTATCAGTCAAATTCAGTTCCCTCAGGTTCGAGGGGTTTGATCTCAGAGCTAAAGCCAGAGCAGCACAACCTTTATCTGTGACACCACAATGCTCCAACCTGCAGAGAACAACACATCACGTTTTTTCACTTTTAATCTGAAGTTACTAAATATTTTTATTAACTTAAACATTTACTTGAGAAATGTATTTATGTAAACACATCAACAATCAACCTGTAACAATTTCTGACCATGCATTTTATCACTTGTTTATTTAGGGCTTATGATTCTGCTTAATCAGTTAAGAATTTGCCAAAATGTGCATCCCCAGATGGCAGAATGCAATTTATCAACACTTAAAAACATTTTTCTTCTATAAAATGTCAAAAATGTACTTTAAATCAGCTCATCAAACTAAAAAAAGTTACCAGTTTCATAAAATCATTGCAGTGATTGCTTTTAGATTTACTTACTTAACTGATCTTAATTCTTTAACCACAGACAGCAGCTTCAGAAGAACTTCATCTGAAGACTGTCCTCTTCCAATTAAACTATTTAGTTCAAATGTATCCATATTATGCTCTGATGTCAGTAACACAAAAGCTAAAGCTGACCACTGAGAACGGGAGAGTTTGACTTCAGCTAATGTTCCAGATCTCAGAAACTGTTGTATTTCCTCCACTAGTGAATGATCACCCAGTTCATTCAGGCAGTGGAGCAGATTTATGGATTTCTCTGGAGAGTCAATGGTCTTGATCTTCTTCTTGATGTACTCAACTGTTTCCTCATTGCAGTCAGATCTGCTTCTTGTTTGTTTCATTAGTCCTTGAAGGAGAATCTGATTAGACTCCACTGACAAACCCAGAAGGAACCGCAGGAAAAGGTCCAGATGTCCATTTTTACTCTGTAGAGCCTCATCCACTGCTCTCTGATGTATATCTGATAAAGTATACTTCAGAAACATAGAGAAGTCAGAGAACACACTAGAGAAAACCTGTAAGCTGTTGTTTTTATAAAAGAGGTGCACATATAGAGCTGCTAGATGTTCCTGAATGCTCAGATGAACAAAGCAGAAGATTTTCTTCTCATACCAGCCAAAATCCACTCTGAAGATCTGAGTGCACAATCCTGAGTACACTGATGCTTCTGTCACATCAATGTCACACTCTCTCAGGTCTTCCTCATAGAAGATCACATTGCCTCTTTCCAGTTGCTTGTATGCCAGTTTCCCAAGTTTGAGAATCATGTCTTCATCTGTCACATTCTTCTCATAGTCCTTCTCATGTTTGATGCTAATCTGTGCCATCAGGAAGTGTGTGTACATTTGAGTGAGAGTCTTGGGAATCTCTCCACTCTTTGCGTCGCTCAACATCTTCTCTAGAACAGTGGCTGAGATCCAGCAGAACACTGGGATGTGGCACATGATGTAGAGGCTCCTCGATGACTTCAGGTGTGTGATGATTGTATTGGCCAGACTCTGATCACTGATTCTCTTCCTGAAGTATCCCTCTTTCTGTGAGTCATTAAAGCCTCGTACCTCTGTCACTCGATGGACACACTCAGAGGGGACGAGTTCAGCTGCTGCTGGTCTGGAGGTGATCCAGATGAGAGCAGAGGGAAGCAGATTCCCCACAATGAGGTTCGTCAGCAGCACGTCCACTGAGGCTGATTCACTTACAGCACACAACCTCACATCGCTCTGAAAATCCAGAGACAGACGACACTCGTCCAGACCATCAAAGATGAACAACACTTTATATTTGTCACTGGATATTTCCATTTCTTTTGTTTCAGGGAAAAAGACATGAAGAAGATCTAAAAGAGAGAGTGTTTTATCCTTCATCAAGTTGAGCTCTCTGAAAGGAAGCGGAAATAAGAGCTGGAGGTCCTGATTCTCTTTCCCTTCAGCCCAGTCCAGGATGAACTTCTGCACAGAGACTGTTTTTCCAATGCCAGCGACTCCCTTTGTCAGCACAGTTCTGATGGGTTTGTCTTGTCCAGGTAAAGGTCTAAAGATGTCATGGCATTGGATCGGTGTGTCCTCTGTTGCTGCTCTCCTGGATTTTGTCTCAATCTGTCTCACCTCATGCTCATTACTGATCTCTCCACTCTCACTCTCTGTGATGTAGAGCTCTGTGTAGATCTCATTCAGGAGTGCTGGGTTTCCCTGCTGTGCTGTTCCCTCATACAGACGCTCAAACTTCTTTATCAGATTTGATCTAAACGTGTTGAGGACTTCATGGCTGTAAAATTAAAATACCACATTATTACACAAGTCTAAGCGGTACATGTCCAAAAACAAAGTCTAATGAAAGGAAACCTTTGGATTATTGATCATGTCATTGATTATAAACTATATGATGAATCTTTGCAGCATTAAAATCTTGTATATTACCTGCCGCCAGGATACAAGCTTTCATTAATGTCTTGATTCATAGACTTCTCAGATTTCATTTTCTTACAGACGGATTCTGTTACATCTGGTCTGGACTGCCGAATTCGCCTTAAACAGCATGAAGTAGATAAATGATCAGACACTTTGATATTTTGAATTGATACTACAGTTTAGTAGCTGTGATTTATATTAGAAATATAAAATGGACAGATTCGAATGGTGATAAAATGATAATAAACACACAATCTATATTAATGCGCCCAATTTCTATGTAGCTTGGCCATAAACTGTTGATACAATGAGGTTAATGATCTAGATTATTTGATGGAAAAAAAAAAAAAACTAATTATTGGTAAAAAAAAAAAAAAAAAGCAATGACACTCTATAAATAAATAAACCACACAGTTGTCACAAATTAGAAGAGTAGCAGACAATGTGAGAGTGTGGATGGCGTGCTTAAATGTGGTGCTGTTGATGAGGATGATTGATGGAGGGTGCCGGTGATGATTGGGTGTGTGCAGATGGGAGCCAGGAGGGATGCTGGGAAATGTAGTGTTGTGGTGACTGGGCTAGTGACTGGAGATCGTTACAGATGTAGACAATGTAACACTTTTAGTATATAATGAAATTAAAAGTAACACCTGAGATTTGGCTGTGCATCTGCACCCTTAAGGTAGGGTGGATGATCCATAGACCAGTCACTCTTCATGGACCCACAGCTCAACTCTGGTGAATCTGATCTCTTCTGCTGGACTGAACTGTAATACAGAAAATAATAGGGTTTGGTGACATCAGATGAAAAGTTAAGTTGATTTATAGGCAAAGCAACTTGTTATATTTTGATGATGTGCACTGCGTAGTGTCTTTTTTGTACATCGTCTTTAAAGAGAGTACCTGCATCCTGGAGAAAAATCTCCATCTTCATTTTTTTGTACATGACTCATGATTCTGTCCTCATGGAGCTGCACTGGTGCATCTCACACATCTGATCCTCCTCCACTGACTCTGAATGGAAATGACAGAAACACTGTTTCAGACACATTAAACACTATCATAGTAATTAAACTACAAATTTAGCTACCAGTAATTCTATGAACCTGAATGTGTTTATAAATGTTGTTATTGGGTCGACTGAATTCAGTCAGAACACATCCCATTATATGAGCGTTTTTCTCTTTTCTTTTTGGAAACCAAAAGACAGAAGGCATGGGATAAAGCTATTAAGTAATTAAGTAAAAAATAATGTTCTTGAATTAGTCACGTAGATTTCAGTTATGATTGTAATTGGTCTGAGCAAAGATGTAGAAAGAAGTAGTTTCTACCATTTCCTGTTTTTGCCTCATTTGTACCTATTAAGGGCAGATCAGTAGCGGCCTTTGCTATGTTTCCCCTGTTTAACTTGAAATGGGCCTCACAACAGAAATATTCCATAAATATTCCACGGTCAACTGTTAGTGGTATTATACCAAAGTGGAAGCAATTGGGAACAACAGCAACTCAGCCACGAAGTGGTAGGCCACGTAAAATCACAGAGCGGGGTCAGCGCATGCTGAGGCGCAAAGTGCGCAGAAGTCGCCAACTTTCTGAAGAGTCAATAGCTACAGACCTCCAATCTTCGTGTGGCCTTCAGATTCGCTCAAGAACAGTGTGTAGAGAGAGATTCATGGAATGGGTTTCCATGGCTGAGCAGCTGCATCCAAGCCTTACATCACCAAGTGCAATGCAAAGCGTCGGATGCAGTGGTGTAAAGCACGCCACCACTGGACTCTAGAGTAGTGGAGACGTGTTCTCTGGAGTGAACAATCACGCTTCTCTGTCTGGAAATCCAATGCACGAGTCTGGGTTTGGCGGTTGCCAGGAGAACGGTACTTGCCTTACTGCATTGTCCCATGTGTAAAGTTTGGTGGAGGGGGGATTATGGTGTGGGGTTGTTTTTCAGGGGTTGGGCTTGGCCCCTTAGTTCCAGTCAAAGGAACTCTTAATGCTTCAGCATACCAAGACATTTTTGGACAATTTCATGCTCCCAGCTTCGTGGGAACAGTTTGGGGGTGGACCCTTCCTGTTCCAACATGACTGCACACCAGTGCACAAAGCAAGGTTCATAAAGACATGGATGAGTGAGTTTGGTGTGGAGGAACTTGACTGGCCTGCACAGAGTCCTGACCTCAACCCGACAGAACACCTTTGGGATGAATTAGAGAGGAGACTGCGAGCCAGGCCTTCTCGTCCAACATCAGTGCCTGACCTCACAAATGCGCTTCTAGAAGAATGGTAAAAAATTCCCATAAACACACTCCTAAACCTTGTGGAAAGCCTTCCCAGAAGAGTTGAAGCTGTTATAGCTGCAAAGGGTGGGCCAACTCCATATTAAACCCTACGGATTAAGAATGGGATGTCATTAAAGTTCATGTGCATGTAAAGGCAGGCGTCCCAAAACTTTTGGCAATATAGTGTATGTGCACAAATACACTATACAGTAGCCTATGTAAGCACAACTGATGAATTTTACACAGTTATGGAACCGAACTGAATCAATAGTGAACAGACATGAGCTGAATAATGACACTATTGGCTTGTTTTACAGCTCCTTTACAGCAGATTATGAATTTGTTACTATTGTGAAGCTGATGTGAAACAATCTATATACAATCTAAAGCGCTTTAGAAATAAAGTTGACTTTTTGCGCTGCAGGATTTTAATCCATGATGGTGTAGTGTGTTGATTGAGATTGACCGTCATCTTGAACTTCTTCCATTTTCTAATAATTGCGGCAACAGTTGTTGCCTTCTCACCAAGCTGCTTGCCTATTGTCCTGTAGCCCATCCCAGCCTTGTGCAGGTCTACAGTTTTATCCCTGATGTCCTTACACAGCTCTCTGGTCTTGGCCATTGTGGAGAGGTTGGAGTCTGTTTGATTGAGTGTGTGGACAGGTGTCTTTTATACAGGTAACAAGTTCAAACAGGTGCAGTTAATACAGGTAATGAGTGGAGAACAGGAGGGCTTCTTAAAGAAAACCTAACAGGTCTGTGAGAGCCGGAATTCTTACTGGTTGGTAGGTGATCAAATACTTATGTCATGCAATAAAATGCAAATTAATTATTTAAAAATCATACAATGTGATTTTCTGGATTTTTGTTTTAGATTCCGTCTCTCACAGTTGAAGTGTACCTATGATAAAAATTACAGACCTCTACATGCTTTGTAAGTAGGAAAACCTGCAAAATCGGCAGTGTATCAAATACTTGTTCTCCCCACTGTATGAATTGAGCGGTTTAGTCTAAATTTTCTGAAGAGACTCAGTTGTTTTATATGATGAACAGACTGAATTTAGGGTGAATTTAGAAACACACCTATTCACAAATCCTCTCCTGTATCCTCACGGGATAGTAAAAGGTGTGTTCGACTTGAAACGGTGTATGACATCAAAATACCATGAGAGAGATTAGAAAGCAGACGGCTCTGTATGCTTTCTAATCGCTCTCACAGTACTTTCATGTCACACACCGATCGGTCTGCAGAGCGCCGCTTAAAGTCGAACACACCTAAAGTGTCCATATGCACACTTCAGGATCTCGCCGGAAGAATTCTAGGTCATCTGGGTACTTTTTGCCTACTCTTTCATGAGTACTGTGAATTTGGACATACTACTTTTTTCACATATTGATTTTTGCCTACTATAGAAGTATGCGATTTCGGATGCAGCCAAGGGCGCAAGATCGCTTAAGAACGCATAGAAAGGGCCACTGTAAATATATAGGTGATGTCAACAACACACATGCAAAGAACAACAACAAAAACCTTAAAGGTGATTGAGTACGGGTGAGCGGGGCACAACCTAACACGGGGCTAGTTATAACACACGTTTTAAAACTTTCCACACATGACAAAACTTAGTATATTTACTAGTTGTCATATCAACACCATATAGAGAAAAAATTGTGCCAAAATTCAAAAATCTTTGGAAGATATCACTGAACATTTATTTAACCATAGCAAAAGTAAATTTCTTGCTGAAATTCATTTTTCTTCTCAGTTTTTAGTGTTTATATAAAATTGGGCAAATCTGCTATTATTTAATCTCCAATCTGTTATTTAGCCGTTTAGATAGTTCTTTAATGCTTATCTAACCAGCAGAAGACACTAGCCCGGTCTAAATCCCAGTTGCAGCAGGTGGGAACCGTTGTAACTGTGTTACAATGTGCCCCATTAGAACGATGGTATTCTATGAGGTTAGCGATATAATTCACATTGACAACTTTTATGGATTCTATTGAGAAACCATGAGAAAGAGGTGAATAAAGACTGAGAGTCAATGTTCAGAAATTATTAATTATTATGTTTTGAACTATAGCTGTATTTTGCTGTGTTTTTTTTTATATATATAATTAAAAAATGCCATTACTTTATATGAAAAAGTTAATTATATTTTACTGACACAATATTTTAGTTTGTCTTGTTTTTTTTATTAGATCAGATAACATTTTAAGCTGTCATATGGTCATGTTACTATGGAAGCCCGTTTCCGCCACTAAATTATATCAAATTATATCTTTATATAATTTAAATTATATCTTTATATCACACACAATTGCGTGATATAAAGTCACAATTCGGACTTTTTTTCTCAGTCAGAATTGTGACTTTATATCACGCAATTGCGAGTTTATATCTCAGAATTGTGAGTTTATAACTCGCAATTGTGAGAAAAAAGTCAGAATTCTGAGATAAAAAGTCGCAATTACTCTTTTTATTTTTTTATTTAGTGGCGGAAACGGGTTTCCATATGTTACAGAGTGACCCTCAAGTTACAATGTCACATTTCACTTCCATTCTTTCGGGGTAAATCAAGAAAAACGTATACACTGTATTAATGAAACAAAACCACAATTTTACTATGTGTGAAATTAATGTGGGAAAAATAAATACTCTCAACCCCAAGTGGATTTACACAATCTGAGGAAGTAAAAAATGTTAGGTTGCCCCGCTCTCCTAATAACTATTTAAAAAATAGAGTATACAACAATACAACAATAAGCTCTCACCAACAGCTGCTTTCGCGATCGATTTTACTGGCACGTTTTACAAATGGTTCATCTACCAGATATAAACATGACCTGATCGCTTTTTGTATTAAATAATGACATTTGTTACTCACCTTTTTTGCTATGACAATGTGACGCAGTTACTTTGAGAGATAATGGCACCTGAAACATTTACTTTCACTTTGCTGGCTCGATGTGGAAGAAAACTTGTATTGACGTGGAAGAAACCATTTCAGCGTCAGCAGTTTTTTCTTAGACAACATGTAGCCTACTTGTATTTTTTATGAGACTAAAATGCTATTAAAGCCTCGCATAAATATGCACCGGCGGGGGTTGTCAAAGTATGATCTGGTTTCATTATTGGTAAACAGAGCGAATGTACCATAGATATGTATACGTAGAGGCCACATTCGGCCGTCCAAACACGTCGGCGCATCCGCCATCTTGGAACGGTCAGCTTGTCGTCACTCACAGTAAGAATAAATGATTCTTGCCACCAAGATTTAAATTCCCGAAGAAACGGGATAACGAGAATGTGTTTTTATATGTATATGTATAAACTCAATATTACAAGGTTTTAGACCAAGGTAACTTTTCAGTTTACTGTTAGCTGACATATACTTCTTGTTGTATTCTGTTAGTTTATCAAAATCACCTGCTGAAGTATATTGCAGATATTCATTGCAGACTCTGTCATCTTGGTATCGAATGTTCACGGACCGGGTTTAACCATTCCAATATGGTGGACGGCTTAAGTATGGTGGCCCATAGAAACAGCCACTTATGAGGCATCTACGTATATAAGCTATATCTATGGAACGTACAAACAGTGCTGCAGGCATGACTTCAAAACCCGGAAGACTATAAGACTAAAATAAACTATCATAAAAGTTCCTTAACCCTAAAACAGGCAACGTGAACCACAAGTAACATACTCTTTAGTGTCTTGTTTGGGGCATAAGAAAGATGTTTTCATCAAATCCTTTTACCATTTATCATAGCCTGGTCTGTCTTGAGTATGCTGGTCACATGATTTGTTTCAAGTTTTCTGTGATCAATTAATCAGCCTGACCTAAACCCAACATGGGCGCCATTGGTGCAGGACATTCAGATTTTGTGATAAGTAAATATATATTAATCTTACTTTTTTTCAGAAAAAAATGCAAAACAACTGCTAATATTAATTGTGAACATTGTCTTAAGATGTTGAAAAAGAAAATTAAGTTATATGTTGCTCATGCTGTTATTTACTGCATTTTGAAAAGTATGTAACTCCCAGTTCATGTTGCCTGTTTAGGGTATAAAAAAAGGATTATCCACAGTATTGACAATGAATGGTGTTTCAAGGTAAACTGGGCTCCCTGTACTGGTCATTGCACTATTGCAAATTCCGGGGTGACGAGTGAGGGGTCGGTTGTGGGTGGTGGGAGGGCCAGTAGAAATTTCGTTCCAGGACCAGGGCTCTTAAGGAAGACCCTTATAGGCCCTCCAGGCCTTTGGGCCCACTGTACACAGTCCCCCTTCTCAATCTATGTAGTTTGAGTAAAAAAATGTGCAAATGTTAATATTCACATGTAAAACTGATATTATTACTTTTTGTTGACTACAGCTTTGCATTTTTAACTAGATATTTTCTTGCAGAGTTTCACACAGCTCATTTTATGGTAGAACATGGGTGTCCAAACCTGCTCCTGGAGGGCTACCTTCCTGCAGAATTGCAAGAAAATAAAACTAAAAGTGTCAAGTAGTTAAGAATGCAAAGACGTAGTCAACAAAAAGTAATAATATCAGTTTTACATGTGAATATTAACATTTGCACATTTTTTTTAAACTCAGAATACATAGATTGAGAAGGGGGACTGTGTACAGTGGGCCCAGAGGCCTGGAGGGCCCATAAGGGTCTTCCCTAAGGGCCCCGGTCCTGGAACGAGATTTCTACTGGCCCTCCCACCACCCACAACCTACCCCTCACTCGTCACCCCGGAATTCGCAATAATGCAATAACCAGTACAGGGAGCCCAGTTTACCGTGAAACACCATTCATTGTCAGTACTGTGGATAATCCTTTTTTAATACCCTAAACAGGCAACGTGAACTGGGAGTTACAACTCATTAAATCAAAACTACATCAAATATTTAAAAAATTCCTTTGGATATGTTTTACTTAAGTCCAGATGAAATAAGGATGAAATGATTTTTTGCTGATCATTTTCCAGTCGTACCTGTTTAAGGGTTAATTGAATAAATCATAATGTTACTTTACCTCTCTTATGTTTAATGAATATGCACAGAGTTGCTGCATTACGACAAAACAAACTATCCTAAAGATATTTAAGTTTGTTTGTTGTTTGTTTTATTGTCTTGCGATACAGCACTACACTGGGTTTTCTCATTATAACCAGCACAGGGCGTTATTGATTTTTCAATTAATTTAATAAAATTTGGTGGGAACTGGAAATAATAATATTAAATGTACCAGGATATAAAAATAAGAATTATCAGTTAGGTCTGTGCTAAATCATTACACGTTAGTTTTACACGCTTTCCCAATTACATTACACGGTCAAAAAGGTCAGCTTCGCCAGCTAAGGAAGTTCAACCTGCCACAGGTGCTGCTGATACAGTTCTACTCTGCAGTCATTGAATCCATCCTCTGCACTTAACTGTCTGGTTCAGCTTAGCTACCAAATCAGACCTTGGCACACACCTTCCCACTCTCCAAGAACTGTACTCATCCAGAGTAAGTAAAAGGGCTGGAAAAACCATTCTGGACCCCTCACACCCAGGCCACTACCTCTTTGAACTATTGCCGTCAGATCGGCGCTAGAGAGGCCATCTATCTCATGAACAGTTAAATGCCCCCACTGGGCAATAAACATTTGCAATAAACAACACTATTTATACTTATATTTATTTAGCACACCATACCTCTTATTCACATTCCCCTTGCTCATGTCTGTATATACATACTGTATATTGTTTATTGTATATTTATGTACATTTTTTATTCACTTATTCTACAAACCCGATTCCAAAAAAGTTGTGACTGTACAAATTGTGAATAAAAACAGAATGCAATGATGTGGAAGTTTCAAATTTCAATATTTTATTCAGAATACAGCATAGATAAATTTCATGGCATCAACACATCTCAAAAAAGTTGGGACAAGGCCATGTTTACTACTGTGTGGCATCCCCTCTTCTTTTTATAACAGTCTGCAAACGTCTGGGGACTGAGGAGACAAGTTGCTCAAGTTTAGGAATAGGAATGTTGTCCCATTCTTGTCTAATACAGGCTTCTAGTTGCTCAACTGTCTTAGGTCTTCTTTGTCGCATCTTCCTCTTTATGATGCGCCAAATGTTTTCTATGGGTTAAAGATCTGGACTGCAGGCTGGCCATTTCAGTACCCGGATCCTCCTTCTACGCAGCCATGATGTTGTAATTGATGCAGTATGTGGTCTGGCATTGTCATGTTGAAAAAATGCAAGGTCTTCCCTGAAAGAGACGACGTCTGGATGGGAGCATATGTTGTTCTAGAACTTGGATATACCTTTCAGCATTGATGGTGCCTTTCCAGATGTGTAAGCTGCCCATGCCACACGCACTCATGCAACCCCATACCATCAGAGATGCAGGCTTCTGAACTGAGCGCTGAGAACAACTTGGGTTGTCCTTGTCCTCTTTAGTCCGGATGACATGGCGTCCCAGTTTTCCAAAAAGAACTTCAAATTTTGATTCGTCTGACCACAGAACAGTTTTACACTTTGCCACAGTCCATTTTAAATGAGCCTTGGCCCAGAGAAAACACCTGCGCTTCTGGATCATGTTTAGATATGTCTTCTTTTTTGACCTGTAGAGTTTTAGCCGGCAACGGCGAATGGCACGGTGGATTGTGTTCACCGACAATGTTTTCTGGAAGTATTCCTGAGCCCATGTTGTGATTTCCATTACAGTAGCATTCCTGTATGTGATGCAGTGCCGTCTAAGGGCCCAAAGATCACGGGCATCCAGTATGGTTTTCCGGCCTTGACCCTTACGCACAGAGATTGTTCCAGATTCTCTGAATCTTTGGATGATATTATGCACTGTAGATGATGATAACTTCAAACTCTTTGCAATTTTTCTCTGAGAAACTCCTTTCTGATATTGCTCCACTATTTTTCGCCGCAGCATTGGGGGAATTGGTGATCCTCTGCCCATCTTGACTTCTGAGAGACACTGCCACTCTGAGAGGCTCTTTTTATACCCAATCATGTTGCCAATTGACCTAATAAGTTGCAAATTGGTCCTCCAGCTGTTCCTTATATGTACATTTAACTTTTCCGCCCTCTTATTGCTACCTGTCCCAACTTTTTTGGAATGTGTAGCTCTCATGAAATCCAAAATGAGCCAATATTTGGCATGACATTTCAAAATGTCTCATTTTCAACATTTGATATGTTATCTATATTCTATTGTGAATAAAATATAAGTTTATGAGATTTGTAAATTATTGCATTCCTTTTTTATTCACAATTTGTACAGTGTCCCAACTTTTTTGGAATCGGGTTTGTATTTTATTCTGTTTTTTATTATCTGTCTTGTCACTGTCATAATGTCTGTACTGTGGAAGCTTCTGTCACCAAGACATATTCCTTATATGTGTAAACCTCTTTCTCATTCTGATTAATGTTCTTGGATACTTTCTTACCAGAGCAACTTAAAGGAATAGTTGATCCCAAAATGAAAATTATTGCATCATTTACTCACCCAAAAGAAAATATTTTGAAAAACATTGCTTGAACATTAGACCTCGCCCTCACACTGATTTTCATTTATGGACAAAAAGCATCCTTTTTTTCACTAAAGGAAGAAACATACAGGTTTAGAACACCATAAGAGTGAATAAAATGATGATAGAATTTGTATTTTCAGGTGAACTATCTTTTTAAAAAATGTCATAAGTGATTATAAGTTGCTTACAGTTGTATCCATAGACAAATAAATAGACACCTATATGTCTATTGGACTGTCAGCTGGCAGGTTTCAATAAACCATTATTGATTCCAAGGCATAATTTACTGCCATTGTGAGAATAACTTAATCAATACAAAAGTAACTGTAGTTTATTTACAAGTGTTTACATTTTTAGTCGTATTTTAAATAGTATTAAAGTATTTTAAAATGTACTAATTAATTTTTGGAATCTGAGAAAGCTCCATTCACGTAAAACCCCATGATAACACACACACACACACACACACACACACACACACACATATACACTCACCTAAAGGATTATTAGGAACACCATACTAATACTGTGTTTGACCCCCTTTCGCCTTCAGAACTGCCTTAATTCTACGTGGCATTGATTCAACAAGGTGCTGAAAGCATTCTTTAGAAATGTTGGCCCATATTGATAGGATAGCATCTTGCAGTTGATGGAGATTTGTGGGATGCACATCCAGGGCACGAAGCTCCCGTTCCACCACATCCCAAAGATGCTCTATTGGGTTGAGATCTGGTGACTGTGGGGGCCATTTTAGTACAGTGAACTCATTGTCATGTTCAAGAAACCAATTTGAAATGATTCGAGCTTTGTGACATGGTGCATTATCCTGCTGGAAGTAGCCATCAGAGGATGGGTACATGGTGGTCATAAAGGGATGGACATGGTCAGAAACAATGTTCAGGTAGGCCGTGGCATTTAAACGATGCCCAATTGGCACTAAGGGGCCTAAAGTGTGCCAAGAAAACATCCCCCACACCATTACACCACCACCACCAGCCTGCACAGTGGTAACAAGGCATGATGGATCCATGTTCTCATTCTGTTTACGCCAAATTCTGACTCTACCATCTGAATGTCTCAACAGAAATCGAGACTCATCAGACCAGGCAACATTTTTCCAGTCTTCAACTGTCCAATTTTGGTGAGCTCGTGCAAATTGTAGCCTCTTTTTCCTATTTGTAGTGGAGATGAGTGGTACCCGGTGGGGTCTTCTGCTGTTGTAGCCCATCCGCCTCAAGGTTGTGCGTGTTGTGGCTTCACAAATGCTTTGCTGCATACCTCGGTTGTAACGAGTGGTTATTTCAGTCAAAGTTGCTCTTCTATCAGCTTGAATCAGTCGGCCCATTCTCCTCTGACCTCTAGCATCAACAAGGCATTTTCGCCCACAGGACTGCCGCATACTGGATGTTTTTCCCTTTTCACACCATTCTTTGTAAACTCTAGAAATGGTTGTGCGTGAAAATCCCAGTAACTGAGCAGATTGTGAAATACTCAGACCGGCCCGTCTGGCACCAACAACCATGCCACGCTCAAAATTGCTTAAATCACCTTTCTTTCCCATTCTGACATTCAGTTTGGAGTTCAGGAGATTGTCTTGACCAGGACCACACCCCTAAATGCATTGAAGCAACTGCCATGTGATTGGTTGATTAGACAATTGCATTAATGAGAAATTGAACAGGTGTTCCTAATAATCCTTTAGGTGAGTGTATATATATATATATATATATACAGTGGGGAGAACAAGTATTTGATACACTGCTGATTTTGCAGGTTTGCCCACTTACAAAGCATGTAGAAGTCTGTAATTTTTATCATAGGTACTCTTCAACTGTGAGTGACGGAAAATCCAGAAAATCACATTGTATGATTTTTAAGTAATTAATTTGCATTTTATTGCATGACATAAGTATTTGATACATCAGAAAAGCAGAACTTAATATTTGGTACAGAAACCTTTGTTTGCAATTACAGAGATCATACGTTTCCTGTAGTTCTTGACCAGGTTTGCACACACTGCAGCAGGGATTTTGGCCCACTCCTCCATACAGACCTTCTCCAGATCCTTCAGGTTTCGGGGCTGTCACTGGGCAATACGGACTTTCAGCTCCCTCCAAAGATTTTCTATTGGGTTCAGGTCTGGAGACTGGCTAGGGCACTCCAGGACCTTGAGATGCTTCTTACGGAGCCACTCCTTAGTTGCCCTGGCTGTGTGTTTCGGGTTGTTGTCATGCTGGAAGACCCAGCCACGACCCATCTTCAATGCTCTTACTGAGGGAAGGAGGTTGTTGGCCAAGATCTCATGATACATGGCCCCATCCATCCTCCCCTCAATACGGTGCAGTCGTCCTGTCCCCTTTGCAGAAAAGCATCCCCAAAGAATGATGTTTCCACCTCCATGCTTCACGGTTGGGATGGTGTTCTTGGGGTTGTACTCATCCTTCTTCTTCTTCCTCCAAACACGGCGAGTGGAGTTTAGACCAAAAAGCTCTATTTTTGTCTCATCAGACCACATGAGCTTCTCCCATTCCTCCTCTGGATCATTCAGATGGTCATTGGCAAACTTCAGACGGGCCTGGACATGCGCTGGCTTGAGCAGGGGGACCTTGCGTGCGCTGCAGGATTTTAATCCATGACGGCGTAGTGTGTTACTAATGGTTTTCTTTGAGACTGTGGTCCCAGCTCTCTTCAGGTCATTGACCAGGTCCTGCCGTGTAGTTCTGGGCTGATCCCTCACCTTCCTCATGATCATTGATGCCCCACGAGGTGAGATCTTGCATGGTGCCCCAGACCGAGGGAGATTGACCGTCATCTTGAACTTCTTCCATTTTCTAATAATTGCGCCAACAGTTGTTGCCTTCTCACCAAGCTGCTTGCCTATTGTCCTGTAGCCCATCCCAGCCTTGTGCAGGTCTACAATTTTATCCCTGATGTCCTTACACAGCTCTCTGGTCTTGGCCATTGTGGAGAGGTTGGAGTCTGTTTGATTGAGTGTGTGGACAGGTGTCTTTTATACAGGTAACGAGTTCAAACAGGTGCAGTTAATACAGGTAATGAGTGGAGAACAGGAGTGCTTCTTTAAGAAAAACTAACAGGTCTGTGAGAGCCGGAATTCTTACTGGTTGGTAGGTGATCAAATACTTATGTCATGCAATAAAATGCAAATTAATTATTTAAAAATCATACAATGTGATTTTCTGGATTTTTGTTTTAGATTCCGTCTCTCACAGTTGAAGTGTACCTATGATAAAAATTACAGACCTCTACATGCTTTGTAAGTAGGAAAACCTGCAAAATCGGCAGTGTATCAAATACTTGTTCTCCCCACTGTATATATACAGAAAAAAAAAAAAATCTTACCGACCCAAAATTTTTGAACGGTAGTACAATGTTACAAAAGCTTTCTATTTCAGATAAATACTGTTCTTTTGAACTTTCTATTCATCAAGGAATCCTAAAAAAAATGTTTTGCACAACTGCTTTCAACATTGATAATAATCATAAATGTTTGGAGTAATGATGCTGAAAATTCAGCTTTGCATCACAGGAATAAATTACATTTTACTATATATTCACATAGAAAACAGTTATTTTACATTTTAATAATATTTCACAATATTACAGCTTTTTTTTGTATTTTTAATAACATAAATGAAGCCCTGGTGAGCAGAAGAGACTTCTTTCAAAAACATTAAAAAATCTTACCGTTCTCAAACTTTTGACTGGCAGTGTATATATATATATATATATATATATATCATCACAGCACCTGTTAGTGGGTGGGTATTAGGCAGCAAGTGAACATTTTGTCCTCAAAGTTGATGTGTTAGAAGCAGGAAATATGGGCAAGCGTAAGGATTTGAGCCAGTTTGACAAGGGCCAAATTGTGATGGCTAGATGACTGGGTCAGAGCATCTCCAAAACTGCAGCTCTTGTGGGGTGTTCCCGGTCTGCAGTGGTCAGTATCTATCAAAAGTGGTCCAAGGAAGGAACAGTGCAACAGGGTCATGGGCGGCCAAGGCTCATTGATGGACATGGGGAGCGAAGGCTGGCCCGTGTGGTCCGAACACAGACAAGCTACTGTAGCTCAAATTGCTCGAGAAGTTAATGCTGGTTCTGATAGAAAGGTGTCAGAATACACAGTGCATCGCAGTTTGATGCGTATGGGGCTACATAGCCGCAGACCAGTCAGGGTGCCCATGCTGACCCCGTCCACCGCCGAAAGCACCAACAGTGGGCACGTGAGCATCAGAACTGGACCACGGAGCAATGGAAGAAGGTGGCCTGGTCTGATGATTCACGTTTTCTTTTACATCACGTGGATGGCCGGGTTTGTGTGCGTCGCTTACCTGGGGAACACATGGCACCAGGATGCACTATGGGAAGAAGGCAAGCCGGCAGAGGCAGTGTGATGCTTTGGGCAATGTTTTGCCATCCATGTGGATGTTACTTTGACACACGTAGCACCTACCTAAGCATTGTTGCAGACCATGTACACCCTTTCATGGAAACGGTATTCCGTGGTGGCTGTGGCCTCTTTCAGCAGGATAATGCACCCTGCCACAAAGCAAAAATGGTTCAGGAATGGTTTGAGGAGCACAACGAGTTTGAGGTGTTGGCCTCGACGGGTCAGGGCTGTTTTGGCAGCAAATGGGGGATCAACACAATATTAGGATCGGTGATCGGTGTGTGTATATATATATATATATATATATATATATATATATATACACTCACCTAAAGGATTATTAGGAACACCTGTTCAATTTCTCATTAATGCAATTATCTAATCAACCAATCACATGGCAGTTGCTTCAATGCATTTAGGGGTGTGGTCCTGGTCAAGACAATCTCCTGAACTCCAAACTGAATGTCAGAATGGGAAAGAAAGGTGATTTAAGCAATTTTGAGCGTGGCATGGTTGTTGGTGCCAGACGGGCCGGTCTGAGTATTTCACAATCTGCTCAGTTACTGGGATTTTCACGCACAACCATTTCTAGAGTTTACAAAGAATGGTGTGAAAAGGGAAAATCATCCAGTATGCGGCAGTCCTGTGGGCGAAAATGCCTTGTTGATGCTAGAGGTCAGAGGAGAATGGGCCGACTGATTCAAGCTGATAGAAGAGCAACTTTGACTGAAATAACCACTCGTTACAACCGAGGTATGCAGCAAAGCATTTGTGAAGCCACAACACGCACAACCTTGAGGCGGATGGGCTACAACAGCAGAAGACCCCACCGGGTACCACTCATCTCCACTACAAATAGGAAAAAGAGGCTACAATTTGCACGAGCTCACCAAAACTGGACAGTTGAAGACTGGAAAAATGTTGCCTGGTCTGATGAGTCTCGATTTCTGTTGAGACATTCAGATGGTAGAGTCAGAATTTGGCGTAAACAGAATGAGAACATGGATCCATCATGCCTTGTTACCACTGTGCAGGCTGGTGGTGGTGGTGTAATGGTGTGGGGGATGTTTTCTTGGCACACTTTAGGCCCCTTAGTGCCAATTGGGCATCGTTTAAATGCCACGGCCTACCTGAGCATTGTTTCTGACCATGTCCATCCCTTTATGACCACCATGTACCCATCCTCTGATGGCTACTTCCAGCAGGATAATGCACCATGTCACAAAGCTCGAATCATTTCAAATTGGTTTCTTGAACATGACAATGAGTTCACTGTACTAAAATGGCCCCCACAGTCACCAGATCTCAACCCAATAGAGCATCTTTGGGATGTGGTGAAACGGGAGCTTCGTGCCCTGGATGTGCATCCCACAAATCTCCATCAACTGCAAGATGCTATCCAATCAATATGGGCCACCATTTCTAAAGAATGCTTTCAGCACCTTGTTGAATCAATGCCACGTAGAATTAAGGCAGTTCTGAAGGCGAAAGGGGGTCAAACACAGTATTAGTATGGTGTTCCTAATAATCCTTTAGGTGAGTGTATATATATATATATATATATATGAGCTTTGTCCCAATTCAAAGGCTGCATCCTTTGAAGGACTCTGACCTGAAAGGCCAGGCCTTCAAACTTTCTAAAAAATGTTCACCATGGTCCATTTCTGTATATAATAAAGAGTATAATATATTTAATTGCATCTTAGTTCTTCAAGCCTTTTGGAGACGTTGCCGCAGTTCTTCTGGATTTAGTCTGTCTCAATTTTTTCTGTTTCTTTATGTAATCAGACAGACTCGATGATGGTGAGATCAGATCTCTGTGTGGTCATACTGGCTGTTGTTAGACTCCTTGTGCATACAAAAATCTCACTGGATTATTACAATTAATAGCAAAAGGAATGTTTGGAAATGTAAACTGATATTTCCTCATGACACACTACAGCAAAAGATATAAATAACTGGCTTAAAACCATTTTTTTTTTCTGGTGAAAATACTAACGCACAGTACTGTAAGTCAACATGTGAACCACTTTAAAGTTTGCTTGTTTTTTTTTTTTTACTTTTACATTTGAATCATTGGATATTTGGGTATCATTGAAACCCAATACTTACGTTTAAAAGTGAAATTCAGCAATTTCTCGAAAAAAAAAAAAAAATCCTGTCGTCACTGGTGTGCAATGAATGTACGTGAGGTATGTAAAATTAATTCCCTGCTAGAATTCCCCACTGGTGTCAAGGACGTTCCCAGAACTTTCCGAGTGATTTTAGTGACTTTACATTGGCTTTCGGTAAAGTTTAGAATCGATTTTAAAATTGCTGTTTTTGTACAAGGCTTTATCTGGTGTTGCGCCAAAATACATTAGTGACCTTCTGATTCCTTACTCTCCCTAAAGAGCACTTAGGTCTTGTAAACAGCTCCTCTTAACTGTCCCACGTTGTCACTGTAAAACTAAGGGTGGTTGAGCCTTCTCTGCTGCAGCACTTAAACTTTGGAACAACCTGCCCTTAAATGTAAGGGTCTGCTCCTTCCACTAACCATTTTTAAATCAGCTCTTAAATCTTATTTGTTCTCTCTGGCTTTTGATTAAGGTTAGTTTAAGGGTTTTCTGATTGTATTCTGTTTAATGTGTTTAGATTTTGTTTTTCTTTAACGCTTTCTTTTTATATGCTCAACTTTTTACTGTACAGCACTTTGGTGCAACTCTGTTGCTTTTAAATGTGCTATAGAAATACATTTTGACTTGACTTGACTTTGAATGGGGCATTCGAAGGATGCAGCCTCTGAATTGAGACGCAGCTATGGTCGGTTCATTCCCTCTCCAGCTTTAAAAAAAGGGGACACCTAGTGCTTCCCTATGGTGGCACTATTATTGTTTCCCCTTAAGTTAAGTATACTGAACAAATGTTCCTTCCTAAATCATAGCTGAGTTCCAAAGTAGGGTTCGCTCGCCTTTTTGATTTCCCCCTTCGGGTGATGCAAGAGGAAACTAAAATGATCAAAATGGCAAATTATCCCTGCTATTTAGTTTGCTCGCCCTCCCCAACCACTGCTGGGTTTCTAAGTAGGGGTTTGCTTCCCAGAGGAGTGGGTTGTTAAATGCCTAACTGACCTGTTAACTCTCATGTGAGTTACAACGCCAACAAGTCGAGGAAATTCACCTAGTAGAGCATCCCTCCTCGTTATCTGTCACACACTGTTGTCCAACACTTAAAAAAAAGGAATAAGCGCTGGATGTATATCATGCTTTATCTCTAGCTGGCCGTATTTTTCACGTGCTATACTAAGTGCAAAAAAAAGAAGAATAGGCTTGATTTTTAACTAACATCTAAAACATGTTTCATCCCTTATCTCAAGAATCAGTGACTGTTAAGTGTCCAATGTTGTAGAGAGCGATGCATAAAATGCATTACCGTTCTGATACATCGACTTGTAGATGACCCTGTATAATTCCTGTTCTTCTGAATCGGTTTCTGGCTCAAACATATGGCTGAATTAAACCAGTGCCACTTGCCATTGTGCTGCATTTACTACAGTAAAGTTGACAGAGTGGATCAGGTATTCTGAGCTAGTGTGATTGAGTGGAGGCAGGGAGTAATTTGCATATTCATGGTTCCACATATGTAACCCCTCCTGTTCGAACCGCCCGGGACCTGAACCCGGGTCTGCCGGCATGAGAATCGGACGCTCTAACAAGGAGGCTAAAGGCTACAACCTCTAGCGGCAGTCTCTTGAGGTCAAAGGAATGAGGTTTACTCGCACAGCAACTACTAGCTGGCCTCTGTTACACATACATACTAAAGGAAGCAAGGGTGTACAATTACATTTAATTTATTTTAAGGCATGAAGATGTAAGTACCACCCGTCAGCCCGACGACGGAATCCAACGGCGTGGGCGAAGGTATAATGCGTGTATGCCTTTTCAGAATTTCTGTGAAGTTCACTTAATTTATTAAAATTTCGGTATCTAATTTTAACTCTGACTCCATGAATAATTTAATCTGACTCCAATTTTATGTGAATTTGTTACGTTTGTAACTTAACAGCTGATCATAAGATTAGTTGTGATTTAATTTAGATCGTTGATTTTTCTTAGTATCTCTTATTTTCAAATTATTCGTTCCATCACAGGACCTGGTATCGCACAGGACTACACGTTCGCGATTTGTGAGCTCACGGACACAAACTAGCCAGTTCTGATACTAGACAGAGGATGCAGAGTGAACTATTTTACCTTTAAGTGGCCGCACACACTTGCTCATAACAAAAAGTGTAATTTTTATAATAGTCATGAAAGCTGCAACTTGCTAATACAGTGATAGTCAGAAATCGGATTGCCCCGAATTATGTGCCCCATGCTCCATTCATTTGGTCCTCGGTATGATCTATCCTGGCAGAGATTTGCGGAAATACCACCTACTCCTCATTGATCACTACTAAAATAATGATTTCAGAATAATACAGAATAAATCAAGATTCACATTTATTTTGGCCAGGCAGAACATCAAATAAAAAGAATTAAAAAGAATCCATGGTACACAACTGATCAGCATAACATAAAAAACACTATTACAAAGTTAATATTAAATAGTTTCAAAGAGTCATCATACCTGGCACAGGACACACAGTGTGTGTGAGTGTCTTTAAGAGACTGACACAGCACCGCATGGGGGTTTCTGGCTACAGAATTTCCCAAATGGCGGCTCTGCTACCCTTCCTTAAATACCCAGACCAGAACAAAAGGGTTGTAAATATGTGCTACACAAACACCTGGTTTCGGGGGCGAGGTTTAGATATCTTGCAGAGACCACTCAAAAAGGAGAACAGAATTCTCATAAGTTTCAGTCTTTCTCATACTACCAGTGACTGCAGTGAAATTGAGACCATTTTACCAATCACACTGAGACCTTTAAAAAGATACCATACATGAAAGGGAAAAAACAATAGATTCAACAACTTAATTACAACCACCAGTGAATCTCATGTCAGTCAGATCATTATACTTCAGTTTCTCTAATCTGCAGTGAGGATCCTCCACTCCAGCAGAGAGAGCAATCACTCCAGAGTCTCCTATTTTATTCTGAGATCCAGATGTCTCAAGTGTGAGGGGTTTGATCTCAGAGCTGAAGCCAGAGCAGAACAACCTTCATTTGTGATTCCACACTGACACAACCTACAGAGAACAATGACATTTTTCACTCTCTGAAACTACAAACTTAAACTATGTCAAGTACTTTTGTTTTTACAGAACTGTCACAAAGATACTATGATTTGTTTTACAATCAATAGTTAATTACTGGTAAATGTACTTTTACTACTATTATTAGGTATTTCTTTGGCACTTTTATGTTCATGGGGTTTTATTGGGGTATATAGTTTATTAAAACTAGCAGATTTCAAAATTATTAATTTTTGTTATATCTTTGTCAATAATAAATGATGAAAATTATCATACAAATGTATTACATTCTGTATTACATAATATATTAAATTTTTAAAACTACAATAATCTCAAAGATTATAAACCATCTCAAAATGTATTGTTGACAATTATTTACATACATTTTTACTAACGCTACCTTTCAAAAGTTTGGGATTTCATGTTTTTGAAAGAAGTCTAAGGCTCTGGTTTCACAGACAGGGCTTAGTTTAAGCCAGGATTAGGCCTTAGTTCAATTAGGACATTTAAGTAGCTTTCAGCATATTTTAAGATATGTCAGTGCAAGTTGCTTTCAGTTAAAACAGCTCAAACATGCATTTTATTCTGGGACTATCTTAAGTCTTGTTTGTGAAACCGGGGGTATTATTCTCAACAAGGCTGCACTCAACAAGGATCAAAAATAGTCAAATATTGTGTAATATTTTTTCTAATATAAATTAACTGTTTTCTATTGTAATACATGTTAAAATCCAGTCTTCAGTGTCACATAATCCTTCAGAAATCATTCTAATATGCTGATTTGCTGCTCAAGAAACATTTATGATTATTATCAATGTTGAAAACAGTTGTGCTACTTCATATTTTTTTGTGGAAACTGTGATAGGCCTACATTTCTAAAACATTTCCTACGTTACTAAACCCCCAACTTTTGAACAGTAGTGTAAAGACTGTGCCAAATAAAGTTTGCCAAAAATTAGTATACTTTATGTTTACCAAGGAAACAACATCAGTGAAGAGCTTGAGAAGAAATGAGCAGAGTATTTTTATTGTGCATTATTTCCAATCAAGAATTTGTCAATTTGTCTCTATGCAAAAGTGCCTTTAGATAAAGAAACACCCTATTACTAATATATTTATCTGATGACCCTTGTTTTTGTGATTTAGACTTCATGAAATGACACATTATGCTGTAAACATTTTTTTTACTGTACTGAGGTTTATTAATGACATTTAATATACATTTAATTAATGTTCTTGATAATGATCTTACCTCAGTTTCTCTAGTTTACAGAGAGAATCTTTCAGTACATCAGAAAGGAGCTTCAGTCCCAAATCTCTCATTTTCAGTGAAATTCAGTCCTCTTAGGTGTGAGGGGTTTGACATCAGAGCTGAAGCCAGAGCAGCACAGCCTTCACCTGTGACACCACAATGGTACAGACTGCCAGAAGAAAAACTAAACACTTTTTGTAGTTCTTTTTTAATTGTGAATATCTGTAAATATATTTGGGTTATTTAGTCAAGTGTCAGTGTGTATGTAATAGTGATTTCTTTGGCCATATTTATGTGTGTCTATTAAAGCAAGTGCTGGTATAACAAATCAAAACAGTCCCGTAACATAATATTAAATTATGCAAGTCCTGACTTTGGTGCATTTTTATAAATAATTTTATTACGTTTACTGTAGATATTTATCAGAAAATATTCACAAATCACATGATCGTTTAGTTTTTCTCAAATTATCTTCAGTGTAGGAATTGAGGGCGCACCAGACACAAATGAATCTTCCAGATGATTCGTTCAAACATAATTCCACACAAAAATAAAAATTCAACACCCCAAAATCAACCATCTATCACCGAAAAGACGTAGGCTCCATTCTGTCTGCAGCCAAACTAACAACCCCCCCCCAGCTAAGTACTTTATTGCCTTGCGAACTTCGAGCCACACAAAGATAACGACGAGGTTGTTTGACCCACAAGACAAAGAAACAAACCAGATCCCCGTTGTCTCAACAACCTTTAGATGAACTCTGAGTGACACTGTTAAAATCCACAGGAAAAACCCACAGAAACTGTTGTCACGTATAAACTGCATCAAATCATTCAAGGATAGCCGGACTTACATTCAAGCCTTCTACTGCATAATTCGATATCATGTCTATAACCAATACACGTGACCATTATGCATATATATCACTCACAATTCATGTAATTGTATAAATATTGAATGATTGATTGAAAGTGTACCTTGCTTGGTATCTTTATGTTTGTATCCTTATAATTCAAAAGATGGCTTGAGGGAAATTTGTGTAGAATGTTTCGTGTTCTTATAATAAGAAATCATGTCTAACTGTACTCTGCTTAAGAGCGGGAAGTTAGAAGACCAGAGATAACAGATAATTTATGGTGAGGGGTGGGGACACAGTCACCTCTGAACCAAGATGATACCTAATTGGTCAGAACCCATCCAGAAGGATGGGCAGATATTTGGGTTTAAAATCTCAGAACACAAACAAAGAGATAGTTCATAGTTCAAGTCAAGGAGACATAAGATGACGAGATAGACGATCAGACGATCGTGGCAGACCAAGATCCAAGAAAATGGGTTAACAATTTCATTCAAGCCATCTAAATACTCTCGTCTCACTTTCTTTTACTTAGTTTCTTTTCTTTCCGTTGAGTGTCGTGTTCTAAGTTAAGTTTGCCGCAAAGTTTCGGTCAACGATTCTACAGCAAGGCGCACTTCAACTTCAAACAACATCCACGAGACTTTCCATCCATCCGCCAACACGCCACATGATTGGCTTCCCAAGACGTCGATCAAAGACACGACAAGACCGTCAGCGAATCAAAGAACTTGGGAAACCCCTCCAGCCAGGACCGAAAAGGGAATCCCCATTCAAAGACGATACGAGACACAAACGCAAGTAACCTCCAGATTCTAACTGAACTGGTGCATTGATATCAAATTTAATAACCCTGCCTAAGAAACAATAGGAGGGTTAAATTAATGATTGGTGGTTCATTCAGGTCATGTGTTATAAATGCATATATTGCTAGAAACTTGGGATTGCATCATTTCACTCTCTTAAAGCGAATTCTTTCCTCACTTTCCTCCTTTCTGCAACTCATGTGAATGTGTGTGTGCGTGTTTGTGTTAGATATTAGTTTTACGTGTTAGAGTAATCAATAAAGTTTCGTTGGTATTTAAAGATAAGTGTTCTTGTGTTATGTGCTTACGAATTTAATGTCTTAAACTGCTGATCTATGTTACCTGGCTATTGTAGTGTTTCACTACTGTGTGGATATTAATATCCGCTGCAGAGTTGATAGTTACGGCCCTTTCAAATGAATGCTGGACGAGTCATTTGCTCGGCCGTAAAATAATTGACTCTTTCAAAATTCCCTATGAATTAATTAATTCATTCATTTGAGCTAAATAGACCTGTTTCCCTTATACAGAGTCCCTACATCAGATATATCAAATATCATGATATTAAATTGATAGATGGTCATTTATGAGAACTACCTGGCTTGTCTTAAATGTAATAAAAATCAATTTTCAATCTTTATTTTTAATTTAATATGTTTTATAACCAGATCCAGTCCATGAAAATATTAATAAGAATTAATTTTCAGCAATTTAATTTTTTTTGTATACAAAAGACATACTTCACATGGGCACGAAAAACATCAAAGAGAAGAACTTACTTCAGTTTCTGCAGTTTACAATGAGAATCCTTAAGTCCATCAGATAGCTGCTTCATGCCCAAATCTCCTAGATTATTCTCAGACAGATCCAGTTCTCTCAGGTGTGAGGGGTTTGATCTCAGAGCTCGAGCCAAAGCAGCACAACCTCTATCTGTGATATTACAGTCATCCAAACTGTAGAGAGATTGAAAACTTAAGTACAATAAATTTAACACAGTAACAGTAAAATAATGGTTTAAAATGCCTCTTGCTGCGAATACAACACATGTTCAGTTGACAGATATCCCGTAGCATTGTGCAATGGTTCCAGGCCCATAATTTTCCTCATCTGTCTAAAATCAAATTATTTTATTCATAAATATCATATGTGTGAACTGATTATTTTGTATTGATGGCTGGCTAATTTCTTTGCTTTTAAATGTTAAACTACAGAGCATTATGTTCTCAAATATCAAAATATGGTATCAAAACTAGGAGAAAGGCTCTGGTTATAGGTTGCATCACTATTCACCCCTCAAGTCACCAAAAACATTCATTCAGACAGTGGAGCAGATTTTATGGTTTTCCCTGGAGAGCAAGTGGTCTCGATCTTCTTGATGTACTCAACTGTTTCCTCATTGCAGTCAGATCTGCTTCTTGTTTGTTTCATTAGTCCTTGTAGGAGAATCTGATTAGACTCCACTGACAAACCCAGAAGGAACCGCAGGAAAAGGTCCAGATGTCCATTTTTACTCTGTAGAGCCTCATCCACTGCTCTCTGATGCAGTTCAGATAATGAAACATGTTCTGATGAATTGTGTCGAAACCAGTCCTTAACTGTAGACAGCAAACTCTGTTTAGTGACTGGGTCAAACACATTTCTGTTGTTGTTTGTACAGGAGAGGTGCACATATAGAGCCGCTAGATGTTCCTGAACGCTCAGATGAATAAAGCGGAAGACTTTCCCCTGATACCAGCCAAACTCCTCTCTGAAGATCTGAGTGCACAATCCTGAGTACACTGATGCTTCTGTCACATCAATGTCACACTCTCTCAGGTCTTCCTCATAGAAGATCACATTGCCTCTTTCCAGTTGCTCGTATGCCAGTTTCCCTAGTTTGAAAATCATCTCTTTTTCTTTGTCCTCCTTCTTAGTATACTTTTGTTTTTGATGCTAATCTGTGCCATCAGGAAGTGTGTGTACATTTGAGTGAGAGCCTTGGGAATCTCTCCACTCTCTGCGTCGCTCAACATCTTCTCTAGAACAGTGGCTGAGATCCAGCAGAACACTGGGATGTGGCACATGATGTAGAGGCTCCTCGATGACTTCAGGTGTGTGATGATTGTATTGGCCAGACTCTGATCACTGATTCTCTTCCTGAAGTATCCCTCTTTCTGTGAGTCATTAAAGCCTCGTACCTCTGTCACTCGATGGACACACTCAGAGGGGACGAGATCAGCTGCTGCTGGTCTGGAGGTGATCCAGATGAGAGCAGAGGGAAGCAGATTCCCCACAATGAGGTTCGTCAGCAGCACGTCCACTGAGGCTGATTCACTTAGAGCACACAACCTCACATCGCTCTGAAAATCCAGAGACAGACGACACTCGTCCAGACCATCAAAGATGAACAGCACTTTATATTTGTCACTGGATATTTCCATTTCTTTTGTTTCAGGGAAAAAGACATGAAGAAGATCTGAAAGAGTGAGTGTTTTGTCCTTCATCAAATTGATCTCTCTGAAAGGAAGTGGAATTATGAGCTGGACGTCATGATTCTCTTTCCATTCAGCCCAGTCCAGGATGAACTTCTTCACAGAGACTGTTTTTCCAATGCCAACGACTCCCTTTGTCAGCACAGTTCTGATGGGTTTGTCTTGTCCAGGTAAAGGTCTAAAGATGTCATTGCATTTGATCGGTGTGTCCTCTGTTGCTGCTCTCCTGGATTTTGTCATAATCTGTCTCACCTCATGCTCACTACTGATCTCTCCACTCTCACTCTCTGTGATGTAGAGCTCTGTGTAGATCTCATTCAGGAGTGCTGGGTTTCCCTGCTGTGCTGTTCCCTCATACAGACACTCAAACTTCTTTGTCAGATTTGATCTGAACGTGTGGAGAACTTCAGCAGGATTAAAGTCATGGCTGTAAAATCAACACAACAGAATATAAGTACAAGAGGTGCATGTATAGAGCCATAAAAAGAAAAGGTTATTTTGTTCTCTATATAATATATTATATATAATGCAGAACACCTGCTTTTGTTATACTGATTTTTGTTATTTGTCAAAATCCTGTATTTTACCTGATGCCAGGATAAGTGCTTTGATTAAAGTCTTGTGCTGCACATTTTAGAGTGGCCTTTTATTGTGGCCAGCCTAAGGCACACCTGTGCAATAATCATGCTGTCTAATCAGCATCTTGATATGTCACACCTGTGAGGTGGATGGATTATCTCGGCAAAGGAGAAGTGCTCACTAACACAGATTTAGACTGATTTGTGAACAATATTTGAGAGAAATAGGCCTTTTGTGTACATAGAAAAAGTCTTAGATCTTTGAGTTCAGCTCATGAAAAATGAGGGCAAAAACAAAAGTGTTGCATTTATAATTTTGTTCAGTGTATATATACAGTGGGGAGAACAAGTATTTGATACACTGCCGATTTTGCAGGTTTGCCCACTTGCAAAGCATGTAGAAGTCTGTAATTTGTATCATAGGTACACTTCAACTGTGAGAGACAGAATCTAAAACAAAAATCCAGAAAATCACATTGTATGATTTTTAAATAATTAATTTGCATTTTATTGCATGACATAATTATTTGATCACCTACCAACCAGTAAGAATTCCGGCTCTCACAGACCTGTTAGTTTTTCTTTAAGAAGCCCTCCTGTTCTCCACTCATTACCTGTATTAACTGCACCTGTTTGAACTTGTTACCTGTATAAAAGACACCTGTCCACACACTCAATCAAACAGACTCCAACCTCTCCACAATGGCCAAGACCAGAGAGCTGTGTAAGGACATCAGGGATAAAATTGTAGACCTGCACAAGGCTGGGATGGGCTACAGGACAATAGGCAAGCAGCTTGGTGAGAAGGCAACAACTGTTGGCACAATTATTAGAAAATGGAAGAAGTTCAAGATGACGGTCAATCTCCCTCGGTCTGGGGCACCATGCAAGATCTCACCTCGTGAGGCATCAATGATCATGAGGAAGGTGAGGGATCAGCCCAGAACTACACGGCAGGACCTGGTCAATGACCTGAAGAGAGCTGGGACCACAGTCTCAAAGAAAACCATTAGTAACACACTACGCCGTCATGGATTAAAATCCTGCAGCGCACGCAAGGTCCCTCTGCTCAAGCCAGCGCATGTCCAGGCCCGTCTGAAGTTTGCCAATGACCATGTGGATGATCCAGAGGAGGAATGGGAGAAGGTCATGTGGTCTGATGAGACAAAAATAGAGCTTTTTGGTCTAAACTCCACTCGCCGTGTTTGGAGGAAGAAGAAGGATGAGTACAACCTCAAGAACACCATCCCGACCGTGAAGCATGGAGGTGGAAACATCATTCTTTGGAGATGCTTTTCTGCAAAGGGGACAGGACGACTGCACCGTATTGAGGGGAGGATGGATGGGGCCATGTATTGCGAGATCTTGGCCAACAACCTCCTTCCCTCAGTAAGAGCATTGAAGATGGGTCGTAGCTGGGTCTTCCAGCATGACAACGACCCGAAACACACAGCCATGGCAACTAAGGAGTGGCTCCGTAAGAAGCATCTCAAGGTCCTGGAGTGGCCTAGCCAGTCTCCAGACCTGAACCCAATAGAAAATCTTTGGAGGGAGCTGAAAGTCCGTATTGCCCAGCGACAGCCCCAAAACCTGAAGGATCTGGAGAAGGTCTGTATGGAGGAGTGGGCCAAAATCCCTGCTGCAGTGTGTGCAAACCTGGTCAAGAACTACAGGAAACGTATGATCTCTGTAATTGCAAACAAAGGTTTCTGTACCAAATATTAAGTTCTGCTTTTCTGATGTATCAAATACTTATGTCATGCAATAAAATGCAAATTAATTACTTAAAAATCATACAATGTGATTTTCTGGATTTTTGTTTTAGATACCTATGATAAAAATTAAAGACTTCTACATGCTTTGTAAGTGGGCAAACCTGCAAAATCAGCAGTGTATCAAATACTTGTTCTCCCCACTGTATATATATATATATATTGTCTGTTACTCCTGGTACCACCCTCTTGTAAGGAAATTTTTAAATTACAGAAATAAAACCCTAAATGCCAATAAACACACATGGGTATCCATTCTATATTAGTGCCCAATTGTTATGTAGCTTGTTAGCAATAAACCACTGATACAGATACAGTTCATATTACTGTTTTCTCAAGAGGCCATTGTGCAATTGTGTACCTGAGACTCTTCCTTCTGTCTCCATCCTTAAGTTCAGGTGGTGGATCCATAGACCAGTCACTCTTCATGGACACACAGCTGGGCTCAGGTGAATCTGATTTCTTCTGCTGGACTGAACTGTAATACAGCAAACAAGAGGGCTTGGTGACATCCGCTGAAAAGTGAAATTGTTTCAGAGCCAAAGCTACTTTTTTCTGTTTTGTAGATGTCCACTGTTGTCTTTAACAATAAAATCAGGAAGAGTGTATTAACAATGTAAAAATGGTTAATTTTATTTTATTTTGTCTTTAAAGAGAGTACCTGCATCCTGGAGAAAAATCTCCATCTTTAAAATGTTGTTCATGACTCATTCTGTCCTCATGGAGCTGCACTGGTGCATCTGACACCTGCGTATGATCTCCTCCACTGACAATGAATGGAAAGGACAGAAACACTAATAAGTAATTTCTACCATTTCCTGTTTTGCCTCATCTTTGTTTTCCTATTAAGGGCAGAAAACTATAGTTCCCTTTCAGTCGGTCACGTTCGACGTACGTCGGACGTCACCGACGAATTGGGATCACTTCTGGGAGCCCCTATCAGCTTCGAGTGTATAGAGAACGGGCCAATGGCCATTGGCATGCGAGATTTGCATCTCGCGCTCCGCCCCGCATCGCGGGTATAAAGCGGAAGCGGATGCCGCGCACATTTGTCATTCACTTCGGAGCCAAACAGGTGTCCATGAAAGACTGTTCCTGCTTCAGCAGAGAGAAAGAGAGAGAGCGAGAGAAGAGGCTTTTGTGCTGGGGAGAAGGCACGTGCAGTGACAACCGCGAGCTCACCGAGATCGGTGAAATAACTGCTGTTCTTACAGCATCCTGATTGGTTCGGTGGGGGGCGTTCCATGGTGAGTGCATACACAGGCTGCACTATTTCCTGTGTTTTGCCGCGGTTGTTCCCTGGGTGCTTCGGCACGTTAAAAGAGCTTTTTCTAAAAGAGCAACACGGGTGTGACACTGCGTCTTTTTCAAGATGTCATTCCACCCGTGCGTTTTTGAATGTGGTCGTTCCCTGTCACCAGCTGACGGTCACAATCGCTGCCTTACATGTCTGGGTATTCAACATGCTGAGGCAGCGTTTGTGGATAGCTTGTGTTCCCATTGCGGGAACATGACTATCTCGGCGCTTAGGTCGAGACTCGCCTACCTTCGGGAGGGTGGAGTCCCCTTACCTATGCCCCAATCTAGTGCTATTCCTGCCCAGCAGAATAGACCTACTTCGGCGAATAGCCAGGGTGACCTGAGGATCACGTTTAGGGCACACCCGCCGAGCCAGCCTCCGTGGGCCCCTAAACCCTCTGAAGTGCCGCAGCCGGTTGAGCTTCCGGAGGAAGTCGCTGGCCCCTCCCGGGGTGGTCCAGCGGTGACCTTTGGAGCTCCAGCAGATGATAGGATGTCGATCGCTGCATCGGAGGGGGAGTTTCAGTCCTCGGGGGATGAAGACTCGGCTGCGTTGCCTCCCTCTGGGAGAGTGGCGTTGCCCGAGACGGACCCCGAGCTGACGGCTATGCTTTCCCGGGCCGCCGAAAAGGTCGGGCTCGTGTGGAACCCTCCATCGTGTCCCGAGCCTTCTAGGCTGGATGATTGGTTTCTCGGGGCGGCTCGCGCTGGTTCTCAGCGTCCCGCCCCGGTGCCTTTCTTCCCGGAAGTGCATGAGGAGCTCACGAGGTCGTGGACGGCACCTTTTTCTGCCAGAAACCGGCCGAGTGGCTCCTCCCTCCTCACTACCCTCGACGGCGGGCCAGCCAAGGGGTACGTGGGGATCACGCCGGTGGAACGGCGTCCGCTTCCACCTGGCGTGGAGACCCACGCCACCCATCCAAGGCCTGTAAGTTCTCCTCCAGTCTAACTGGGAAGGCTTACAAGGCTTGTGGACAGGCCGCGTCTGCCTTGCATGCCATGGCGTTGCTCCAGGTACACCAGGCCCAGGCACTCATGGACATGCACGAGGGTAGGCCTGACCCAGAGCTCCTCCGGGAGCTCCGGACGGCAACGGACCTCACCCTCCGGGCGACGAAAGTCACCGCCCGTTCCATTGGTCAGGCGATGTCCACACTTGTGGTCCAGGAGCGACATCTCTGGCTCAACCTGGCCAATATGAGGGAGACCGATAAGTATCGGTTCCTGGACTCCCCCATTTCCTAGGTTGGGTTGTTCGGGAGAGAATTTTTCGTTCCTGTTTGGTTTCTGTTCCGCCACTGGCCTTCGGGCCAGTGGTACCCAAAACTTCAAAGAAAGAGCTGTTTCTAAAATCTCTGGGTGCCAAGAGAGCGCGCTTGGCGGTGTACGACGCTCCCATGCCTTGTCACCCTCCGGTGCCTCTCTTATCGCCAGAAGGGGGTGCTGGCTGTGTCCAGGACGCACACAAGAGGCCTCCACACACCCGTGCACCCCCTCAGCGGAAGCAGGTAAGTGTTGCATTGCACACTCAGACCCCACTTCGGGCCGCTATGCCGTCCGAGTCGGGTCCCTGCACTCCGCTGCGCTGCCCCGCTGTGGGTACGTCTGTGGTGCCGTTGGTCCCGCTAGTTCGGTCGCTGGGAGCCTGGCTAGCGCTCACCCCCCAAATTCAGGGGCGTTCACTTCACCTCCGTGTCGAAGGAGAGCGCCCCCGTGCTACGGGTGGAGATCGCAGTCCTACTGGCAAAGGACGCGATAGAGCCGGTCCCTCCAGCCGACATGAAGACAGGCTTCTACAGCCCGTACTTCATTGTACCCAAGAAAGGCGGCGGTTTGCGGCCAATCTTGGACCTGCGGTTCTTGAATCGGTCCCTTCACAGGCTGCCGTTCAGAATGCTAACGCAGAAACGCAT
Source organism: Coreius guichenoti (assembly GCA_039654105.1). Classification (NCBI taxonomy): domain Eukaryota; kingdom Metazoa; phylum Chordata; class Actinopteri; order Cypriniformes; family Gobionidae; genus Coreius; species Coreius guichenoti. Next base: position 36,629,435 of record CM077174.1, read on the forward strand.
CTTCAGGTGCATCCGTCCCCAAGATTGGTTTGCAGCGATTGACCTGAAGGACGCGTACTTTCATGTCTCGATTCTCCCTCGACACAGACCGTTCCTACGCTTTGCGTTCGAGGGACGGGCATATCAGTACAGAGTCCTACCCTTCGGGCTGTCCCTGTCGCCCCGTGTCTTCACGAAAGTCACGGAGGCGGCCATTGCTCCCACGAGAGAGCGTGGTGTTCGCATCCTCAACTACCTCGACGACTGGCTGATTCTGGCTCAGTTGCGGGCGCAGTTGTGCGAACACAGGGACATGGTTCTCAGTCACCTCAGCCTGTTGGGACTTCGGGTCAACTGGGAAAAGAGCAAACTCTGCCCCATGCAGAGGATCTCTTTTCTCGGTATGGAATTGGACTCGGTCAATCTGACAGCGCGACTCACAGAGGAGCGCGTCCAGTCGGTGTTGAACTGCTTGAATTCGTTCAAATGCAGGACAGCGGTACCACTGAAACATTTTCAGAGGCTCCTGGGGCATATGGCATCCGCAGCCGCAGTGACGCCGCTCGGATTGCTTCATATGAGGCCGCTTCAACACTGGCTACACGACCGAGTCCCGAGATGGACGTGGCAGAGCGGCTCGTTCCGTGTCTCAGTAACACCGAAGTGTCGCCAAACCTTCAGTCCGTGGTTGGACCCTTCGTTTCTACGGGCAGGAGTTCCCCTAGAACAAGTGTCCAGGCATGCTGTTGTCTCCACGGATGCCTCATCCACCGGCTGGGGGGCAACGTACAACGGGCTTGCAGTTTCGGGTCTGTGGACGGGGCCTCAACTGCAATGGCATATCAATTGCCTCGAGTTGTTAGCAGTTCGTCTTGCGCTGGGCCGCCTCAAAGGGCCGCTACGAGGCAAGCACGTTCTGGTCCGTACGGACAACACTGCGGCCGTTGCGTACATCAACAAACAGGGTGGTCTACGCTCCCGCCGCATGTCACAACTCGCCCGCCATCTCCTCCTCTGGAGTCAGAAGCATCTGAGGTCGCTTCGTGCCACTCATATTCCGGGCCTGCTCAATCGTGCAGCCGACGAGCTCTCACGACAGCAAGTGCTCCCAGGAGAGTGGAGACTCCATCCCCAGGTGGTCCAGCTGATCTGGAGTCGCTTCGGGACCGCACAGGTGGACCTGTTTGCCGCCCCGGACACGTCTCACTGCCAGTTGTTCTATTCCCTGACCAGGGGGACCCTCGGCTCGGATGCGCTGGCACACAGCTGGCCCCGGGGCCTACGCAAATATGCGTTTCCCCCAGTGAGCCTTCTTGCGCAGACACTGTGCAAGGTCAGGGAGGACGAGGAGCAGGTCTTGTTAGTTGCACCATACTGGCCCAACCGGACCTGGTTCCCGGAACTAGTGCTCCTCGCGACAGCACCTCCTTGGCCCATTCCTCTGAGGAAGGACCTCCTGACTCAGAGACGGGGCACCCTGTGGCACCCGCGTCCGGACCTCTGGAAACTCCATGTCTGGTCCCTGGACGGGACGCGGAGGTTCTAGGTGGCCTACCACAGACTGTGGTAGACACCATCACTTCCGCCAGAGCCCCCTCTACGAGGCGCCTCTACGCGTTGAAGTGGAACCCGTTTGTCGAGTGGTGTTCTTCTCGACGAGAAGACCCCCGAAGATGTTCGATCAGCTCTGTGCTTTCCTTCCTGCAAGAAGGGTTGGAGCGAAGGCTGTCTCCCTCCACCCTCAAAGTGTATGTTGCCGCTATCGCCGCAAATCACGGCATGGTTGATGGTAAGTCCTTAGGGAAGCACGATCTGGTCATCAGGTTCCTGAGGGGGGCGAGGAGATTAAATCCGCCTCGCCCTCACTCTATACCCTCTTGGGACTTATCTCTGGTGCTAACCGCATTGCAGAGGGCTCCCTTTGAACCTTTGCAGTCAGTAGAGTTAAAACTCCTGTCTTGGAAGACAGTACTCCTGACTGCATTGGCTTCCATCAAGAGGGTAGGGGACCTGCAGGCATTTTCGGTCGACGAATCGTGCCTGGAATTCGGGGCGGGTAACTCTCATGTAATCCTGAGACCCCGGCCCGGATATGTGCCCAAGGCTCCCACCACTCCCTTTCGGGACCAGGTGGTGAACCTGCAAGCGCTGCCTTCGGAGGAGGCAGACCCAGCCCTGGCTTTTCTCTGTCCCGTTCGCGCTCTGCGGACTTACGTGGACAGAACGCAAAGCGTTCTGCAAAGGGTGATTGGCACAAATATCAATTTTGATCTTGATTCAGTATCAATTCATATGTTTATAGCCTACTGTACATATAAGGAAAAATAAGTTTGCCTTTTTAGCATTATTTTAAACTTTTATTGGGTTAAATTATATTTGCTTGCATTCATTAATATTCACTTGTGTGTGCTTATATAAGTATCATTAAAAATATTAGGATGTAAGTTATTGTTTTAAAATTTCACATTTAAAGAAATCTAGTGTTTGATCATTTCTAAATATTTATTCAAATGCAAAACCTAAAAATAAGTAAGTAGTTATGAGCTGCAATACTTTTTTGAGCAACTAGACTAGATAGGCCTACATGTATATTTATTGAAGTTTTAACCTTAATTACAACACTAATTGTAATATAAATAATACAAATATTAGAAGAAAAATATTTTAAGTGATCATTAATGGACCATAATTATTGCACAAATAGTATTTAGTACCAAAAGATCTCCTCAAAATATTCAATAAATATTATTGAACTAAAATAGGCTATAGAACATTTATTTAATTGAAAAATAGTATATAAGGTGTATGGTCACATTTGACCACCAATGAGTATGAGTGTGACCAATTAGTAAGAAATACCTGAGGGCTAAATACAAGAAAAACATTAATATTAATGTTAACAATGTTGCATCTCCATCACTCTCCATAATACTGTACATGGGGTTCACGTAATAATCAATGCACACTATGCTGTACTGTTTACCAAAAATTGCTGCAAATACCTGTATAGTGAAGCTGTTGTCTATTCAAATGTATTGACAGCGCTGGTTTGTTTAGAACTATTGAGAGCTCCATGAACCACGTGACGGCGCGCGCCGCCGGGAGATGAAAGCATGCGAAACTCTGTTTTTCAACGGCTCTGGCTTTAACTGTTATGCCACATTAAGTGCGCCAAAACGGCATTTATTGTTTGAATTTCGTCTTAAAACTTTAAAAAAATTAAAAGCTTAGACTTTGTTTCATATCAAAAGCAGGTTTGGCAATTTGGCGTGAGATTTACTCGGGCAGAGTGAGAGCGTGAGACAGAGCCTGAAAGCGTGTGTCTCACGCCAAATGCTTGAGAGTTGGCAACCCTGTAAATGACCTTTATTACTCACTTTTTTCTACTATGACATGGCATGCAACGTGACGCACTTTGAGAGTAAATGGCTCCTACGACTTTCTTTTACTTTCACTTTCACTTTTGCTGGCTTATCTGATGTCAAAATGGAAGAAACCATTTCAACGTCAGTGGGCTTGTTGTTTCTTGTTTTAAGAAAGATATAAGTATGTTTAATTGTTCTTTTATTGTCGTGCGGTACATCACTAGATCTCATTATGACCAGCAGAGGGCGTTATTGACCTTTCAAATCATTTAACAGAATTTTACAGAATTTGGTGGGTATTGAAAATATTAATATTAAAGTACCAGGATATTAATTCAATTAAAATGAGCAATTAGGACTGTGCTAAATGATTACACGTTAGTTGTACATATTTTTCCAGTTACATTAATATTCTTGGATACTTTCTTACCAGAGCAACTGACACCAAAATTTAAATTCTGTCATCATTTACTCACCCTTATGTCATGTTACAAACCTGTGTGACTTTTCTTTCTTCTGCAGAACACAAAAGAAAATATTTTATATAAATTATTAATTTGTAATTATTTATTTGATATAGGCTAGATAATGTTTTTAAGAAAAGCATCCACAGACATGCTCTTGCTTTACTTGCATTCTGTTGTGGCCGAGTTTTATTCCACAGATATCCAAGCTGTAGGCATGTGATCACTGATCTGTAATATAACATTTCATAAAATATGCAGTGACATCACACAAAATGCATATGGGCTTGAGCTAAATAGCTAGATTATCTGTATAATACATTTCAGCAGATCAGTAAACTATGCCAGTATACACGTCAGCTGACTTTTCTTCATGTCAGTCACTTTAGGATGAAACAAAGCGCGTTCTCGCGTTAGGTTGCCAGCGCGTTCGCGTACGACCCTCCCCACCCAGGACGCGCCAGGCTGTGTGGAGTGAGCGCTCGAGAGTATTTCCACTGCACGAGAGAGTGAAATACAACAGAGTCAAACCGCAGAGAAAGAGAGAGAGAGAGAGAGGGAGAGAGAGCGACGCACATATCAGCACAACCGGAGCCGTTTTTCAATGAATTACACAGCAGCAACATGCGCTTCACAGCCACGCCTGCCCTGAACAACACAGCAAACTAGGATACAAGGTATGACAACATACGAAACGCGATTGAAATGCGTTCATCCGCAACTTGTCCCATGAACTTTCATCCTTTGATATGCGTTTTCATCCTTCAGATCTCAGTATGATGATGCGTGCATGTGTTTGGGCTTGAAAAGTGAAAGCAGGTGCAAACTGGAATAACATGAAGAACTTATTTTCTGTATTGAACATGAAAAATTACTGTTATTTTTTTTTTTTTTCAATAGTTCTCAAAGTATTGTTAGTGCATTTTTGTCTTTGTAGATTCTCTGTGTTTGTTCATGATGTGTACAGACATTTTAGGTATAAGCTATAACCTGTATTTGCCTGTATGACTGCTGCAGGACTGTTATGGACATATATGGGTTATGTTTTGCATATCATGTGGGCATCCCTTTGGTGTCTGTGGTCACTTGTTTCTTTTTGTCAGTGTGATGCTTTAAATGAACGCAGTTCGCAAAGGGATCCTTTAGTTTCCGTGATCTGAATCCTTCTTATTATAGCGTATTTGGTTGTAAACCGATGGCTGTAAATGTTTGGTTACATAAACGAAACGGGACGCTTTCTGTGCGACCTTCATCTCATAAGCGTTTTAAATGTTTTATTGTTGAATCTGATATCAGTGCGTTGATATGGATAGAGGTTTAAACGGTGTAAATGTCAGTGGGATACCGGGACGTTATTGCTCGGGACCTGACGGGTCGGGATCCTCCATGCCGGCGGGGTTTCCTCTGTTTTTCTGCAGATGGAGGTTCCCTTCTCCTCCCCTCCCCTTTAAAATGAGCTTTCAGGGTTTGTTCAGATTCAGAATGGAATATTTGCTTACTATATTGCATTTTTATTTTGTAATATTTTTAATACCACGCACAAAGTAACACTATTACCTCACCACCTGACAAACATGAATTTATTCGGTATTGTGATAAATCACACCTGTCTCTGACAGAACGAGCCGAGCAGTGAGGGGAGCGGCCCGCGCTTTTCTTAGCCAATGAGAAACGCACTCTGCCTGTTAATCATTTGCGCGTGGATTTTTGCTGACATCAGGTTGGCTGATGTGTCTAGGGCGTGTCATTAAGTCAGTGAAATGGTGGAAATTTCTCACAGTACCATAAAAAATGCGAAATAGAGTGCAATATGCAATAATAAAAAGTTTCAGGCAGTGCGATACATTTTTGTCACATGAACTTACTATGTTGCATTTTTATTTTGTAATAGTCTATTTTTAATACTACACATAAAGTGACACTATTACCTCACCACCTGACAAAAATTAATTTATTCGGTATTGTGATAAATCATACCTGTCTCTGACAGAACAAGACGGTAAACAGCCGAGCGAGTGAGGGAAGCAGCCCGCGCTTTTCTTAGCCAATGAGAAACGCACTCTGCCTGTTAATCATTCGCGCGTGCATTTTTGCTGACATCAGGTTGGCTGATGTGTCTAGAGGGCGTCATTAAGGCAATGAAATGGTGGAAATTTCGAGTATGGGGTCTCTGCGTAACAAAAGTGGGTGTTTCTAAATTTGTGGGTGTTGTCAAACTGATGGGTGTTTATAAATCATGCAATGAAAATGATCCCCTTCACCCGACCCCACCCCTAAACCCTACCCACACTGTGACGTGGGCAAATCAGGTAACGCAGTGGAAAACGGCCCTCTGTTTATGGCCTCGCCCACTGATCTAGTAACTCCTATTACTATCCTGCAGAGACCTATACTTGGAAATTTCTCACAGTACCATTAAAAATGCGAAATAGAGTGCAATATGCAATGATAAAAAGTTTCAGGCAGTGCGATACATTTATGTTGCATTTTTATTTCAGCGAGTGGCATCCATTTATCATCTAAAAGAATTGTTTTGGAATATTTCATACTGTTTTGTGTAAAATTGTCTACACATTCCCCCCCCCCCCCAGTTATTCTTGACTCTGCAATATTTTATCAGAGCCCTCATGAATATTAAGATGTGGAAAAGTCTGCTTACTTCATATTTCAGAGTATGGTATGATATTCCAAACATAGCCTCTAATTCCTCTAATGTACAGCTTTTCATGTAAACACACCTGCTTGCCTCTTTATTTATAGATTTATATGAGAGTCACGAGGCATTGAGGAAGCAAAGCGTTACAATGCTCAAGAAAACATGCCATGCAATATGTTAGGAGATAGTAGAGTTGAATCCTCTGAAGACGCGCACGTGAACCTCAGACATGGAGGTAGTGTGTGTGCATGGGTGTGTGCTCGAGCTGTTTGACATTCTAATCGCATTCACTCATCAGTCGTCCTCATTCTGGGATTGGAGCAGCCTCTCCTCTCCTCTCCTCTCCTCTCCTCTCCTCTCCTCTCCTCTCCTCTCCTCTCCTCTCCTCTCCTCTGATTTCTTCATTCTCTTGGTTCACTTGACTGCACAATTGCATATAAAACTGTCCCAGGACTGCGAGGGAGGACGTGAGACTGCAATGGCTGGCTGCTAGTTAATACTCTGTGTGTGCATTCAGCATTGAGACGTGAGTGAGAGTTTAAGTCAGTAACTGGTGCAGTGTTCACACAAACACACACACACTGAGGAATCCCTCTTCTGCACACTCTGAGCGATGTGGTGTGTGTGTGTGTGTGTATGTATGTAGACTGCATACCCTGCCCTGAAGCAATTCCTACTGAATGAAAGCAAAGCGAATGCTTCAGTGTAAAAATTTCAAGCTCTACTGCGCTGATGCTCCCCATTTATTTCCCTAATGAAACTGCAAATGATTGATCTAATAATATAACATATAGGAAAGTACCTGTCTGTCTGTCTTTCTATCTATATATCCATCTATCCGTCTGTCTGTCTATCTATCTATCTATCTATGTCTATGTCTATCTATCTGTCTGTCAGAGGTGCCATTTCAAGACCTTCGGTTGGTAAGCATAGACAGAGCACAACACAGTGTTATCATTTCTGACAATGGAAGAACAACAAGGAAACAAACAGGGTCAACAGCCAGAAATAAGAAGAGAAGTAAATGGAAGGGTAGGGAGGCAAAACAGAGGAAGAGGTAAGAGACCAAGAACATACAGGTTTCCAATGAAATAAGGGCCACTATTGTGGATCGTTCTCAATTATGACCTTACAATGGCCGAGGCGGGCCAAAGGGTGCAGCTGAATGTTGGGAGAACAACGTGTCCTCTATAATTCAAATGTATCCTGAACAGAACGGGTATGTAATCCAACAATGTACATTGTATTGTAATACTGTTTTAGTTTAGTTTATTTTCTACTGCCACAAGTGCTGTACAAAGCAATCAAGAAAATCAAACAAAGACAATGCAATATACATATACTTTTAAATATCTTTTTTTTTCTGTATCGCAATGACATCGTACTATAATTTATTGTCAGACCACCTGTAAAATTCCTGCAGTAATACACTAATGTGTAAATGTGTACTGTTGAAAATTATATTTGCCATACAGAAAGAGTGCAGCCTTGTGCACTTTTTTGTATCAAAGCCGTAGTTTACATCAGGAAATACTGTCAGAGTACATCATTATATATTGACCATGTGGCTAAGCATTTACCTTGTTTGTGAACAATGACACAAGGACTTGTGATTCTGATGCCACTGATATGGTAATTGAGAGATGAACTAAGGATTTTGAATTACAAGTTATAGGCTTTTGCAGGTCATTCGTTGTGTGGTGCTGTTTACTGGTTGCAAAATGTACTTTTTTGGTTTGCAAATATTAAGGATTTGAGAAATGTACCAAAGCGACTGAGAAAAACTGTAATTCAGTTATAGTAGCGTCTAGTTATTACATTGGAAATAAAATGGTTATTTTGCATTTTTAAATCCAGTTTTGTGTAAAATTGCGTTAATCATCCATCCTTATATTGGGGAAAAAAGTTATGAATAGGAAAGTTCTTGACTTTTCAATATTTTTCTCGGACTATTTTGTAAACCATCCCCAAACCCCCCCCAGCCCCCCTGCATACCAGCCCGCCCACCCGTTTTGATATTAATAAAATAGATTATAGATTATAGCCCTCTCAGAATGTCAAACAAAGACATCAAACAAAGACCATAAAAATCCCTCTCTATGGTACTTTACCATAATATCCTATCCCTTTACCTTGTTACCTGGCATGTGCTTAGTAATTTTGTGCAGCACCAGCCAGAATGAGGAACAGGAACAGACCCACAGCCTGCTGGGACGGCAGGCACTATACACACTCATACATATGCATGTGTACAGTCAGCCAGGACCCCCACGGCGCCCACCCACTTGCTCTCATTGGCCACCAGCCCGTCGCTGTAGGAGCAGGTGTCGTGCAGTTGGCAGATTCATCTGTCGTCATGACGGGGGCTCCTCTCTCTCTCTCCTTCTGAGATCATTGTGTCCCCCTTCCACTCTTCATTTCTCAACCAAACTCAACATATTTGCTGGTTCAGGAAAGATGGAACTGTCCGGAAGGCTAATAATCCAAAGCAGTGACCTGCGAAATTAGGGGCCATGAGCAGAAAGCTGAGCCATTCCAGGTCGTGATCAAAACTTGCTGATAAACATGTTTAAGTTTGACAGAACGGGTGCTGCTTCAGGCCAGAGCATGCCAACAAGGATCTTTTCAGATTAGTGATTTGGGCTGGACTCCTGCAGGATACAAGACTGCGGCATCAACACCTTTGGTTTAGATTCCATTAAAGTGAAATCTGTTAAAGTGAAATCCTGTCCTTCCCCTTCCTTTTATCCATCCATCCATCCATCTGTCTGCCCTTTTATCCATCAATCCATCCATTCATCTGTCTGTCCATCCCTGTCCTTTTATCCATCCATCCACCCATCCACCCATCCATCCATCCATCCATCCATCCATCTGTCTGCCCTTTTATCCATCAATCCACCCATCTATCTGTCTTTCCTTTTATCCATCAATCCATCCATTCATCTGTCTGTCCATCCCTGTCCTTTTATCCATCCATCCACCCACCCATCCATCCATCCATCCATCCACCCATCTATCTGTCTTTCCTTTTATCCATCAATCTATCCATCAAAACCCTGTCCTTTTATCCATCAATCCATCCATCCGTCCCTGTCCTTTTATCCATCAATCCGTCCGTCCCTGTCCTTTTATCCATCAATCCGTCCGTCCCTGTCCTTTTATCCATCCATCCATCCATCCACCCATCCATCCATCCACCCATCTATCTGTCTTTCCTTTTATCCATCAATCCATCTGTCCGTCCCTGCCCTTTTATCCATCAATCCATCCATCCGTTTCTGTCCTTTTATCCATCAATCCATCCGTCCGTCCCTGTCCTTTTATCCATCAATCCATCCATCCGTCCCTGTCTTTTTATCCATCAATCCATCCGTCCGTCCCTGCCCTTTTATCCATCCATCCAGCTGTCTATCCTTTTATCCATCCATCCAGCTATCTGTCTGTCCTTTCATCCATCAATCCATCCATCCGTCCCTGTCCATCCATCCATCCATCCATCCATCCATCCATCCGCCTGTCTGTTCTATCAGACAGATCTATCTATCATTCTATCTATGTGCTGTAAATACATAAAAATCTCAATAATATGTGAAACTGAATGCAGTTGAATGCAACATTTTGCATGTGTTCCGTTTCACATGCTAAAAAAATATGAATATATTCTTTTTATGAATATTAGAAAAGCTGTCTTTCTATTTTCAATCAGTAATAAGCGCCCTAGCAACAGCATAGCAAACCATTTAGAGCACCTGGCGTGGTGGTGGTGGGTTTTGCATGAGCAAGCACCACAAGCTCTGGTTAAAAGAATTAAAATAGTCTGTGAGTAGATAGCTTTAGGCTTAGGGTACAGGAAATATAATTGGTATAATAAAAAAAACAACAACAATAGAAGTCAATGGGTAGTCCCACCATGATATAAACACGCGCTGCAGGGGTCTCAGGGTTGGACCGAGTGATGTTTTCACTCTCTCATTCTCACTCTCACATTGTTCATCATGCTGGCCAGAAAATAAAGCCTGTAGCCTTTCATATGGTCACCATGACAGAGCAAGAGCTGGACACGTGCTCAAACAGCATGCCTGTTTTGTTTTCTCTTAGCCGAGAGTAATGCTTGCAGCGCTTCTGTTGTGTTGCACGTTAACTCTTACAGCCCCATCAGACTGACACCAGTGAAAGAGCACGACCTGTCTCTCCTCGCTCTCTCTGTCCTCTCTCTTTGTGCATTGGAGGGAGGTAAATGCAGAAAGGAAAAGGAGGGGAAAAGCACAGTTATGGATCCATTAGCCTTGGTCGTTCCAGGCAGGCTGACTGTGATGGGAAATGACGTGTTTGTTCACCTTGAGGATGTCTTGAGTGAAACTCATGCTTGATTTCCATCGGTTTGTCTCTCTCAGGCCTATCCTTATGAGCGGAAGAATTTGAAACACTTTTAGCGCAGCTCAAATGGTCTAGAAGGTAGTTGTATCTGATGCCGTATTATTACCATAAAAGAAATATGAAAGAATTTGATCTGAGTAATTCTGTAAAGCTGAAAAAAACGGTACATGCTGATGCAAAACATGATTAAATATAATCGTTAAATATAGAAACCATGCTAGGTGGCGATGGCTGTGATTTGGTGGTGTGTTAGACTTTCACCTCTAGAGTTTGAAGCACCTACAGAGCAGATAAAAACAGCATGTACCTGAAGTGTCAGAATAACCGAACGAGCCGGAACAGTGAGGTAGCAGCATTTGTGATTGTGATGGAGACGTGTCTCCCACAGCAGATCCGGTGGAGTGTAAAGGCCGTGCGGCGACAGGAAGAGTCGGCTGATCTTTCATTCAGTTTCACCCTGTAACGGCAGGCTCAATGAGGTGTGTTGACGGGTAAAGAGAGAGAAGGAGAAGGACACCATGCATTCGAGTGTAAAAAAAAAGGGAAATAAAAAATAGGTTATTATAGCTCTAAAGGCAATGTCAGACAGAGGAGGAGAAGGTGAGGGACACAGAACAGAGAGATGCCACTTTCTCCATGGACAAAGCTGAAGACACGGCCTGTTCTCTCTCGCTCTGCTGTTCTCTGGCAAGGTTATGACCTCATCTTGCGGCTGAACTGTAAGTGTGTCGAAGGGGCAGAGGCACTGCGGCAGTGTGTTTGAAAAGTGGAAATGAAAACTGACATTTGTGTGTGTGTGTGTGTGTGTGTCTTTGTGTGTGTATGTGTGTGTGTGTACCGAGTAAATTATAGAATATGATACATGGAAATAAGATATTTTCAAGATTTTTGGTGAAAATTCTTATATGTCTTAGATATCTTAGATGGCATTTAGATTAGATGTCATTTGTCACGATTTTAAAGTTTTTTTTTAGGTTTATTATATTATATTATATTATATTATTAATGTTTTATTTTATTTTTGTATAGTTGATTTGTAATTCACAGCTTTGTGAATTTGTGATTGAAGCTTGTGATTACCGGTACTGTAATACAATAATTGAATTGAAAATAATGTATAACCATCTTAATGGTCCTAAAAAATCTATAATTTTTTAATTCAAAATATAATTTTTGTATTTATTTCTTGTTTTTGGAGTAAAATGAATGTTTTTGTGTGCAATATTCTCAACTTTCTCTCTGTATAAACTTCAGTTGCTTAGTCATGATTTGAGCACAGAAGAGCCTTGACACACACACACACACACACACACACACACACACACACAGATCCCTTGTGAGAGCCGTCTGTGGTTTTCAGTCCGTTAGAACAGAGGTTCAGAGGCATGCTGATGTTCTCGGCTCTGACAGCTTGTGACGGAGAAAGAAAAGATAGAATTTCAGCCGAACTGTCAAACATTACGGCCTTCAGCTGAGTTCCCTGTCACAAACCAGAGATCAGGGGGTCTCACTCACACACACACACACACACACACACACACACACACACACACACACACACACACACACACACACACACAGAGAGACAGACACAGACACTCCCTCACAGACAAGACTTCTGCTTCTTTCTGAACCCAAAGTCCTACATGTCACTGTGTGTTTGCAAAGTTCTTGTAAAGACAAGAACTACAGGGCTAAAACATATTTGTAAAGGGAGATCCTAGTTCAGTTGGATCTTAGGGTGTGTTCACACTTGTAGTTCGGTTCTCTTGCTTCTTTTGGTCTGCTGGAAAATGAAAACTTAGCATTCACACTGTCATTTTTAGCACACAAACCTAAAGACACAAAACAGAAAGACGTCTTTTATGACACAATGCTGTGTGCTGGGCTAAATGTGCTCGTTGTATGTGCGTAGCTACATATGATGGTATTTTAACCATCTGAGAACTTGTGAAGAGCTTATAAAATGTGTAAAGGAGTCAAAACAGCGGCAATCCCTCCATCACACACACAAACGAAGATCTGCTGTAAGGAGATGGCAATTCCGACACCTATACTGAACTGCGATGGGCAAAATCGCTAGAAAAAACAGGTTTGCTTGAGCATTCTGTCTTGTGACATCACGTCCTGTTTTTGGTCCGTGTTGCGTTCATATTACAGTCAAACCGCACCAGAGTTTGTTTGGAAGCGGACCGAGACCTGAAAATCTCGGTCTGCTTGTTTGTTGCGCTCCAGGGTTCGGATGGCAGCATTTACACTTGTTCAAATGAACCGCATTAACAGAGCAATCGCACCAGAGTTTGTTTTAATCTAACCAAATCTGACAGGTGTGAACACACTCTCTTAGGCTCTTAGAAATGGCTCTTAGAAGCTCTACAAACACTTGAATGATTTTGTGGAATCTATCGCTGCTCACAGAGGTTGTGTTTGTTTCCCATCCGCTGAGATTCCCAGCTTTGCTCATTTTCAAGGCGAGTAAACTCACACTCACAAGAGAGCAATTACTTCACACACTGTTAAACACAGGCATCAGGAAGATTACCGAAGCTAAACATACTTTATTGGCTTGTATTTGATCATTTATTGATTTGCTGCAGGGGGGAAAAAAAGCATTTTCTCTGTATTATATGTTTTGTTTTTTACTAAAAATCATCTAACGTCTTAAGACAAGATACACTAAGAAGTTAAACAGCTGTTAAGTAGCCTAAATGTTTTCTTCTTCAATTTATTGATTTTTTTGTTTTATGCATAAACTTTACAAATAACTAAACTAAACATCCTTTAGAGTTGTTATTATATTATATTATATTATATTATATTATATTATATTATATTATATTATTCATATTCTGAATCATAAGCTAGATACCTATTAAGTAAATATTTTCTTGTGCAATTTATTTGCCCTATTGTTTTATGCATAAACCTTATAAAAAATGTATTTAGTAGATTTTTTTTTCCCTGATGTGTTTCTCTCTTTGCTCATTTATTTGTTTATTAGAAGAAAAAGTTCCATATAGAACTTCCATATAGAACCGTAACCGTCTTCTATTCTGATGGTTGCTAGGGTGTTTTGGGTGGTTGCTAGGTGGTTTCTTACTGGTCCAAGTCTTTAGACATGACTTGGACTCCTATGCATTAATGAATAACAAGGAAATGGAGGGAAAATGCAAAGTAATAATAATATAAAAAATACAGTGAAATGGAAATAAAGTTAGTATATACAAAATATAATAAATGACTAAATGTAAATCACTGATGATTCCTATTGACATGCTGGTGTCTTGCTGTGTGACATGCTGATAAACAGCTATTGCATCTGTCAGTGCTGCTTCTCCCTGAATGCTTTTGGTTTGGTTTTTCTATCATCCGTTGGGGTGGAAGCAATGTTTGGAAATGCAATTTGTATTTCTCTCTGATACCTTGATATATTTTTTCAATTTTAGGAGGAAGTGTTTCATTTCTGTTTCCAGCTCATCTGTGATTCAGTCTCACAGAATCTTTTATCTTTCAGGATTTTTTTGGATTATTTCCCTTTTCACAGCTGAACTATGGTTACTTAGTCAAGATTTGTCTTTGACTTACAGTCCTGCAGGTATTCTGCCAATTTTGCATGTTTGCATTTGGTTTTATTTTTTGATTTTGGTATCATGTGTTCATCAGGTTTTTTTTGTACAGTATTGTTCAGTCTCTCTCTCGGTCTGCGCATGTCCATCAGTTTTTATTTTGTCTTGATGAGAAAGCATCCGTCTTCCATTTTTCTCCAGAACGCGTCTCTGGGGAGATGAACAGTAATGTCGTTTCTTTATCTCCCTTATCTTTCATTCTCTCTGTTCTCCCTCACTTGAGCTGCCCTTTATATCATGCCTCCATCCTTCTGCACGTCACTCACTCCTCCATCCGTCTGCGCCGCCCCTGGCAGTCTGTTCAGAGATTTATGGACCTGAACGATGCTTTCTCTACAGTGTCAGAAATGTAAGTTTTTATTAACAGCCAATATTTGCCCCCTGGAATTGATTTTCAGGGGCATTTTTTTTACCTTTATGACCATATTGGAGGCAACTCAATGCATTTGGGTATCTAGACATGGTCAAGATGATCTCCTGAAGTGCAAACTGAGCATCAGAATGGGGACAGAAGGAGATTTAAGTGAGTTTGAACATGGCATGATTGTTAGTGGGCTGGTCTGAGTATTTCAGAAACTGCTGATCTACTAGGATTTTTACACACAACCATATCTAGGGTTTACAGAGAATGGTCCGAAAAAGAGAAAATATTCAGTGAGCGGCTGTGGGTGAACGTGCCTTGTTGATGCCAGAGGTCAGAGGAGAATGTCTCAGATGAGATACAGCAGCAGAAGACACACCGGTGACACTCCTGTCAGATGAGAACAGGAAACTGAGGCAACAATTCATACCGGCTCACCAGAATTGGACAATAGAAGATTGGAAAAACTTTGCCTGGTCTGATGAGTCTGGATTTCTGCTGCGACATTCAGAGTGTAGGGTCAGAATTTGTCGTAAACAACATGAAAGCATGGATCCATCCTGCCTTGTATCAACGGTTCAGGCTGGTGATAGAGGTGTGTTGGATATTTTCCTGACACACTTTGTGCCTTTTAGTACCAATTGAGCATCGCTTAAAAGCCACAGCTGGTTTCAAAACATGTCTCCATTATATTGTCATTTTCTGTTAATCCGGCACTTTGCAACAACAACACCTTGTTTCTGCAGTGACATTCAGCATGTTTTCCTATAACAATGTCTGACATTTACATTTTACATGGTGTGAGAAAGTCACATAAACCACGTGGAATCTGATTAGATGGGTCAGACAGAAACAGATGTCCAGAAATGTGATTTGAGCCACATATGAATGTAGCTCAAAACGGATTAGTAAAAATTGCATTTCATGCTCAATTCGGTTTTATGTATTCCGCTTTAACAGATCATAGTCCTGGACTGACCCGTATGCGTAAAAGAACGATAAAAAGACGTCATGCAGCACGCTGTCATAAGGAAGTTACCATGGAAAACAAGTGATTACGTGTTTTTTTTTTTTTTTGGTGTGATCTGCCTCGGAAGCCAGCGAATTCATGCGCAGGGAATATAAAAAACAAAGACAAGGATGTAAAAAAAAAGAGTTTATAAACATTAATGATGTTTTGCTTGTATATAGAGCTGTCACTGTAATACTTGTGAGTCCTGACACTTCAGTGTCCTTCACTGACTACCTTTCACAACTGTCTTGATAATGTCAGGTATGTAGTGACTCCCAAGAGCGCAGAATTGTGACAAATTTTGCTCTAGTGCGACGTAAAAGACGCATGAATTCTGATATGACCGTTCAGACTGAGGTCGCATTGCAAAACATCTGACCTGTATCGGTATAGTACCACATATGGAAGTGGCACAAATCTGAATCAAAAAGATCAGTTTCCATGTGGTTTGTGCTGTTCACTCTGTCATGACAAAAACAGAGTCACATGTGAGCTAAAAAAAATCAGATTTGGGCCACATTTGCCTGCAGTCTGATTGTAGCCAGAGTTCATTGTACTAAAATGGCCTCCACAGTCATCAGATATGCCAGATCTCAATCCAGTAGAGTAGATTTGGGATGTGGTGGAATGAGAAATTCATAGATGTTCAGCCGACAAATCTGCAGTAATAATAAAAATGAAATATATTTATATGGTGATATAAAATAATGAATTATTGATTTTTTTATATAATTATTACATAATATGAATTTAATTAATAAATATCAAATTATTAAATTATTTTTTGGAGGCATTTTTGCCTCAAACTCAGCTTCATTTCTGATCCCAGTGCTGTGTCTGAACAGAAGGTCCATTTAAAAAATGGAGGAAGACATTAGGCAAGAAAAATGTTCCAATTAATCAGTGAAATTTATTGAACTCTCTTTTCTGCAAGTCCAGCACTGAGCTCTCAGGCTGAGAGAATTGAGAGAGAGATCTGCTGACATCCGTCTACTGTTCTTGGCTCGACTTCTTCCCGCGAGTCAGCACTGTGAAATATGGCGCCGTCCCCGAGGTCTGCATCCTGATTGGCCGAGCATCATTGTGCATTCAGGACCTCTTCATCAGTCTACAACCCCCCCGCCTCTGTTTCTTAATCCTGCTCTGCTGGTTATCTCTCTCTAATCTCACCGTGATCTATAATGGCACACCTGGGAGCTGATCGGTCTCACAACCATTAGGAAAAGGTTATGGAAATGTAGTGTTCCCACCAGGTGGGAGTAATTAACGCTGTGTGGGTGTGTGCTTATAGAGTTTTGGTTCCCACTGATAGCAGAGAGACAAAAAAAAACAAATAATTACAGGAATCTTGATGATCTGTTGTCTTTGGATTTAATTACGAGCCTTAAATAGATCCATAATGAATGTTTAATGCATATTAAAGCCATAAGTTCTCCCATATTGCTGGAGTTTCTTGATATAATCACAGGGTGACACTACAAACATATGCATGGGGATTTTTCATTACAACTACAAACTTTAATTTCACACTGTTTGGCTTCATTGTACAGAACAATAAAACTGTGACGTGCAGTAACTAAGGAAATCCATAGTTAAACATAATTGCATCCTGCAATGGACTGTAAATTGCAATTTAGCAAACTATAAAACAATCTATGAAATCACCTTCTTTTAAACCAGCATCAGTGTTAAAATCGTAAAGCTTTACTGGTGCAGTGATTAAGATGAATGCTATAGGAAACTTCTATCAATCTATAGTCTCACACTCTCCGTCTTTCCCAGTTTTCCTTTATTTCTCTTCTCCTGCAACTGAGCAAAGAAGTCAATATACAGCTCTGGAAAAAATTAAGAGACCACTTAACATTGATTTTTCAATGTTAAGTGGTCTCTTCATTTTTTCCAGAGCTGTATTTATTACCAATGCAGATTTTTTTTAGGCTGTATAAATTTGGTTTATTGCATAATTAGGCCAGTACTGAAGTCATTTAATTAGTTGTGTGGTTTCAGCAGCATGTGAATAATGTGGTTTTGGTAGATTAGCAGATATTCAGCGTTTCATAAGTTTCAGTAGTCGGTTTATCAGTATTATGCCAGTGTAATTAAAAAAAAAGTGTGTCAATTTATATAAACCTATATACAGTATAATTCAAAAGTTTGAGGTCGGTAAAATTTTTAATTTTTTTTAAAAAGGCTGCATTTATTTGAACAAAAATACAGTAAAATAATTACAGTAGAAATATTATTACAATTTAATATAACTGTTGTATAAGTTTGTGTTTGCATATATGTTAAAATATAATTTATTCCTGTGATCAAAGCTGAATTTTCAGCATCATTACTCCAGTCTTCAGTGTCACATGACCCTTCAGAAATCATTCTAATATGATGATTTGCTGCTCCAGAAACATTTATGATTATTAACAATGTTGAAAACAGTTGTGCTGATTCATATTTTTGTGGAAACTGTGATACATTTATTCAGGAATCTTTGATGAATGGAATTTATTTGAAATAGAAATGTTTTGTAACGTTTTAATTGTCTTTACTGTTGTTTTTGATCAATTTGATCAAGGCCTACTTACTTTTTCTTACTGACCCCAAACTTTTGAACAGTAGTAGGTATGGGTGTGGGTAAAAGTGTCTGGCAAATGCAGAGTGTAATGTAGTCGTTACATTCCACGCCTGTCCCGGACTCCATTTCCCAGAATCCTCATTTCCTCACACCTGAACACACTCCCGCATCATTTTTCCCGCTCTCCCTGGATTCCCTGCACCTGGCGTTCATCGTTTGCACTCCTTTTATGTTGGACTCACTTCCCTGCACTCCTGGTCCGTTCTTGATGTTGTTATATTCCAGTTGGTTTGTGTTGCGTATTCTGTGCCTGTTTAATCTCCTCATTTAAATAAACCCGTCTAATTTTGGAAGTCCTATTCAGTCTCTTCCCTGCCGCACCACAACTTGTAACAGTAGTAGTGTTATCAAAAATATTGATATTTCGATATGTATCGATACTAAAATTTCAGAAACAATTCCAATACTCCTTTTCTGCAGTATCGATACACCGAAACAAGCTGCGCATTCTCTCTCTCTTCTCTCCGATGGCAAATTGTCAATTTTAAACACACCCGCCTCCTCTCACTCACTCGTCTCATTCGCTCAGTTTGAATAGTGTGTTTTAGGCCCTGAATTTCAGGGCGGGTTTGCTGGTATTGCACATACAGTAATTTTACTCATTCCCGCAGGTTTTGCGCTCACACGGAAAGTTTGCGCACCACTGATCTATATAAAGTCGCCTCTCAAACAGCTCGCGAGTACCAAATTGACTTCTTTTTGTGGCTTATTGCGCTTAAACGGTTAAATACAGATTATGTCAAAACGCCCATTTGGCGAGTATTCATGTAAACACAGTCAGTTTTGAAACGTAAATAGTTGGGGAAGTCACTCTTTGCTCTTGACTGAATAACTTTTGTAACTTTAATTGTAAGAATAAATCTGTATTTAATTTTTTTTACAATGAATGCCACCCAGTTTTGTTTTACATTTGATTACGTTAATTTCTGTAGTATTTCTTACCTGAATGCTACTGTTAGACCCACCTGAAAAACGTAAAGCCATGTTTATTTAATTTGTCTTTTTATTCTGTTGTATTCATGTGTGCTATCATTTGTTTATTTGTTCTTATTTTATTACTGACCATTTACTTTTTTTTTTTGCAAATTCAAAGTTTCAAGTAAAGCCTGTGCTGTGTGAAAAGTACTGCAACAAAATTAACCAAATTATGAGATAATAATAAAAACTGTAAGACTTTAGTTTAGGGTCCAATTCGCACTAGTTGCTTATTAGCATGCATAGTACTAGGATTTTGGCTGTTTATTTGTACTTACAGTATAAAGCACATATTAATGCTTTATTCTGCATGACCATATTCTACATCCCTTAATCCTACCCAAAACCTAAACTTAACTACTTTACTAACTATTAATAATCAGTAATTAGGGGTTTATTGAGGCAAAAGTTATAGTTAAAAATGAGTTAATAGTGAGAATTGGACCCTAATCTAAAGTGTGACCATAAAAACATCTAAGGCAGTTTTCCCTGTGGTATCGAAAAAGGGATTAGAATATATGTTTCAAGGTGACGTATCGAAGTTAGAGATTCCAGTTGGCAACACTAGAATGTACAGTAGTACAACAGTGTGATGTCACTCAGTGTGGTTTCAGTAGGTCAATAGTGTTTGATGTGGAAGTGTTCTGTCATGCAGACTCATGCAGTGAGCTCAGCAGTCTGTTTCTCTGGAGGACGAGGGCCTGTAAAGTTCTTCACTGTTTGCCAAACCGCAGATTTATAGCGCAATCAGTCCACAGGCTCGCCAGCTGCTGAGTAAACCTGCTCGCAAAGCAGACCCAGCGTGTGCTGCTACAGAGAAATTCACACACACACTGGATCTCTCCAGCTGTTACAGTTCTGGAATTACCTTTTTGGAAAATGACATGAATAATGAATGTTGTGTATTATTGCATGAATAAATAAAGTAGGGCTGAAATACAGAGTGCGCAGGTGTTTAGGTGTGGTCTGTCCTAACCTGTTCGAGGAATAGAATAGAATAGAATAGAATTAGATATGCCTCCGGTTTCACAGATAAAGTTTAAGCTAGTCCTAGACTAAAATGCATGTTTGAGCTGTTTTAACTAACAGCATATCTTAAAATATGTCAGTGCCATTATTTTGTCTCAAGATGCACACCAGTAATGTTTTTTTTTTCTAAGGCAAGTTTATAAAAGCTACTGAAATGTCCCAATTGAACTAATGCCTAATCCTGGCTTATTCTAAGCACTGTCTGTGAAACCAGGCCATAATGTTTCTGGAAACATATCTAAATTCAATAAAATGTGGGAACCTGTCTTTTCTTACATGTTGAGCAATTAGGATGATTTTGTTTTAGTTTTTGCATGTGACAATCATTTTCAGTGTTTCATTTTGGATTGTAGGTGGTTTTGTTTGCCTTTCTCTTTCTGTTATCGATCTTTTGCATTTTGCTCTGTATTCAGCATCGTTTGATGAATACATGAAGGGTCTATTGTTTTTTTTTAATTTTTTTATTGTACTTTATTTAACTTTTTTGTCTATTTTTTGTGATTTTTCTTGTATGTATTATGTGGTTCTGTATTGATTATTTGTTTTGGAAACTGAAAATAAAAATATATATATAGAATAGAATAGAATAGAATAGATTAGAAGAATTGGACAGTAATAATTAAAACATATATGTCCAGTGTCCATTACTGTTATTCCCTCAGCCAACAAGCAGTGATCCTGATTTAAGGCACTGGTTGACTGGAGACGATTGATTGGATGCGATTGGATTTAGACCTGATTAGGACGTTAACGGATTGAAAGCAGGTCAATATTTCCCTTGTCTGGTGCATACGTGGAAAACTTCTAACACTGTCTAGATTGAATCTTCTACAAAAGCAGAATAAACTACAAAAAAGAGAGAGAATGTTTCTTGCTTTATGTGCATTAATCAGATTAGTATTTTTTTTTTAGCATAAAATGCATTTTAATCTCTGCAAGTGTTGCTGAATGTGCATGTTGCGTATGTTAAAGTGCCCCACTATGCTTTTTTCAGATATTACCTTAAATGTAGAGTGTTATATACCTGTTTGTGAATGTAAAAATGAGATCAAAGTGCACAATAAATGGAGTTCTAAAAGAAAGAACCGATTCTGAACTGCCAACTTTCTGCACGAACGTATAGGTTTGTAACAGATTTGCATAATGCCAGCCTATGGTCTTCATTGGCTGTCAACAAACAGGATCTACTTTGCCCCGCCCTCAAACTCTGTAGTTGTAGCTGAGACTGGAAGAGTCTGGTTTGTGTTGTCGACATGTCGAGAAGACGCTGTTGTCTGCACTGCAAAAGCAAATCCACTTTGATGCACTTCCAAAGGATAAGACTCGCGCTGGAATTGTTACAGTAAAACTGACGCTTTCGTTTCTGTACGTATCTCTGTGTATCAAGTGCTGAGGAAGAGCTGAAATTTAGAAATGGTAATGGGCGTTTAGTTTCCAACATGCGTTGTAAGTGGTCGACCAATCACAACAGACTGGACCGTCTGACCAATCAGAGCAGAGGAAGCTCTCGGAAAAGGAGTTGATGCGGCAGTGTATAT
This sequence comes from Coreius guichenoti, assembly GCA_039654105.1. Taxonomy (NCBI): domain Eukaryota; kingdom Metazoa; phylum Chordata; class Actinopteri; order Cypriniformes; family Gobionidae; genus Coreius; species Coreius guichenoti. The sequence continues at coordinate 36,651,452 of CM077174.1, forward strand.
TATGATTAAAATGTAAGTGTTTTTTGACTTTGGATGCATGTAAACCAATTGTAGGAGACACCAAAACAAAATTCGGAGCCTTTAAAATAGCATAATTGGGGCACTTTAACATCAAACTCTTTTTTTAAATCAATTGTAAATCAAGTGCTTCACATGAATAGTGCTGATTATGTGGCTGATTGTGTTATGTAAGAGTGTTTCAAATCCTTCACTAATGAGGATCTATTGAGTTAGGATGCAGCTTTAGAAGGGTTTAGATCAGATCCTTTGTGTCTGCTTTGTTAGTGAAGTGCATTAGCGATATTTGTAATATCATGTACGAGTGCAGTGCACCTCATGACAAAAGAATGGTAGATGATGGATATGATGCTACCTTGTTTCTTTCTTATCCTCTACAAATCCCATCTATTTGCCACACAAGCGAATGCAGCCAGGCTTCTGTCGTTCTGTGAGAGATGATTTGATGAATTGAGAAGCTGATGATGGAAGACGTTTCTCTATTTTATTCGCTTAAGTAGGGCGGGGTGTCTGTCTCTCTCTTTTCTGTGGTGGTGGTGGTGGTGGTGATGGTTTGACTACATTGATTCAGATTTAGTGCGGTGTGTTTTGGCAGGAAGTGGAGACATCTTGCCGTGTCATTCTGTCACAGATGAGGACTCTCTAAGCTAAGGTACTATGAGTCAGACCTCACATGCTGCCTTTCCTCTTAATTCAAATGTTTGGCTCATCCAGACACATTTTTATTAAGTATAAGTGTTATTTTATGTCAGTAGATTGCTATTGGCTAAATACAAAAATGTATGTATTATTGCAGCGTTGGAGTCATTCAAGTTACAGCTTGTGCATTCTAGTTAGGATGGATTATTTTGGCTTGCTAATTTATTTATTTATTCATTCATTCATTCATTCGTGTCATTTTTTTAAAGAAATATTATATTATATTATATTCAGGCTTTTTATGTGGAATATCTATGCTATAGAAATAAAAATCACCAAAAATAAACTGTGATGCGTCAACTCAGAGAAGCTTATTTTGGACATGACCTTCAGTTAAACAAGAAGGATGACAGGAAACTCGTACTTGACAATGAACAAAGTCTTGTTAATTTCATATTTTTTCCAAGTTGAGCTGATTCTTGCGTTTAATTGCTTTTGTGTTTCCATTTTTGAACAACAGAGTTTTCTGTGCACCTGTGAAATGTGTAGCTAAATAATAGACAGTGGTTTGCTACGTTCGCGTTAGAAAACCATTTGAACAGAAAAGCAAGCATACTGTATGCGTGATTTAGCATGGCAGCCAATTTGAATAATAAATAAGCATTGCCTTACCTAATGCAGCAAAACAAAAGTTTAAAAATTTAAATTCTGAATGGATTAGCTATTATTGCCTAGAAAGCGCACAAAGCTCTCCCTTTATAATCACTAAAAAGCTGTCACCTCGATTTGTCACGATCTCACAAATTTTCACTATAATCAGTGAAGCTGACTAAGGCTACGTCTACATTAATCTGTATACATTTGAAAACAGCGTTTTCGTTTCAAACCGCTCTCCGTCCAAACTAACATTTTAAAGCGTTTTCCAAAAGTTTCTCGTCCACACTGAAACGTCGGAAATAACCTTACTGCGTATGCGTAAAACCTCATAAAAGCTCACTGAGATGATACAGACGAAACAGACATAATCAAGTTCTCATGCAATTCTTCTGGCAGGATTCACTGATATGTCCAGGTCGCACTCACGCACCATGTTTGGTCTAAAACGCAACTGCTCTCGTGTTTTACCGCAGGACGGCATTTGCGAGTAAATTTTTTGTCATCTTTGCAGGACTGTGATATGAAGAGTGTACAAAGTAACATATCTTTAGCAACTGTGTGACAGTGAATAGCACATAACAGACACAAAAACATACATATCTATCGATTCAATATGCGTCACAAGACTAAACATGCGTCATCGTTTTCAAATACCTGTTTTCACAACTCGAAAACTGTGTCTCAGTGTGGACGGAAGGCCAAAATGGAGAGAAAACAATGCATTTTTAAATGAAAACGTATTAGTGTGGACAAGACCTAAAGCACAATGAATCTCTTATTTAGCCTAAATAATTTCTACACTTTTTTGTTATAAATTAATCAGATTGGCCAAATCAACTGATATGTTTGTGATTGACTACATTGCTCAGTGCTGCAAAACACGTTGTAAATAGAAATCTTTGATGCGCTCAAGAGAGCAAACACCAATTCTATTCTATAATTCTATAATAGCCAATATGCTATTATTATGGAGAAAACTGATCCTAGACCAGCAGTCAAATATTAGATATTAGGTATAAATATTAGACTGTCAACACACTGGCTTATAGTTATTAATATTATTATGTCAGTTTGCATTAAATGTTAACATTGACATAAACAGTTTACATTAACAGCTAAATGTATGCATTATACAATGGGTGAATATTATAATGGGTGAATCTCACAAAGACAAATCAAATAAAAAAGATTTACTTTCTCAAATTCTAATCACTGTAATGCAAAAATAAAAAAATTTCAAATATTTTTGTTTTATTAAAATCAGTATAATTAAATTCAGAACAACAAATATTTACAATAAACTTACAATTGCACTTTGTAAATGTATGCATAATTATGTGTATTATCATTTAAATAAAATACAATTATCAGTAAGATGATACTCTATATGAATTGGGGAAATGTGCTTATTGTGTGTATTGTGTTAATTAACCCTTAAATGCATAGCTTGGGTCTTTAGTGACCCGGGATGTCATTCACTACCCTCCTCCTCATTCATTTTTTAAAGTTAGACATCAACCTTCTTAGTATTCCTCAGTCAATTCATTATAAACAATATAACAACAAAAAAGTATATAAAAGAGTGCCTGTTTTCCCATTAATTTTTTGTAAAAATTGTATAGGGTCGCTAACGACCCGAGGTGTGTAAGAATATTTTTTCTGCACAGCAATAATTGAATCTTTGATGACAGAATAAGTGCAATTATTCTTTATTCCACAAGGTGGCAATGTCTGATACACAATGATATACGTGTCACTCAGACTGATATACACAGACTGATATACATAGACGTGTCACTCATAGTTACCGCAGGCAGAAAACAAAAGAATAGGAAGAATCATCAGCAAAACTTGAAATGGCTCAGCGATTTACTGCAGTCAAATATTACTGTCACTGTCACTTGATGGTGGATCTGGTGAAGAAGCTGTCAGCGATCAAAATATTGATTTTGAAGATGTTGAAAATGATAGTTTTGAGAATGTTTGAGATGGCGAATATGAGCCAGATGCTGAATGTACTGGGAAATGAGCTCTGACGAGGACAGTGATGATGGTATAAAACATCTGCTCAAACTGAACCCTTCCAAACTCCAAAAGTTTTCAGCAAAATATGCTTTATTTTATTCTTCTGTAATTGTTACTGTAATATCAGGAGAGTTTTATATTATCGCGACAGGTAGAGATCCATCCGTGTTAGATATAGATCCGGGTCACTAAAGACCCGAATATGTAAGAATGATTGGCATAACAGTCATGCATTTAAGGGTTAAATTAATGGACTTTAAAATAGGCTTAATTTTCTTTTTCCAAAATATATTGTATTATATTCTTCATTTTCTTTATAAAATTACATTATAATTTTTATGATGAACATTTCTTGACGAACATAACAATTGACTTAGAGTTGATATTGAAATTCTTGTACTTAAAAAAATTCAAATCTCAAGTGGATTTCAAATTTGGTTCTTTCGGTTGTGTTTGGTTAATAACTGGTTGAACATCAGTGTAATATCACACGCATCACTAAAGTCTTGTAGCTCCGTGTCGCAGCAGGGTGGCCCGATGAGTGAAGGTAACATGCTGAGCAGGACAGTAGGGAATGGAGACTTGGATTGTCATTAGTTCTCCGGATCTCCAGGGAAACTAGACGTGTCTGGTCTGGTCTGAAGGAAATCCATTCTTCTGATGGAGTGCCGATGTACTGATATGTCCCTGGTTTGGCTCTGTGGCGTCTCACTGCAGATCAAGAAAATGGTTTGAAATCAATTGTCCGTATGGATGAGCCCCTGTGGGCTGCTTATGGATGCGGGTCGCGGGTTTCTTCTGGTCCCTGGGAGATTTCTGGTTAAATGAAGTTACTGCTGGGTCACAACTGCAGGAGAGGAGGAGAAATCAATAGAAAGAGAAGCATGGTGTGTTTTCTTTCTGGGTGGAGAGAGAGAGTTTCATCAATGACCTCATTTCAGTCTGTCGGTGTCAGTCTCGAGTCCTATTTAGATGGTAATTGTTTTTCAACAGGACATGAAGTCATTTACGGACATTTTAATTTCGTTCAATTTAATTGGCACAAAAAAAGTTTTTTGACGTTAGCCGTAGGCATACTTTCTCACACTTTATGTAGTGGTGGGAATTTGGCACAATGGGGTTTAGAAATGATTCTTTATGAATAAAATGACACCAGAGTTACTGCTGAAAAAGTCCAATTAGGAAAATGGCTGAAATGGGTGATTATAATAGCAGGCAGTGCATTCTGTTTTTGCTAACGTTTGCATCCTCAACGTGAGGCAAAAGTGTCATTGCATGTCATGTTCCCTGTGAATTAATTTCTGTCTGAATGCATATTAGGTATGGAACGATTACCGGTTTCACGATATACCACAATAAAATGTCCTGACGGTTAGTATTATCGTTTAAAATTTAATTATCATTAAAACCGTGTTTGATTATCGTGATTTTGAAAACTCGCGGTAAATCCTGTCCAGCCAGAATCAGTCTGACGCAGGCGCGAGCAGACTCACGCATACAACGTTGTTTTTTGCATGAGAAGACATGGCGCAAGGCATATACAGTAGGTTTTGTTTCAGAAGAGCCATAGTTCCTTTAGATCTTCCTGGTTGGTTTTTACTTATGAGGTAACTGTATGAGCTGTTTTAAGTGATTGTGGTCAGTATAAAATATTTATTTCTCTCTTTTTCAAGCATGAAGCATTTTAGCAAAGACCAAAGGATACCTTTTTCAATGCATGCCACAGAGAGTGATGAGAAATGTCAACACAGGCTCATTGGAAACACGTACCTATGGCAACATTTCGGCAAAATGCAAAATACGTACCAATGCATAGGTTGAATTAAGGGATTGATTGGGACAGTTTTTGAATTTTCTGCCTTGGTTTCTTGCCATAAATACTGTAATACTGAAGATGTTTCCTGTCCATTTAAACAGGAAACAAGTTTATATTATAATAAAAGGTTGCGTGACATACACTTTTATGTAAACTGAGCCAAAAAAACCTTTTTTTTAACATTTGGGTGGGACAGCACACCCTATCATTGATTTTCTAGTAGTGTAAGCATATTTAATAAGTTAGTTCATACTTTGATATAACTTCATGCAAGATTTTCTTTGTCTGTTCATCATTATTAAGAGTCCATGTTTATTTCTGTTCAACTTTATTTCTCAATGTTTATTTGTTCATCATACAGTAAAACACATGTAATTGAGGTAAAAGAAGGCTTGAACTCCAAAAGTCATTGAAAACCCGCACATTTAACCTGCAAAAACCTTTGATGGAAACACAAATATAGTGTATTACTGCAACAAAATCAGTAAAAAAAATAATTATGATTATTATGATATTTTCAGAATTAGGTTGTTTTATTTTAGCATAATCCAGCTAGAGACAGTAAAACAGCAAGCACTTTTAATCATTTTCATACAAAATTATGATTACAGGGGCAGATTGTGGATTAAAAAGGACTTATTTTCTTGCGGCTCCTTGCAAAATGTTATATTATGACCTCAAAACGCTTTTTACCATAGTGCATGATTTGTATCTTACTGAGCTCAAACTTTTGAACGGTATAGTGTGTTAAAAAAATGGTTTCCTTCTGCCTTGATTTTCCTATTGACAAGTCATCAACTCAGAAAGTGGGCGCTTAAAAACGTTCCCACTAATAATTGTATCGCTGTAGTGACATTTACGTGCATCTCGTATACGATCATCCTGATGTGAGGTGAATGCAGCAACATTTCATTTTACCAACCCGTCTGAAAAGAGCTTTTGTTTGAAGATGAAAGAACTTGGTGACGTCGACAACGCGAGATCAGCATTTGAATGAGAAACGGAAAGAACAAGTGAAATGGAGAGATTAACAAACATGCTGGATTTTGTGGAATTTATGGAGCAATGACATAACTAGATTAACCATTGTGGATTGATAATGTCAGATGTGCTATTAGAAAGATGAACAGCACGTACCGTGTGCTGGATGGGAACGTTCTGTCACTCTGAAAGTGCAGAGGTGGAAGACGGAGTCTACAGAGATAAATATATGCCTTGCCGTTAGCATCAAATAAATGACTAAATGACCGGACCTGCCCTCCTCCTGTCCTCATTTCATTCCTTCAATCTGTCCAGGGAGGATAAATCAGGAAATGAAAAAGCAAGAGAGATTAATAAAAGAGAATCCCTCATCCCACACTCCTCTTCATCAATCTGAAATCAATAGCAAACCTCAAGAGGAAACTGCCTTCATCTGCTTGAGCACATACTCAAACCTAGTTTATCAAGGCTCGTTCAACTGAATAAATCATTTAGGTATTTTAATTATTTTAGTATATATACAATTAAATTTTAGTTTTGTTTATATATACAGTATTATACAGTATACAGTATTATTTATTCACTTATTTATTTACAAATAAATAAACTTAAATATAAAAATAATTATTTTAGTGTATATATATATACACACAGATCGACATAACATTATGACCACCTTCCTAATATTGTATTGGTCCCCCTTTCGCTGCCAAAACAGCCCTGACCCATCAAGGCATGGACTCCACTAGACCCCTGAAGGTGAGCTGTGGTATCTGGCACCAAGATGTTAGCAGCAGATCCTTTAAGTCCTGTAAGTTGCGAGGTGGGGCCTCCATGGATCAGACTTGTTTGTTCAGCACATCCCACAGATGCTCGATTGGATTGAGATCTGGGGAATTTGGAGGCCAAGTCAACACCTCAAACTCGTTGTTGTGCTCCTGTTGTTGTGCCACAGCCACCAGGGAATACCGTTTCCATGAGAGGGTGTACATGGTCTGCAACAATGCTTAGGTAGGTGGTACGTGTCAAAGTAACATCCATATGGATGGCAGGACCCAAGGTTTCCCAGCAGAACATTGCCCAAAGCATCACACTGCCTCCGCCGGCTTGCCTTCTTCCCATAGTGCATCCTGGTGCCATGTGTTCCGCAGGTAAGCAACACACACACACCTGGCCATCCACGTGATGTAAAAGAAAACGTGAATCATCAGACCAGGCCACCTTCTTCCATTGCTCCGTGGTCCAGTTCTGATGCTCACGTGCCCACTGTTGGCGCTTTTGGCGGTGGACAGGGGTCAGCATGGGCACCCTGACTGGTCTGCGGCTATGCAGCCCCATACGCAACAAACTACGATGCACTGTGTATTCTGACACCTGACACCAATTTGAGCTACAGTAGCTCGTCTGTTTGATCGGACCACACGGGCCAGTCTTCGCTTCCCACGTGCATTAATGAGCCTTGGCAACCCATGACCCTGTCGCCGGTTCACCACTGTTCCTTCCTTGGGTCACTTTTGATAGATACTGACCACTGCAGACCGGGAACACCCCACAAGAGCTGCAGTTTTGGAGATGCTCTCACCGTCTAGCCATCACAATTTGAACCTTGTCAAACTTGCTCAAATCCTTACGCTTGCCCATTTTTCCTGCTTCTAACACATCAACTTTGAGGACAAAATGTTCACTTGCTGCCTAATATATCCCACCCACTAACAGGTGCCGTGATGAAGAGATAATCGGTGTTATTCACTTCAGCTGTCATAATGTTATGCCTGATCGGTGTTTATATATATATATATTTACAAATCAAATCATGCAGCCCTACTCACCTGTATATGTACGTATGTATGTTTTAGCTAATAAATTAAGACACGGGGGAAAGTAATTAAATAAAAATTGCCCAGTGACTCTGAAGCCGTTGAAATAGAGAGCGTTTAATCATCTGGAGTCTCCTACAACCTCTAAACTCATCAGAACCCTGCGGGCAACTCCTAATGCAGCGCTAATGAGCCAGCTCACGGGTACGTCTCCGTGACGACCAGACGGACCCCATCGACTCATGTTCAGCGTAATGATATTAATAAACACAGACTGGCAGAAAAACAACAATAAAAAGGACAGGACTGTATCACAAATATGTTCATATGCTTGTTCATAATCATACACAGTGACACTGAAGACTGGAGTAATGATGCTGAAAATTCAGCTTTGATCACAGGAATAAATTACACTTTAAAATATATTCATATAGGAAACAGCTATTTTAAATTGTAATAATATTTCACAATATTCTGACTGTATATTTGATCAAACAAATGCAGCCTTGATGAGCAGAAGAGACTTTTGGCCTGAAGCACTACGGCTCATTGAGTTTAAAGCTCATATTCTAGGATAATCTTCATGAAAAATAACTTGTATTTGGATAATTTATCACAAATGCGTGATGACACTATCAGTTAATGAATTGTTATTGGTTAAAGGGTTGATTAATTCAATGTTTGTGCCTTTTTTAAATCACCCAATCACTTTAAAGAGCATGTGGAAACCTTCACGGACCGCCGGTGATCCGAGCGCCGCTGCTGTAATGGGATGCGTCTGAATAAACAGTAAACAAAGGGAATCTCACTCCGGAATACTGATGGAACTGATCCAGAGTCAGCTTGGGAAGGTGTAGGTGCACAAACACATTTGGATACATCTGTGCACACACACACACACACACACACAGTTTATCTAATTATTCGTTCTCGTCTGGTTTGAGAGCTTAATCGATACCGGCAGCTTGTTCTGGTTGCTGGGGCCCAGAGGCAGAAGTCAGACACACACACACCACACACTACACACACACACACACACACACACACACACTCTCACTCACTCACTCACTCACTCTCACTCTCTCTCTCATCCACACAGACACACACACACACACACACGCGCGCACACCATATACACACGCACACACACACACACACTAAATGTTTCATTTGCTATCTGAGACCCGTTGGTAGCAGCTGTTGCCCTGGTGTGATCATCACCAAACAGACCCTCCATCACTCTGACTCCTACCTTTCTTTCCCTTCTTCCTTCCCTCTTTCCATCCTTTCTTTCTTTCCTTCCTAACTTTCTTCCTTGCTTCCATTCTTTCTTTCTTTCTTTCTTTCTTTCTTTCTTTCTTTCTTTCTTTCCCTCCTTCCTTCCTTCCTTCCTTCCTTCCTTCCTTCCCTCTTTCCATCCTTTCTTTCCTTCCTAACTTTCTTCCTTGCTTCCATTCTTCCTTTTTCCTGCCCTCCTTCATTTCTTTCTTTCTTTCTTTCTTTCTTTCTTTCTTTCTTTCTTTCTTCTTCCCTTCCATCCATCCTTCCTTCCTTTCTTCCTTGTTTCCTTTATTACTTGTTTCCCTTCTTTCTTTTGTTCTTTCTTTCTCGTCTTCCTTCCTTCCTTCCTTCCTTCTCTTCTTCCTTGCTTCCCTTCTTCCTTCCTTCTCTTCTTCCTTCTTTCCTTCCTTGCTTCCCTTCTTCCTTCCTTCCTGCGGTTGTTTGTTTTGCAGACTGTAATGAGTTGATGTGATGTGTTGACGTCGTTTAGCTGCTTGCTAAGTGAGGCAGCGGAGCTTGATTCTGATTGGCTGTCTGACTGGTATGATTCGGTCATAAAGGAGATAATCTGCATGTGATGTGCTGTCTGTCGTCTCCGGTAGCAACAGCACTTTATCTGGCATTGGCAGTAGTGTTTGTGTGTGCATGCAAAGTGTATTCTAACACACGACTTAAAGCATTTAAAATGTGTACATATTATATATATATCTTTTTTTTTTTTTTTTTTTTTTTATGGAAATGTTTTATACAGTATATTTTTACACTGGCATTGGCTTAGACATAAAAAAATAAAAAAATTACTACAAAAATGACAAACACAACAACATCACTAAAACTATAAAAATAAAATCTAATTAAAATATTTAAAAAAAACTATAATAGGATATCACTGAAATGAATATGAATATGTATGGTGTTTGCAGATTTTATTTTTGAATGGCTTTTATTTTGACATCCCCTGGCTTAGTCACTCACCTGTGTGTGTTAGGATGTCATTTAGGGATGGTGGGCAGGTAAACTTTTAATTTGGGACAATAAATCTGTTCCGTTAATTTATTATCAGCTTCCTTTTCTTGAGTATTATTATGTGGATTTGGTACGTGCATTGAAAAACCTCAACCTTCTCACCGTGTGGGTGGGTATTTTTGCATACAGAAATTCGGATTATTTTTTATTATATATTTTAATCTTTCTTTTTATCTTTCTTCCATTTCTTTCCCTCCACCTCTTTCACTTTCTCCTGGTTATATACGGCTGTGCTCTGACTGTGTGTTTGTCACTCTTCACTTCCTAATAAGGGCTCAGAAGAGCCGTGGAGGAAACACACACACACACACAGTGCATACAGTCATTTGCTTTCCTTATTTCTGTCATGCTCTCTCTCAGTCCCATCTGCAGTCTCTCCCTCTTCTCCAAGTGAACATATTTGAGTTTTAACCTGCCGTTAATTGAGATTGTCACACAGGCGTAAACCCTATTTGAACAGGGCTAGTTTTCTCTGAGGAGATCGTTTTGCATTTTAAAGACATTATTTGTGATTTTTAATCCCATCCAAATCTAACACATCTGTATTTGTCTCCTCTTTAAAAATTATGGAACACATTAGGCTACTTACTATTTTTCGGCTAACTGAGGGCTTCCTTTGAGAAATCGAATCCCTTCCTGACTTCCATTTATTTTGATCTTTGCTGAACAATGTAACTAGACCTAATTTTCTCGTTGTGCTCATTATGGATTCAGACTTTCTGCCAACTTTCTGGGTAAAGTAACAGTTGGTGGTTTAAGTTCTGCTGGCATTGCATCAGATGTGGAAAAAAAATGAAATCATTATGAAAAAGCTGAGTCTGCTCGGAACTACACTGTAAAAATAAAAAAACTGTATATAAAAAACAGCCTTGCAGAAAATTACCAGTACATTTTTAGTTAAGTTTACAGACATTTCAAGGCAAAAATGAAAAATCAATACAGAAAATTCTTTCATGTTACATTTGGCCATTTTTTTTTTTTTTTTTTACTTTTTCTTAGAATGTAGGGATGTGCAAAACTATATATTTTCAGTTGAGTGGTTGGAATGACAGCTTGACAGATAATTGTAACTCACCTAGTGAATAGTGCACAAGGTACCACAAACCTTTGATATTTATAATGCATCACTCTGCCATTTAACATCCATCCAGTAACCTTGAGCATTAATTATTCGCTTCTCCTACAAAATACACACTTATCATGACCGGCTGAAGTAGAAAAGGCATCAATCATCCGCTATCATGCTGTCACATGATATTAGACCTCAACCAGTGACTTTCCTGAACTCATTTCTCAACACACTCAGGCGGAAAGAATCACTCCCATGGCCAGTGTTGTTTATTCGCATACACTGTGTTGGTTCACTAAAGGAATTACTGTATGCAAATCATGTAAAAGGGCGAACTGGCCCCAAAATTGTGATAAACACAATTTGCACTGTGCAGTTTGTCCATTTTTTTAGTGTTGTGAAGGATGCAATGGAGGACCACAAACTGACGACTTTATTGAATTATCAATTGGCTCTTTAACATGCCAAGAGTATATTGGCTTTTTGCCTGTTTATGAAGCTCTACTCCACTATTTAATCATTTGTTGCTTCAGATATTGCTTCCAAGACTGAAGGTGCATCCCAATTTGCGTACTTGTGCACTATTCTATGCCGTTTTGTTGTATAAATAGTGTGTTCACACTGAAAATTCTAAATAGAACTTTTAATACTCGGATGATGCACTTAATTAACCAAAAAAGTGTGGAATGTTAGACACTTCATGCTCTCAACTGTCAGCTTTAATTACATAGCCGAGGAGGAGGGGCTCAGACTCAGATGTTGAACGACAAAATAACTTTTAAAGTTCATACACTACATGGTTGAGTACATAGTGCATAAGTACATAGTGCATAAGTGCATAGTGTGTAAGTGCATAGTGCATACGTACATAGTGCATAAGTGCATAGTGCATAAGTGCATAGTGCATATGTACATAGTGCATAAGTGCATAAGTGCATAGTGTATAAGTGCATAAGTGCATAGTGCATAAGCGCATAGTGCATAGTGCATATGTACATAGTGCATAAGTGCATAGTGCATAAGTGCATAGTGCATAAGTACATAGTGCATAGGTACATTGTGCATAAGTACATAGTGCATAAGTGCATAGTGTATAAGTGCATAAGTACATAGTGCATATGTACATATTGCATAAGTGAATAGTGTGTAAGTGCATAGTGCGTAAGTACATAGTGCGTAAGTGCATAGTGTATAAGTGCATAGTGCATATGTACATAGTGCATAAGTGCATAGTGTATAAGTGCATAGTGCATATGTACATAAGTGCATAGTGCATAAGCACATAGTGCATATGTACATAGTGCATAAGTGCGTAGTGCATAAGTGCGTAGTGTATAAGTGCATAGTGCATAAGTGCATTGTGTATAAGTACATAGTGCATAAGTGCATAGTGCACAAGTGCGTAGTGCATAGTGCTTAAGTGCATAGTGTATAAGTGCGGTGCATACACTACCAGTCAAAAGTTTGGAAACTATTTTGATTGTTTTTGAAAGAAGTCTCTTCTGCCAATGCTGCATTTATGTTATTAAAAATACAAAAAAAGCTGTAATATTGTGAAATATTATTAAAATGTAAAATAACTGTTTTCTATTTGAATATACACTCACCTAAAGGATTATTAGGAACACCTGTTCAATTTCTCATTAATGCAATTATCTAATCAACCAATCACATGGCAGTTGCTTCAATGCATTTAGGGGTGTGGTCCTGGTCAAGACAATCTCCTGAACTCCAAACTGAATGTCAGAATGGGAAAGAAAGGTGATTTAAGCAATTTTGAGCGTGGCATGGTTGTTGGTGCCAGACGGGCCGGTCTGAGTATTTCACAATCTGCTCAGTTACTGGGATTTTCACGCACAACCATTTCTAGAGTTTACAAAGAATGGTGTGAAAAGGGAAAAACATCCAGTATGCGGCAGTCCTGTGGGCGAAAATGCCTTGTTGATGCTAGAGGTCAGAGGAGAATGGGCCGACTGATTCAAGCTGATAGAAGAGCAACTTTGACTGAAATAACCACTCGTTACAACCGAGGTATGCAGCAAAGCATTTGTGAAGCCACAACACGCACAACCTTGAGGCGGATGGGCTACAACAGCAGAAGACCCCACCGGGTACCACTCATCTCCACTACAAATAGGAAAAAGAGGCTACAATTTGCACAAGCTCACCAAAATTGGACAGTTGAAGACTGGAAAAATGTTGCCTGGTCTGATGAGTCTCGATTTCTGTTGAGACATTCAGATGGTAGAGTCAGAATTTGGCGTAAACAGAATGAGAACATGGATCCATCATGCCTTGTTACCACTGTGCAGGCTGGTGGTGGTGGTGTAATGGTGTGGGGGATGTTTTCTTGGCACACTTTAGGCCCCTTAGTGCCAATTGGGCATCGTTTAAATGCCACGGCCTACCTGAGCATTGTTTCTGACCATGTCCATCCCTTTATGACCACCATGTACCCATCCTCTGATGGCTACTTCCAGCAGGATAATGCACCATGTCACAAAGCTCGAATCATTTCAAATTGGTTTCTTGAACATGACAATGAGTTCATTGTACTAAAATGGCCCCCACAGTCACCAGATCTCAACCCAATAGAGCATCTTTGGGATGTGGTGGAATGGGAGCTTCGTGCCCTGGATGTGCATCCCACAAATCTCCATCAACTGCAAGATGCTATCCTATCAATATGGGCCAACGTTTCTAAAGAATGCTTTCAGCACCTTGTTGAATCAATGCCACGTAGAATTAAGGCAGTTCTGAAGGCGAAAGGGGGTCAAACACAGTATTAGTATGGTGTTCCTAGTAATCCTTTAGGTGAGTGTATTTTAAAATGCAATGTATTCCTGTGATCAAAGCTGAATTTTCAGCATCATTACTCCAGTCTTCAGTGTCACATGATCTTTCAGAAATCATTCTAATATGATGATTTGCTGCTCAAGAAACATTTATGATTATTATCAATGTTGAAATCAGTTGTGCAAAACATTTTTTTAGGATTCTTTGATGAATAGAAAGTTCAAAAGAACAGTATTTATCTGAAATAGAAAGCTTTTGTAACACTGTACTACCGTTCAAAAGTTTTGGGTCGGTAAGAATTTTTTTTTTTTTTTTTTTTTTGGGAAAGAACTTAAAGAAATTAATACATTTATTCAGCAAGGATGCATTAAATTGATCAAGTGACAGTATAGACATTTATAATGTTGCAAAAGCTTTATATTTCAGATAAATGCTGTTCTTTTAAACTTTCTATTCATTAAATAATCATGAAAAAAAATTGTACACAACTGTTTTCAACATTGATAATAATAATAAATGTTTCTTGAGCAGCAAATCGGTATATTAGAATGATTTCTGAAGGATTATGTGACTCTAAAGACTGGAGTAATGATGCTGAAAATTCAGCTTTGATCACAGAGATAAATTGCATTTTAAAATACAAATAGAAAAAAGTTATTTTAAATTGTAAAAATATTTCACAATAATACTGTTTTTACTGTATTTTGGATCAAATAAATGCAGCCTTGGTGAGCAGAAGAGACTTCTTCAGAAACAATCAAAATAGTACAGTTTCCAAACTTTTGACTGGTAGTGTAAGTGCATAGTGCATAAGTACATAGTGTATAAGTACATAGTGTATAAGTGCATAGTGCATAAGAACATAGTGCATAAGAACATAGTGCATAAGTACATAGTGTATAAGTACATAGTGTATAAGTGCATAGTGCATAAGAACATAGCGTATAAGTACATAGTGCATATTGTGTAAGTGCATAGTGTCAGGGTTCTGTCACCGGTCTAGTTGATTCTTGGTTTTGTGACAGAGCCCTGACACTCCTGTATTGTCTTGTCTTTGTGTGAGCACATGGCTTGTAATTTGTCTTTGCTGGCCATGTGCTTGTGTTTGTCATGTTTGGTGCGAGCACATGGCTTGTCACTTGTTTCCTTGTGCCATGTGCTCTCCTGCCCATTGTCTAACCCTGCCCATCTTGTTATCTGATTATTGTTTCATTTGTCCCACCTGTCTTCCCTTGTTACCCTCTTTTATTTGCTTCCCTATTTATGATCCTTGTGTTTGCAGTCCTGGGGTCTGCTCTTTGTACCTCGCTTAATACATCTGAGATGATTTGACAGATCCCAGATCTTTTAATCGTGATAACTGATCTCTGGCTAATTTTGTTCCCTTTCAGTCGGTCACGTTCGACGTACGTCGGACGTCGCCGACGAATTGGGATCACTTCTGGGAGCCCCTATCAGCTTCGAGTGTATAGAGAACGGGCCAATGGCCATTGGCGTGCGAGATTTGCATCTCGCGCTCCGCCCCGCATCGCGGGTATAAAGCGGAAGCGGATGCCGCGCACATTTGTCATTCACTTCGGAGCCAAACAAGCTTCATGGAAGACTGTTCCTGCGTCAGCAGAGAGAGAGAGAGAGAGCAAGAGAAGAGGCTTTTGTGCTGGGGAGAAGGCACGTGCAGTGACAACCGCGAGCTCACCGAAATCGGTGAAACAACTGCTGTTTTTATAGCATCCCGGTTGGTTCGGTGGGGGCGTTCCACGGTGAGTGCAAACACAGGCTGCACTATCCCCTGTGTTTGCCGCGGTTGTTCCTGGGTGCTTCGGCACGTTAAAAGAGCTTCTTCTAAAAGAGCAACACGGGTGTGAAACTGCGTCTTTTTCAAGATGTCATTCCACCCGTGTGTTTCTGGATGCGGTCGTTCCCTGTCACCAGCTGACGGTCACAATCGCTGCCTGACATGTCTGGGTATTCAACATGCTGAGGCAGCGTTTGTGGATAGCTCGTGTTCCCATTGCGGGAACATGACTATCTCGGCGCTAAGGTCGAGACTCGCCTACCTTCGGGAGGGTGGAGTCCCCTTACCTATGCCCCGATCTAGTGCTATCCCTGCCCAGCAGGATAGACCTACTTCGGCGAATAGCCAGGGTGACCTGAGGATCACGTTTAGGGCACACCCGCCGAGCCAGCCTCCGTGGGCCCCTAAACCCTCTGTAGTGCCGCAGCCGGTTGAGCTTCCGGGGGAAGTTGCTGGCCCCTCTCGGGGTGGTCCAGCGGTGACCTTTGGAGCTCCAGCAGAGGATAGGATGTCGATCGCTGCATCGGAGGGGGAGTTTCAGTCCTCGGGGGATGAAGACTCGGCTGCGTTGCCTCCCTCTGGGAGAGTGGCGTTGTCCGAGACGGACCCCGAGCTGACGGCTATGCTTTCCCGGGCCGCCGAAAAGGTTGGGCTCGTGTGGAACCCTCCACCGTGTCCCGAGCCTTCTAGGCTGGATAATTGGTTTCTCGGGGCGGCTCGCGCTGGTTCTCAGCGTCCCGCCCCGGTGCCTTTCTTCCCGGAAGTGCATGAGGAGCTCACGAGGTCGTGGACGGCACCTTTTTCTGCCAGAAACCGGCCGAGTGGCTCCTCCCTCCTCACTACTCTCGACGGCGGGCCAGCCAAGGGGTACGTGGGGATCCCGCCGGTGGAACGGGCTGTTGCGATGCAACTGTGTCCGGCGTCCGCTTCCACCTGGCGCGGAGACCCACGCCACCCATCCAAGGCCTGTAAGTTCTCCTCCAGTCTAACTGGGAAGGCTTACAAGGCTTGTGGACAGGCTGCGTCCGCCTTGCATGCCATGGCGTTGCTCCAGGTGCACCAGGCCCAGGCACTCATGGACATGCACGAGGGTAGACCTGACCCAGAGCTCCTCCGGGAGCTCCGGACGGCGACGGACCTCGCCCTCCGGGCGACGAAAGTCACCGCCCGTTCCATTGGTCAGGCGATGTCCACTCTTGTGGTCCAGGAGCGACATCTCTGGCTCAACCTGGCCGATATGAGGGAGACCGATAAGTATCGGTTCCTGGACTCCCCCATTTCCCAGGTTGGGCTGTTCGGCGACGCGGTCGAGAGCTTTGCCCAGCAGTTCTCGACCGTCCAGAAGCAGACGGAGGCCATCAAACACATCCTGCCCCGGCGGTCAGCTGCTGCCCAGCCGCCGGCCGCAGCTCCTCCGCCTGCTCGTCGCAGAGGGCGGCCGCCCGCCACCGCCCCCGCTCCCGCCCCAGCCCAGCAGCAGCCTCCACCAGGGCAACGGTGTGGAGCCGGCCGCGGGAAGGCCGTCCAGCCCGCTCAGGCCGCTGCCAAGCCAGGTGGCAAGCGCCGTCGTAAGAGACCCTGAGACGGGCCACCCAGAGATGGAGGAGACAGAGGAGGTGGTGACAGCACCGCTCCTTCTCCCGCTGGAGGGCCGGGAGAGAATTCTATGTTCTTGTTTTGTTTCTGTTCCGCCACTGGCCTTCGGGTGGTACCCAAAACTTCAAAGAAAGAGCTGTTTCTAAAATCTCTGGGTGCCAAGAGAGCGCGCTTGGCGGTGTACGACGCTCCCATGCCTTGTCACCCTCCGGTGCCTCTCTTATCGCCAGCAGGGGGTGCTGGCTGTGTCCAGGACGCACACAAGAGGCCTCCGCACACCCGTGCACCCCCTCAGCGGAAGCAGGTAAGTGTTGCATTGCGCACTCAGACCCCACTTCGGGCCGCGATGCCGTCCGAGTCGGGTCCCTGCACTCCGCTGCGCTGCCCCGCTGCGGGTACGTCTGTGGTGCTGTTGGTCCCGTTGGTTCGGTCGCTGGGAGCCTGGCTAGCGCTCCCCAGCCCGTCCCGCTGGCTCATCCGTACTATCAGACTCGGGTATGCGATTCAGTTCGCCCGGCGGCCCCCCAAGTTCAGGGGCGTTCACTTCACCTCCGTGTCGAAGGAGAGCGCCCCCGTGCTACGGGCGGAGATCGCAGTCCTACTGGCGAAGGACGCGATAGAGCCGGCCCCTCCAGCCGATATGAAGACAGGCTTCTACAGCCCATACTTCATTGTACCCAAGAAAGGCGGCGGGTTACGGCCAATCTTGGACCTGCGATTCTTGAATCGGTCCCCCCTGCCGTTCAGAATGCTAACGCAGAAACGCATCTTCAGGTGCATCCGTCCCCAAGATTGGTTTGCAGCGATCGACCTTAAGGACGCGTACTTTCATGTCTCGATTCTCCCTCGACACAGACCGTTCCTACGCTTTGCGTTCGAGGGACGGGCATATCAGTACAGAGTCCTACCCTTCGGGCTGTCCCTGTCGCCCCGTGTCTTCACGAAGGTCGCGGAGGCGGCCATTGCTCCCATGAGAGAGCGTGGTGTTCGCATTCTCAACTACCTCGACGACTGGCTGATTCTGGCTCAGTCGAAGGCGCAGTTGTGCGAACACAGGGACATGGTGCTCAGTCACCTCAGCCTGTTGGGACTTCAGGTCAACTGGGAAAAGAGCAAACTCTGCCCCGTGCAGAGGATCTCTTTTCTCGGTATGGAGTTGGACTCGGTCAATCTGACAGCGCGACTCACAGAGCAGCGCGTCCAGTCGGTGTTGAACTGCTTGAAGAGGGAGTTCGTATGCGTTGTATGCATTGGTGGAACTAGTGTTAGGCTGGGTATCCATATGTTGTGACCCCTACGGCGGTCCCATATGTGTATTCTTCCACGGTACGGCTCCCTACGGCGAGCCCGTGTCTTTCCCTTGGCAGAGCTCCCTCTGCCGTCTCTGTGTGGTGTAGTCTCCCGCCTGCATTGGCCGGGGCCACCCCTGGGACTTCTGTATGTTGTACTGCCCACGGCCAGTCCATACATGTATATTCCACATGATACCTCCCTACGGGTAGGATGTGGCTTCCGCAGCGGCCCCCCTGGGGCATGCTTTCCCAGCGTTATCCAATACTCTGCTGAGTGGGTCTTGCGGAACAGCAGCAGTGACTCTCCCTGCGTGAGTTCCCCGCCCCGAACAGACGGGGGTCTGAGGGGCTTTCGCTGGGCGCTGGAAGTGGTAGTAACTGTGGCGTTTTCCATAGGGATCCCAATTCGTCGGTGACGTCCGACGTACGTCGAACGTGACCGACTGAAAGGGAACGTCTCGGTTACGTATGTAACCCTCGTTCCCTGAAGGAGGGAACGGAGACGTACGTCCCGTCGCCACAGTTGCTGTACCATCACTGCAGCGGCCGAGTCACTAGTTCGGCTCCTCAGTGAAAAACAAATGTGCGCAGCATCCGCTTCCGCTTTATACCTGCGATGCGGGGCGGAGCGCGAGATGCAAATCTCGCACGCCAATGGCCATTGGCCCGTTCTCTATACACTCGAAGCTGATAGGGGCTCCCAGAAGTGATCCCAATTCGTCGGTGACGTCCGACGTACGTCTCCGTTCCCTCCTTCAGGGAACGAGGGTTACATACGTAACCGAGATGTTCTTCAAATGAATTTGCGGATTGGATTAAAATATCTGGATTAAGTTATCTGAGATTACTGCGTGTTCCTGTGTTCCCTGAAGAGGGCAGATGCATCGATACTCGAAACCACGATCAGCAATGCAGCGATTGGCTGGTGGCAAGACAGCAACGTAATGACATCATGTAATTAAAAAAGCCACCTGGTGAAAAACTTGACGAATTAAAAAAAAAAAAACTGACCTTTATAAGGAAACAGCCAAACGACCAAACCAACATAAAAGTTATAATAGATAAATGTTTAACAAAAAAACAGTGCACATGATTCCCAATTATTTATATTCACAATTTTATAGTATTTGTAAACCCTTTACATTTTTATTTCAATGTTGTAATTAGCAATTCATTTAATTTTTTTATTCAATTTGAAGCAGATTTGTTACGTGACAGTATTAAAGTTTCTTAAGGGTCAAGATCAAGTTATCTGCATCTCTTGCGCTGCATCAATGTCACTCCCATAATATCCGTCATCACTCAAATTAGTGCAGGGCTAAGAATAACTGTACAACGTGTGTAAACCTCCAAAAAAATTATAAAGTAATTATTCCATCACAAATAAATCTCTCAATCAAGTGCCTGTGTGTATAGTATTATACACAACATTATAATATTATTTTCAAATACATTTTTATATTATTATTATTATTTAAAATTATTATTGCCCCTGGTTCAGTAAGGAACTCTTGTAATAAAGTAGCAGTGATTGGGACATATTTTAAGTGTCAACGCTGCTTAAAAAGATGCAATCTAATCCTGTTTACATGAAATAAGACTGCTCCAGAGCAGGTTTGAGTTTACGGACCTGTTGCTATGACAGCAAGTCCAGGATGAGCGTCGAAGAACCAAACAATCCAAGATCATGCCAAATCGTCAGCAATCAAATCCAGCTAACCGAGTTAGCAACGTATGAAGAACGGACCCCTGTACTGGATCGTCTTTGTTCGTTCCCGTCGTATGTGCTTCATGTTTCCCTGCTCCTTGTGTCAAGTCAAGTCAAGTTCTAGTCAAGTCTTGTTTTCCCCCACAGGGTTGTTTCTGTTTATTTTTGTTTTATTTTTATTATTAATAAAAAAGCTAATTTCTCCTGCAATTGAGTCCTCACTCCTTTCATCACCCCCAAACCCTGACACATAGTACATAAGTGCATAGTGTATAAGTGCAGAAGTACATAGTGCATATGTACATAGTGCATAGTGCATAAGCGCATAGTATCAAATCAAAATCACCTTTATTTATATAGCGCTTTTTACAATGGCAATTGTTTCAAAGCAGCTTCGCAGTGGTAACAGGAAAATAATGCAACGGAATTTGATTCGGCTGTACAGCCGCTCTGGAGAAAACGGTTATATCATCCAGCTCATTTCAATTATCATATAGTGTTAATGCGGGCGGATCAGTAATATAGTTGAAATTTAGGTGTCCCCAACTGAGCAAGCCAAAAGCCAAAGGCGACGGTGGCAAGGAACCAAAACTCCTTCAGGGCCAGAATGGAGAAAAAAACCTTGGGAGAAACCAGGCTCAGTCGGGGTGCCAGTTCTCCTCTGGCCGACGAACAAATAGTGTATGATTATGATTCTGGCAACATTACAGGTCAGAAGTCATATTAGATAAATAGATATTCGTAGGATTATTCGAAAGATTGGAGTTGTCACGCCGGGGACGGGTTTAATTAGGATGTCGTGTCGATGCGGCATTTACAGTGGGGAGTTTAATTGACACTATTGTCTCTACAGACACTTCAGGGATATGGTCGTCATGTCCAGGCTAAGGTCCACCATCTGGTCTGGATACGGCCCGGATCCGGCCGACTGCAGTAAACCTCGGGATAAACAGAGAGACTAACATTAGCATAGATGCCATTCTTCTTATGATGTAACGAGTACATCAGGTGTTATTGGAAGTGTTCCCGGTTCCGGCTGACCTAGTTAATGCAGCCTAAAACAATCATTTAACTGATTTGAATAATAGAAATTAAAAATGTTTTATGTGTATGCCATAGTAAAGAGATGTGTTTTTAGTCTAGATTTAAATTGACAGAGTGTGTCTGCTTCCCGAACAATGCTAGGAAGACTGTTCCAGAGTTTAGGTGCTAAATAGGAAAAGGACCGACCGCCTGCAGTTGATTTTGATATTCTAGGTATTATCAACTGGCCAGAATTTTGAGACCGCAATAAACGTGATGGAGTATAATGCGTTAAGAGCTCGCTCAAGTACTGGGGCGCTAAACCATTTAGTGCTTTGTAAGTAATCAGCAAGGTTTTAAAATGTATACGATGTTTAATAGGGAGCCAATGGAGTGTTGCCAGAACCGGGCTAATATGGTCATACTTCCTGGTTCTAGTAAGAACTCTAGCTGCTGCGTTTTGGACCAGCTGCAGTTTATTTATTAAGCGAGCAGGGCAACCACCCAGTAGAGCATTACAATAATCTAGCCTTGAGGTCATGAACGCATGAACTAACTGTTCAGCATTTTGCATTGCATTTACATGTGCCGTAATTTAGATATATTTTTAAGATGGTAGAATGCAGTTTTACAGATGCTAGAAACGTGGCTTTCAAATGAGAGATTGGTATCAAAGAGCACACCCAGGTTCCTAACTGACGACGAGGACTTGACAGAGCAGCCATCGAGTGTTAGACAGTATTCTAGGTTACTACTTGTGGAGTTTTTTTGTCCAATGATTAAAAATTCAGTTTTTTCTGAATTAAGTTGCAGGAAATTACTAGTCATCCAATTTTTTATATCAGCTATGCATTCTGTTAATCTTGTGAATTGGTAAGTTTCGTCAGGGCGTGAAGAAATATAGAGCTGAGTATCGTCAGCATAACAATGAAAATTAACGCCATGCTTCCTAATAATATCTCCCAGTGGTAGCATGTACAGGGTGAAAAGCAACGGTCCTAGCACTGAGCCCTGCGGTACTCCATACTGAACTTGTGTTCGGTGTGACATCTCTTCATTTACTGCTACAAACTGATAACAGTCAGATAAGTATGATTTAAACCATGCCAATGAAGTTCCACTAATGCCAACATAATTTTCGAGTCTATTCAAAAGAATATTGTGGTCGATAGTATCGAATGCAGGGCTAAGATCGAGTAACACTAATAGAGATATACAACCACGATCGGATGATAAGAGTAAATCATTTGTTACTCTGATGAGAGCAGTCTCAGTACTATGATACGGTCTAAATCCTGACTGGAAATCCTCACAGATACCATTTCTTTCTAAAAAGGAGCATAATTGTGAGGACACTGCCTTTTCTAGTATTTTTGACAGAAAGGGTAGATTTGAGATTGGCCTGTAATTGACTAATTTTGTAGGATCAAGTTGCGGTTTTTTAATAAGTGGTTTAATAATAGCCAACTTAAAAGTTTTCGGTACATATCCTAATGTCAAGGATGAATTAATCATATTAAGGAGAGGATCTATGACCTCTGGAAGCATCTCTTTTAGTAGTTTAGTCGGTATGGGGTTGAGCATACATGTTGTTGATTTTGATGATTTAACGAGTTTAGCCAATTCTTCTTCTCCTATAGCAGTGAATGAATGTAATTTTTCCTCAGTGACACTACAATGCACTGTCTGATGTGATACTATAGTAGACGGCTGCATGGTTATAATTTTTTTCCTAATATTATCAATCTTACAGGTAAAGAAGTTCATAAAGTCATTACTGCTGTGCTGTTTACAAACATCAGAAGTTGAAGCTTTATCTTTGGTTAATTTAGCCACTGTATCGAATAAATACCTAGGGTTGTGTTTGTTTTCTTCTAAGAGAGTCGAGAAATAAGCAGATCTAGCAGTTTTTAGGGCCTTTCTGTATGCAATCATGCTCTCTTTCCACGAAATGCGAAAAACTTCTAGTTTTGTTTTCTTCCAGCTGCGCTCCATTTTTCTGGCTGCTGTTTTAAGGACCTGGGTGTGCTCGTTGTACCACGGCGTTGGACTATTTTCTTTAATCTTCTTTAAGCACCGGGGAGCAACTGTGTCTAAAGTGCTGGAAAAGAGAGAGTCAATAGTTTCTGTTGCAACATCGAGTTCCTCTAGGCTATCTGGGATGCTGAGGAGATGAAACTGATGAGGAAGATTATTTACAAAGAAATCTTTAGTCGCAGCAGTGATAGTCCTGCCATATTTAAAGCGAGGGGACGGCTTTGCAGCCTTTGCTAAATTAAGTGTACATGATACTAGGTAATGATCTGAGATGTCATCGCTCTGCTGCAGAATTTCAATGGTATCAACATTTATTCCATGTGACAGTATTAGGTCTAACGTATGATTACGGCGATGAGTGGGTCCTGACACGTGTTGCCTTACTCCAATAGAGTTTAGAATGTCTCTAAATGCCAATCCCAGTGCGTCTTTTTCATTGTCTACATGGATATTAAAATCACCAACAATTAGGACTTTATCTGCAGCCAGTACTAACTCTGATAGAAAATCAGCAAATTCTCTGGTAAAGTCTGTATGGTGCCCTGGTGGCCTATATACAGTAGCCAGCACAAATGTCAAACGGGATTTATCGATTTCACTACATAACGTTACATAAAGCACCAAAACTTCAAAGGAATTATATTTGAAACTAGATTTGTGAGTAATACCGAAGATATTATTATAAATTACAGCAACACCTCCCCCTTTACCTTTCAGACGTGGCTCGTGTTTATAACAATAATCTTGGGGGGTGGACTCATTTAAAGTAATGTAATCGTCAGGTTTTAGCCAGGTTTCTGTCAAACACAGCACATCTAGGTTATGATCTGTAATCATATCATTAACAATAAGCGCTTTTGAGGAAAGGGATCGAATATTCAGCAACCCGAGCTTTATCATTTGATCATCTGTATTATATCTGTTGTTTATTTGTTGGACATCAATTAAATTTTTACCGTTGAATGGTTTTGATGGTTTTTTGTATTTACTAATTCGTGGAACAGACACAGTCTCTATGTGATAATATCTAGGTGAAAGAGTCTCTATGTGCTGGGATTTATCTGACTTCTGTGACGTGAGACAGCTAGCAGGCGGTCGGGTAAGCCAGTCCGTCTGCTTCCTGACCTGGGCCCCAGTTAGTCAAGGTTTAAAGTATATAAGCGCATAGTGCATAAGTGCATAGTGCATAAGTATGTAGTGCATAAGTGTATAGTGCAATGTATAGCAAATGAATCAATAATCAGTTAACAAGAGGGGCGGGGTCAAGACAATAGACAGGAGAGCACATGGCACAAGGAACATGTGACAAGCCATGTGGTCACACCAAACATGACAAACACAAGCACATGGCCAGCAAAGACAAATACAAGCCATGTGCTCACACAAAGACAAGACCAAACAGGAGTGTCAGGGCTCTGTCACAAAACCAAGAATAAGCTAAACTGAAGTGACAGAACCCTGACACGTAGTGCATAAGTGTATAGTGCATAGGTACATAGTTTATAAGTACGTAGTTCATACATACATAGTGCATAGGTCCATAGTATATAGTGTGTCATTTGGGACACAACTTGAGAAAAATGTTTTGCAAACATCTCATGCTAACTTTTGTGAATAAGCCCAATTTAAGTCAAGTCAAATTTATTTGTAACTTTAAGAGGCCATATTATGCCCTTTTACAAAGTCTTGATTTTGTTTTTGGGCTCTACTAGAATAGATATTCATGGTTTCATGTTCAAAAAAACATTATTTTCCCCATATTTGACATTGTTGCAGCTCCTCTCTTGATTGATGTGTTGTAATGTGTTGTGATTGGTCAACTGCTTCAAGCATGTTTGGGAAATGTCCCGCCCCTTACCATAACCACGAGTTTCAACACACTACTAACTAACTCAACCAGGCCCGCACCTTTATTTTGTATATGCCTTGGTCAGGAATTATTTAAATGAGGAATATTGTGACGTGTATGTTCCCAGAAGAAAACTCAAGACTACAATGGAGGCGTTTCAGGGAGTTCAGAAACAGTGACACTGATATAGAGAAGAACTCCCGCTGGGGGGACTTTGTGCTTTGGAATTTTGCAGAACTTTTTCTTATGCTCAAACAGTAACATTACACACTAAAGAAAGGACTTTAAGGACTGTATATCAGCACATATATTGAGTGGTTTAACTGGAATGTGTGTGGTTTAGTGAAAAAGACACATGTGTTTGTGGTGAAATAGAGCATGCAAACGTGGTGCAACTGTTTGGAGAATCTGTCCCTCTGGTTTCAGTGCATTTGATTACTGTAGGACTAAAAAGTAGCCAGATGGACATTAGAGCACTAAAAGCATACCCAAAAATGAAAATTGTGTCATTTACTCACCTGTATAACTTTCTTTCTTGTGTGGAACACAAAATTAGATATTTAGAAGCATGCTTCAGCTGTATTTGTCCATGCAATGAAAGTCAATGGGATATAGATTGCACACAGGTTTGGAATGACATAAGGTTGAGTAAATGGCATCATTTACATTTTTGAATGCACTATCACTACATTTCAGTTGCACGGTTGGAGGAGTATTTGAACACACACATGCATTTCAGTATGTAAATACTATTCATAGCGCTTCAGTTCCATTAAGATTACGACACACCACATGCATAAATACATTAAACTCCTCTGCGTCTCACACACACAATCCAGCTCTGTTTACATCTAATCCTCTCTACAGCTCTTCACAGTTCATGAAATATGTTCAAGCATACTCGCTGTCACCCCCTGCTTTTCTTTCAGAAGCACAAGCTGTTTTTAAACCTCACTAAACCCAATTCTCACTGAACTCACATTTACCTCAATCATTTCTGAGCAAATATTGAGCCTGGCAGCCGCCTGCAGAGGACGATCCAACAG
Source organism: Coreius guichenoti (assembly GCA_039654105.1). NCBI lineage: Eukaryota > Metazoa > Chordata > Actinopteri > Cypriniformes > Gobionidae > Coreius > Coreius guichenoti. The sequence goes on from CM077174.1 coordinate 36,677,923, forward strand.
CATCAGCATTCTAAAAGTGATCGGGCAGACCAAACCGTAAGTCGTAGAGACTTAAAACTTTGAGGGATGGTAGAACCCACCCCATCTACAACGTCACCAAGGCTCGCCCCAATTGGCCTGATGGTGGCGCTACAGCGATCAAAAGTACTTAATGGCTCATAACTCCTAAACCGTTCATTGCAAGCTCAAGTGTCTGGCTCAAGATGAACAAAACGCACGACTCGGATTCGATCGTCACCCTGGCGAAAAACCTTTTCGAAAAACCTACTTTTGCAAACTAGTCCTAGGTTTTTCGATCAGAACCAAACCATTGCAGAAAGATTTCAAATCGAAATTTCAATTGATGTCTGCGGCGGGACCCCAAAACGTTTGAAGTGGCCGTGGACACTTTTACTAAAAGGGCTATCCCTCATGAACGGAATGAGATAATTTCACCAAACTTGGTACACCTATGTATGCCTCGGTCTGTGGTTGTGTGAAAAAGGACATGGTGACTGGCCACTTGGTGGCGCTATAAAATAAAAAAAAAACATGAAAACGGCTATAGCTACACAACAGTCAGTCCGATTGACTTGATAACTGGCATGCGGTGTCTTTGTCCAAGGTGCCGCGATTATCTACAAGGACATTTGCATATCTCGAAAAACACGGCCACCGTCTGCCAATGAAGTTCAAGCGGCTGTCAAACAAGATTTACGGAGGCCAATTGGAACGAAACTCGCTGGGCCTGTTTGACTCATGGCCCTAGAGGCCTGTGAGAAATGCATACGATGGCAGTGCTCCAGGCTTACCAGGCAGACCTGCTGAGGGACTTGGACCAGGGCAAGGGTCTTTCCCCTGATGCGGTTGCCGAGTTGCGCCACACGACAGATTTGGCTCTCCGGGCCACCAAACAGACCGCTGCCGCAATTGGGAGATCAATGGCGGCGATGGTGGCCACGGAGAGGCATTTGTGGGTGAACCTGGCGAGCATCGGGGAGAAAGAGAAGTCCTTTCTCCTAGATGCCCCGGTTTCGCCCTCTGAACTTTTTGGTACCTCCGTCGAGGTGGTGGCGGGAAAGTTCAGAGAGGCGAAGGCGTGCTCGGCTGCATTTAAAACATTTATACCGCGCCGGTCCTGGCCCGTCTTGACAGAATAACAGAAGTCATAGAGCATGGTAGGCCTCCTTTTAATATTAAAGTGGTGAAGGCTACAGGTAGCCTCGTCAGATACAGGTAAGAGCTGGCCTCTAGGGGGCGTAGTTAGGCCATGAATTCCCTAAAAGGGGGCGTGTAATGGGCCTCCGTTCCCTCAGGTTTACGAAGTATTATGTATGTGTTTTGGAACGCGTGGTGTGCGTTGCAGACTTCCTCTCGGTTTGAGTCATTCTGCTGAAGTCTCCGCCCCCAGAGCTCAGCGTAGAAATATGTATTACAGTAGAGAAGGCGGAATTATTGTAGGCCTTTTGCTTTTTGAGCTTTGTTGCTAAGTTAACTAGACACCGTTTTCTGTGCACACAGAATTCAGGCTTATGGTGAGTGGTTTCCTCCCGGTCGGGAATTCATTTTGTTGAAGCCTTCGCTCTCTAAAATGTAGTCTAGTAATTGTATGTGAGTTTTGTAGGCCTCCTCTCGTATGAGAGTCATTCTGCTGAGGCCTCGGCTCATCCTGCTGTTGATTTTTTGGAATTAGCACAGGTTAGACGGTATTGATGGTGAGTATGGTAGGTTTCCTCTCAATCTGGGAGTCATTTTGCTGAAGCCTCCGCTCCCTGGGAATTTTTACAGTCTATTATTTAGCTCACTCTTAGGAGTTCGTTGCGTTTATGCGAGTGTTGTAGGCCCCTCTTTTGTGAGAGTCATTCTACTGAGGCCTCCACTCTTCTAGAGCGTTTGTGACATTTTTTGTTTGCCCGAGCATTTAGTTAGGCTTCCTCTCGGTTTGAGAGTTTTGCTAAACCACTGCTTGGTTTTGAGCTTATCTAGACTTGGTCTGTTAGAGTGAGAATTGTGGTGAGGAGGTTGCTCTTGTTTTAGAGCGTTTTCTGTTAGACCTCTCGGTCTCTTGAGCTCGTGATAGTGAGTTTTGTAGGCTTCCTCTTGTAATTGAGCTTTTCTGTTGAGGCCTCCGCTCTTTTGAGCTTCATATAGTATAAGCATGGTCTGGTTGAGCTAAACTGTTACTCCTCTCGTTCTGAGAGTTGTTCTGCAGAGTGGTTTGCTTCTTAGAGTTTATGCTTAGCCCAAGTATATGCCCGTGGCAAGTGTAAGGCTCTGATTAGAGCCTCCTTGGTTATTAGCAGGGGTATGCTAGGTGGTTTTGGATAGCCCCTAACGCTCTGGTTTAGCGTCATGTTGTAAGGCCCGTGGGGAGCCTCCATGATATGGCTTCCAGGAAGGTAGGTGCGTTTTTGTTACTCCCATTGTTTAGAGGGTCGTTATGCACAGTACTGGCTCCTTGGGGTGGAGTTATAGTAGGCCTTCAGGAAGCGGCCTGTATATATATATATATATATATATATATTAAACAGGTTGTTGGCTGAGCGGTTATATGTTTTTAGCCTCCCTGTTAATAGAGATTGACTTTGGGTTCCTCTTGAAAGTGGCAGGCTAGGGTTCCTGAGCCTGGGCCATACTCCCTTAAAGGAGCCCGCCTTTAAGGTTAGGTTGAGGTTTCCAGGCCTTTGAGCTAGCACCCTGGAAGGAGTCCTTCCTTGTTGGAATTAGACTCTTCTTTGAGGCATGTAGTTTGGGCAAACTGGTCGTAGGGAGTAGTGTCAGGCCTCTTGTGCTTGTCACAGCCAATGTTGACAGCACACCCCCTCAGCATGGCGGCGTGGATATTCTCGTTCCCCATATTGCTTTGACGCAATGCGCGTTCCCTTTCGAAAGGGAACGTCTTGGGTTACGACTGTAAAACCTGGTTCCCTGAGAACAGGGAACGAGACATTGCGTCTTTTTGCCATGCTTCAGGGCTGCCTGCGTCGTCCCTTCAGACGAAGAAGTGGCATGTTCTCCGGGTGGCCCTTTTATACTTCCGGGTCGCACTAGTATGACGTCATGGCTGTTACCGGCCAATAGGATTGCCATGATTTTACAGGTGCTTCAGTCATCAGTCACGCTGAGGCGTTCCCCATAGCGCTTCGATGCAATGTCTCGTTCCCTGTTCTCAGGGAACCAGGGTTACAGTCGTAACCCGAGACGATTTTCACCACAAATGTTGTTGTTTAAAAAATTTCAATTGGAATTCATAAATGTGACCGTTATTTGACGATAGAATCAATAGAAGTATTCAATTCAGTTAAAAATTGGTTGTATACTGCATTTTATAGTACATAGTGTACATACTTAGTATACAGTTTTAATAGTGCACTACAATGCACCATCTTGCATCTATGCTCATTTGCATAAATGGGCTCAACCTTGCCGCATCACTGTACACACCCACATTGCTTAGTCAGTTGTCATTAATGTTGCAAATGTGAATCATTTCTGGTTGCTTTGATGTTGCAGATTTGATCATTTGGATGCAGCTCAAACAAACGTCGTTTTGTTGTATTTTCATCACTCTCATGGTTTAACATGTCTTTGGCCGGTCTAAGTGTTGGACAGTGTTGGACAGAGGAGGGATGGAAGCTGTTCTGTGATCCACAGGTTTAATGAGACTCAAGGGTGGAAGAGACACACAAACCGCCAAGCATGGGCGTATCCGGAACGGGTTTTAATTACAAACCGCCCCATTGGGAGGTAGAGATGGATGGAGGGAGAGAGTGAAAGTGAGAACTTGCCTTGAGGGGCACGAGACCAGAATATCAGACAGACTGGAGGGTGGGCTCTTGTAAGTAAATGAATGTGGCGTTTAGCACTTTTTTCATAAAATGTTAAAATCTCATTACTGTAATTTGTTTTTGTCTGTTAGATAGGTTTGTAGTCTTTGAAAATGTTTTTCATGTCTGCCGTAAAAATGAAGCCCTAAATCTGTGATGCCAGTGAGACAAAGAGCTGAAATCAGTATTCAGTGCAGGTTCATGAGGCTATACTGCAGTTAAAACAAGCACTGAAAGAATAAAAGTGTGCGTGTGTGTGTGTGTGTGTGTGTGTGTGTGTGTGTGTGTGTGTGTGTGTGTGTGTGTGTGTGTGTGTGTGTGTGTGTGTGTTAAGCTGGCTCACCTCATGCATCCGGCCTCTGAAGGCTCAAGCGCTCTTCCTGTCTGTAGTTTCTCATTCTGTGTCTGGTACACCTCGAACTAAACACAACACTTGTGGGATGTTTCACAGACAGACAGGTTGCAATGATCAAGTCAACATGAAATCAAAACGGACCCTGTGCACTTTCCTAATTGCGGGACTTTGTTTTTTCATCATAACTTGCTTTGTCTCTGAAACGGCTTTCCTTTATAGCTGACTTCACCAGTGTCTCTTGTTTTTTATTATTTTTTAAAATTATATATTATTTAATCCTTTCCTCGGGTCATTTTTATGGAAGCTTGTTTCCACCAGAGTATAAAAAAATAAAAAGGTAATTGCAACTTTTTATCTCACAATTCTGACTTTTTTTTTCAAGAATTTGACTTTCTGACTTTCTCAGAATTGCATGATATAAAGTGCAATCGCGAGTTATAAAGTCAGAATTGCATGATATAAAGTCAGAATTGATTCGCATACCTCGAAAAACACAGCTACCATTGGCCAGTGAAGTTCGAGTGGCTGTCAGTGGCTGTCATCGGTTCATTTTTTTAAAAATTGATTGTTCATTGGATTGGTCCAAGACAGGACTTTTGTCGCACTTGAACCACGAATACACAAAAAAATTTACTGGATTCGAAGAATTTATGTGGTTGTAATAAAAAAAGTAACAAATGTTTCAGTCGCGGGTCAATTTGACCCCCTTAGGAATGAATGGAATGCTTCAGTATACATAGAAAAACCTAAAAAATGCTTAAAATTAAAAATAAAAATGCAAAAACGATTTTATAATGTCTACATGTGTATCTGAATGCATACTGAAGAGAAACTGACTTTAGGACCCAGCGGAACAGCTCATTTTCTCCATATAGAGCTATAAGGCCATCTAGTGGCAAGAGTCATGAAATATCATGTTATATTATTTTTTTTTTCCACAAGATGTCGGCAGAGACACCAAAATATTTTGAGCTGTCTATGCATGTATTGGAGAGTTATTTTGAATTTAAAGGGTTAGTTCACCCAAAAATGTAAATTCTGTCATTAATTCCTCACCCTCATGTCGTTCCCAACCCGTAAGACCGTCGTTCATCTTCAGAACACAAATGAAGATATTTTTGATGAAATCCGAGAGCTCTCTGACCCCTCCATAGACAGCTATTTAATTAACACTTTCAAGGCCCAGAAAGGTATTAAAAACATTGTTAAAATAGTCCATGTGACGCCAGTGGTTCAACCTTAATTTTATGAAGCGACGAGAATACTTTTTGTGCGCAAAAACATGCGTCGTGGTGCTCACGTGAACAGCATCGGCTACCATAGAACTCGAAAGCGCTGCACTGTTGCGTAAACTGCGTAGGAGGCTGACACAGGCTAGAACGAAATTGTTGAATATGGTTTGGAATGACATGAGGGTGAGTAATTAATGACAGAATTTTCATTTTTGGGTGAACTAACCCTTTAAAAACACAGACAGCAGCAGGAATATTAGGCTGCTGTCACTTTAAGACATAATGCACAGATCCAGTACACTGATACTGATACACATGCATTGTCTTTCTCGACTGTTTACGTTCACTTAAGACATAACCTGTTATGTTTGCTAGGATACTCGCCAAGACAGGCATGTTGACAATTTGACAAAACGTGAAAGAGAAGTCAATATTTGCGCACTGTCTGAGATGTGTGCGCGCTTCGGATGAGTTAACTCACAAATCTTCTTACAGCACGTGCATGAGTTCTCTTTCGCATCTTCTTGCGCTTGAATTTTTAAATCGTCAAGGCTTAAATTGGTTTAGTTTAAACATAGATAGCAACGTGTGCTGTTAATACCCTGATTTAACAATATGCCTGTATCTTGTAATATTGGAAATACATCACATTATGTAAGTAAAATGGGTCTTGATGCTATTTCAAGTTAACTTTTAAGTTATCACTTGCCTGCTATAGTGTACAATAACAATAATTCACACAGTTACATACACTCAGTCCCGTTGCTGGCCATCTTGGTGCCCTAAGCGTAATTCCTTTATTGGAATTAGTAAGTCTCTTCTTCTTCGTGACTCTTTTCGTGACTCTCTAGAGGGGTGAATGGGGGGGGGGGGGCTTCTTTTGGTGGCCCCTCAGCACTTGGTGCCCTACGCGCAGCACGTGATGCGCGTGGTGGGAGCGGCGGCGCTGCACACACTCATGCACAACCCAGGTAACATCATTCATTAAAGCACTCAGGCAACTTCGTTGTTTCATTTAATTTTCATTTGTGTGTATCTTTTAATCATAATTTATTGTATCCCTATCTTCTAGCAAACATACAGAATGTATCTAGCACTACAACTAAGGGGTTTCAGCTCATGTCTGATGCATTTTGATGCGTCTCTGCGGAGACATCAGAGGAGCCCATGAGCCATAAACACACTGAACCTGATCCAGCTTTATGTGTTATCCAGTAGAAAAATGTGATTGATGGCAAAATAAATGCAGAATAACTAAAATCAATAAATACATAGACATTCACATATACATAGCGAGAACGAGCAGCACAATATTTATTGTTGTTTTTGTCTCCGCTGGTCTCAGTTTTATCGTACAGCGCATGGTTTTATGTATCAGTATGTGACAAATAAACTCTAAAAACAACATGAAATAAAAGTTCACCCCATTTACTTCTATATTGTCCTAGGTCTATGCATCAATATGGGGTTGTTTTAAAGACAATAAGTGATGTAATCAAAATGTAGTCTAGTTATTGCATGTGGACTTAAAGTGTTAGTTCACCCAAAAATTAAAACTAGCCCATGATTTACTCGTCCTCAAGTCATCCTAGGTGTATATGACTTTTTTCTTTCAGACGAATACAATCAGAGTTATATTAAAAAATGTCCTGGCTCTTCCAAGCATTATAATGGCAGTGAACGGCTGTTTCTGTTTGAAGTCCATAAAAGTGCATCCAACCATTATAAAAGTGCTCCACACGGCTCCGGGGGGTTAATAAAGGCCTTCTGAAGTGAAGCAATGCGTTTGTGTAAGAAAAATATCCATATTTAAAACTTTACAAACTGTAATCTCTAACTGTCGTACGCGTGAGAGACTGGCATTCCAGCGTATGACGTTCTGGTGACGAACGCGGAAGCGCAAAGGATGGAGCAAAACAAAACTTGGTTCTCGCGAGAACTAGCATATCCTCACCGGAGCGTCCTACGTCATACGCTGGAACGCCAGTCTCTCGTGAACGCGCGTACGACGGTTAGCAGAAGTTAGAGATTACAGTTTGTAAAGTTTTAAATCGAACCACGTTGCATCCCTGTTTAGTTCCTGTCTTTATGAAGCCCCTCCTTCTGAAAAGCACAATGTGCTCTGATTGGTCGGCTGGATAAGTGCGTTGTGATTGGTCAAGCGCTTCGAGTGTGTTTGGGAAATGTCCCGCCCCTTACCATAACAGCAAGTTTCACACTACTAACTAACTCAACCAGGCTCCGCCCTTTTATTCTGCATATGAATTATTTAAATGAGGAATATTGTGACGTGTTCGTTCCTGGAAGAAAACTCAAGACTACAATGGAGGCGTTTCAGGGAGTTCAGAAACAGTGACACTGATATAGAGAAGAACTCCCACTGGAGGGACTTTTTCATGCTCAAACAGCAACATTACACACTAAAGAAAGATGAACATGGAAAAAAGCATAATAGGTCCTCTTTTAATAGGTTGTGATATGGAGGCAAGAATGAGTCAGGATTGTGAACAGCAAGTAACACCATCAAGACCACATTCACACACACACATATACACACAGGTGTTAGCACATCCTGCTTGCCTCCATCAGGTGTGATCAAATGAGTTCATTACTGTCACTTGTGAGCTCTGATCATCGTGATTGAGTGTGATTGTTATGCACACAATAAGGCTCGTTATAGGCTGATTTCTATTGTAGTGTGAGCATCACTGTGACGGGTGCAGGGCGTTACTGTCTCATGTGTTCATGTTTGCTGTGTCATTTAGTGCATTAGCATGGATGGGAGGCTGCATACACCAGACGGTTTTTAAGAAGAAACACATCATTGTCTTTTTATTTTGAATCCGAACATCTTAATGATATAGCAGCAAAATTCACGTTTATGGATGTTTAGATTGTACTGGGAAATTTTTGCATCAAATATTGCACTTTTTATGTTTTTAATTCAGTTTTTTTTCCATGTGCTTTTAAAATTTATGAATATAGCCTCTTAACGCTTCTCTTTAATAGTGTGTGTGTGTGTGTGTGTGTATTATTAAATATAAATATATTTATTTATTTTGAATCTGAATATCTTAATGATATAGCAGCAATATTCACATTTATAGATGTTTATTGTATTGATATTTTTGCATCAAATATTGCACTTTTTAATGTGTTTGAGAGTTTTGAGTTCTATACATTGTGTGTGTGTGTGTGTGTGTAAGACTGTGTGTGTGTGTGTGGGTGGGTGTGTGTGTTTGAGTGTGAGTCTGTGTTTGTGTGTGTGTGTGTGTGTGTGAGTGAGTGTGTGTGAGTGAGTGTAAGTGTGTGTGTGTGTGTGTGAGAGTGTGTGTGTGTGTGTGTGTGTGTGTGAGTGAGTGTGTGACTGTGTGTGAGTGTGTGTGAGTGTGTGTTTGAGTGTGTGTGTGAGTGTGAGTCTGTGTGAGTCTGTGTGTGTGTGAGTCTGTGTGAGTGTGTGTGTGTGTGTGTGTGTGAGTGAGTGAGTGTTTGTGTGTGTGTGAGTGTGAGTCTGTGTGTGAGTGAGTCTGTGAGTCTGTGAGTGTGAGTGAGTGTTTGTGTGCGAGTGTGAGTCTGTGTGTGTGTGAGTCTGTGAGTGAGTGTGTGAGTCTGTGTGAGTGTGAGAGTGTGTGAGTCTGTGTGTGTGTGTGTATGTGTGAGTTGTATTTGAGTGTGTGTGTGTGTGCGTGCTTTTTGATAACAACCCTGAAATTATAAACATGCAAGGAATATCTCACACTGATATTGAGTGCATGAGAGCATATAAATGACCTCATAAATAAATCATGAAGACGCATCACCCAGTGATCATAAACAGATAAATTTCCACCTCAAAGTGAGCATTGTATGTAGCCTACCCTTCACTGTCTTTGTGATAGGAATTACGTTGCTTACTCTCATTTCCCACTAAGCTCTTCAAGGGTGCAAAAATGTCATTTGTAAAGCGCCCCAGTCCATCTCATCGGCAGCTGTGTTTCAATCATCTGATAACTGACCGCCAGACTCTGCTTCTTAAACTCAGCAGGTCACACAAACAAGATAAAGGATCCTTCATTTGTTTAGCGCTTTTAATTTGTCAATGAGATTCTGCCTGAAGACGCCGTTATCTAGACCCACATAGGACGCTCTTAGAGTCTCACCAATGAGAAAATCATTAAAGAGGTCGTATTCATTTTCTCCTTGAAGCCCACATAGACCATATACAGGATGTATATACACACAGATGTATATATATACACACACACACACACAGAGAGAGATAGGAGTTCGCGCAGTGCATAAACAAACATTCAGGAACACAGAAATTTGTTGTCAACGCTACCCCACGACTTTTATTAATAAAATTAGCTTTGCTACTGAATCACTACATTATATTCGCTTTGCATCGGGTGGTTCTTTGACTCCACATCATGCATTAAAATCATGTTATGCAAACCTAACCGTGGACTAGCCCTTACATGTACACTAACGTTTAAGAGTTTGCGGTCAGTAAGACACATTAAATTGATCAAAAGTGACAGTAAAGACTTTTTCATACAAAAAAAAATCGAATAAATGCTGCTGCTCTTTTGAACTTTCTATTCATCAAATAATTCAAAAAAATATATATATCACAGTTTCCACAAATATATGAATCAGCACACCTGTTTTCAACATTGATAATAATCATAAATGTTTCTTGAACATCAAATCATCATATTAGAATGATTTCTGAAGGATCATGTGACACTGAAGACTGGAGTAATGATGCTGAAAATACTTCAAATACTTATGTCATGCAATAACATGCAAATTAATTATTTAAAAATCATACAATGTGATTTTCTAGATTTTTGTTTTAGATTCCGTCTCTCACAGTTGAAGAGTACCTATGATAAAAATTACAGACCTCTACATGCTTTGTAAGTGGGCAAACCTGCAAAATCGGCAGTGTATCAAATACTTGTTCTCCCCACTGTAAGTATTTGATCACCTACCAACCAGTAAGAATTCCGGCTCTCACAGACCTGTTAGTTTTTCTTTAAGAAGCCCTCCTGTTCTCCACTCATTACCTGTATTAACTGCACCTGTTTGAACTCGTAACCTGTATAAAAGACACCTGTCCACACACTCAATGACACAGACTCCAACCTCTCCACAATGGCCAAGACCAGAGAGCTGTGTAAGGACATCAGGGATAAAATTGTAGACCTGCACAAGGCTGGGATGGGCTACAGGACAATAGGCAAGCAGCTTGGTGAGAAGGCAACAACTGTTGGCGCAATTATTAGAAAATGGAAGAAGTTCAAGATGACGGGTCAATCTCCCTCGGTCTGGGGCACCATGCAAGATATCACCTCGTGGGACATCAATGATCATGAGGAAGGTGAGGGATCAGCCCAGAACTACACGGCAGGACCTGGTCAATGATCTGAAGAGAGCTGGGACCATAGTCTCAAAGAAAACCATTAGTAACACACTACGCCGTCATGGATTAAAATCCTGCAGCGCACACAAGGTCCCCCTGCTCAAGCCAGCGCATGTCCAGGCCCGTCTGAAGTTTGCCAATGACCATCTGGATGATCCAGAGGAGGAATGGGAGAAGGTCATGTGGTCTGATGAGACAAAAATAGAGCTTTTTGGTCTAAACTCCACTCGCCGTGTTTGGAGGAAGAAGAAGGATGAGCACAACCCCAAGAACACCATCCCAACCGTGAAGCATGAAGGTGGAAACATCATTCTTTGGGGATGCTTTTCTGCAAAGGGGACAGGACAACTGCACCGTATTGAGGGGAGGATTTTTGTTTTAGATTCCGTCACTCACAGTTGAAGAGTACCTATGATAAAAATTACAGACTTCTACATGCTTTGTAAGTGGGCAAACCTGCAAAATCGGCAGTATATCAAATACTTGTTCTCCCCACTGTATATTCATATAGAAAACACTTATTTTAAATTGTAATAATATTTCACAATATTACTGTTTTTACTATATTTTTTTATCAAATAAATTCAGCTTCGAGCACAAGAGACTTCTTTCTTATATTACTTTTTAAGAATCTCTGTTACACCTTTACCGCATCCATTACCCTGTGTGTCTGTATGCTGTCGTGTTTTCATGTCAGTCCAGGGGATGTTTTAAGCGTCGTGAGATTTCAGGGCTGTGGACACGTTGCTCTCCTCTCCGCCTGAGTTCCACAGCTGCCATGCGAGATGATTTGCTATCAGGTTTTGATCTGAGTTTGGCACCGTAACGCAGCAGATGGTTTCTGATGGTGTCCAGGAGTTCAGGGAACTGTCAAATCTTTGAGTGTTTAATCTTCATTTCAAAGCAATTATCTTCTCATCTTGAGTTACAGCATCAGCAGAAGAGCATCGGCCCTGCTGAGATGAGAGAGACGGCAGAAATATCAGCATTAAAGTGTAGATCTGTCAATCTGTATCCATCCATCCATCCATCATCCATATCTGTCTATCTGTATCCATTCATCATCCATCCATCCATCCATATCTGTCTATCTACATCCATCCATCCATATCTGTCTATCTACATCCATCCATCCATATCTGTCTATCTACATCCATCAATCCATCCATCCATATCTGTCTATCTGTATCCAGCCATCATCCATCCATATCTATCTATCTATCTATCTATCTATCTATCTATCTATCTATCTATCTATCTATCTATCTATCTATCTGTCTGTCTATCTATCTATCTATCTATCTATCTATCTATCTATCTATCTATCTATCTATCTATCTATCTATCTATCTATCTATCTATCTATCTATCTATCATCTATCTGTATCTGTCTGTCTATCTATCTATCCCTATCCATCCATCTGTCCGTCCGTCTGTCCATCCATCCATCCATCCATCCATCATCCTTCACCCATCACCTATCACCCATCATCCATCCATCCATCGAATAGAATCCATAGAATATTTTAGAAAAATAAATGAATATATTCGTGACCCAAGCCTCTTGAAAGTGTTGAAGACCTTCTGTTACGAACCACATCCATCCTGGGTGTCTGTGCGCTGTCTAAGCAATTTTTATTCAAATTTCTAGCCAAAATAATTTAATAGCTATGTACTTTACACATGATGTATTATATTTATATAAATTAGAAGAGCATTAAAGTGTAGTACTGTAATTGGATTGGTCTCGTCTCTGTCCCTGATAGAGTTTGTTCTCTAGACGTGCTGTGAAGCGCCTGACAGCAGGAGCGACTCGTCTCTGCTGCTCTATGAGTAATTACACTGATTTGTGGTCAGTATTAAAGTGTCTATGATTGCGGCCCGCTGAAAGTTTGCTGGACAGAATGATTTCTTTCCACTTATCCAGTGTTTGGGTTTTTTTGTTCGTTTGCACACGTTCTCAGTGTAGTGTTCACTCCAATACAGACAAAAAATAATGCAGGACTGACAGCACAGCGTCTCAGTGTGAAGAGCAATGACACGCTCTGCCCTCAGAGAAATCCTGTCTAGTAGTTTCTAAACTTGTGTGTTTGTAGAGAAAGAGGCTTCAGCTGTAAGCCGAGATGTGCTTCAGCGTCCTAATCTCCCTCATTTCTCTCCGTCCATGTTTCTTCTTGCCTCTCCACCATTTCATTCCCTCTGTTTTCATTTCTGCTCCCCTTTTCCTCATTTGTACTTGCTGAAATAAAACAAATGATTCGCCCCAGAGAAGGAGACATTCAGCTTTATCCCTTCCTGATGTCACTTGCTGCCGGAAAGGCTTATTTACTCCAGCTTTGCTTTAATAAGATACTGTTGGGGCCCGTTTTAACATTTTAGGCTGTTTTTAAGTATGTAAATGCAGGCACAACTACTTGGTCAACACTTTGCGATCACAGTTTCCCATTGTCCCTACTTAACTTTCATTTGTGCATTAATGTGGCAGTAACAAAATCCAGGGTTCAATGGAGCGATCAGTTTTCCTTCAATGTCTGTCATTAAGCTTATTATTCAGGCATATTGATGTTAACATGTAAACAAGTAAGGAATAATTGACGATTATTGCTTACTTAAACATGTAAACGTAAGGAATGTTTCCTCTTTGCGTTGTGGCCGCATTACACTCGGGTGTGCATTATTTTCTAATAATTCAACGGACCGGAGTCAATTATTCTGCCGGTATTACCTCGCTAGTGTGAAATGTCATGTAGCTTTTTAAGTTGTTAAACTATTTTATTGATAATATCATCAGAGCAGCGCTGACAACACGTTTCTGTGCGAGTGTGTGACCGTACTGAATGTAGCTACAGTGGGGAGAACAAGTATTCGATACACTGCCGATTTTGCAGGTTTGCCCACTTACAAAGCATGTAGAAGTCTGTAATTTTTATCATAGGTACTCTTCAACTTTGAGAGACGGAATCTAAAACAAAAATCCAGAAAATCACATTGTATGATTTTTAAATAATTAATTTGCATTTTATTGCATGACATAAGTATTTGATACATCAGAAAAGCAGAACTTAATGTTTGGTACAGAAACCTTTGTTTGCAATTACAGAGATCATACGTTTCCTGTAGTTCTGACCAGGTTTGCACACACTGGCTAGGCCACTCCAGGACTTTGAGATGCTTCTTACGGAGCCACTCCTTAGTTGCCCTGGCTGTGTGTTTCGGGTCGTTGTCATGCTGGAAGACCCAGCCACGACCCATCTTCAATGCTCTTACTGAGGGAAGGAGGTTGTTGGCCAAGATCTCGCGATACATGGCCCCATCCATCCTATCCTCAATACGGTGCAGTCGTCCTGTCCCCTTTGCAGAAAAGCATCCCCAAAGAATGATGTTTCCACCTCCATGCTTCACGGTTGGGATGGTGTTCTTGGGGTTGTACTCATCCTTCTTCTTCCTCCAAACACGGCGAGTGGAGTTTAGACCAAAAAGCTCTACTTTTGTCTCATCAGACCACATGACCTTCTCCCATTCCTCCTCTGGATCATCCAGATGGTCACTGGCAAACTTCAGACGGGCCTGGACATGCGCTGGCTTGAGCAGGGGGACCTTGCGTGCACTGCAGGATTTTAATCCATGACGGCGTAGTGTGTTACTAATGGTTTTCTTTGAGACTGTGGTCCCAGCTCTCTTCAGGTCATTGACCAGGTCCTGCCGTGTAGCTCTGGGCTGATCCCTCACCTTCCTCATGATCATTGATGCCCCACAAGGTGAGATCTTGCATGGTGCCCCAGACCGAGGGAGATTGACCGTCATCTTGAACTTCTTCCATTTTCTAATAATTGCGCCAACAGTTGTTGCCTTCTCACCAAGCTGCTTGCCTATTTTCCTGTAGCCCATCCCAGCCTTGTGCAGGTCTACAATTTTATCCCTGATGTCCTTACACAGCTCTCTGGTCTTGGCCATTGTGGAGAGGTTGGAGTCTGTTTGATTGAGTGTGTGGACAGGTGTCTTTTATACAGGTAACGAGTTCAAACAGGTGCAGTTAATACAGGTAATGAGTGGAGAACAGGAGGGCTTCTTAAAGAAAAACTAACAGGTCTGTGAGAGCCGGAATTCTTACTGGTTGGTAGGTGATCAAATACTTATGTCATGCAATAAAATGCAAATTAATTATTTAAAAATCATACAATGTGATTTTCTGGATTTTTGTTTTAGATTCACAGTTGAAGAGTACCTATGATAAAAATTACAGACTTCTACATGCTTTGTAAGTGGGCAAACCTGCAAAATCGGCAGTGTATCAAATACTTGTTCTCCCCACTGTATGTTTCCATCCACTTATTTTTATGCACATTTTGGGATATTGCATAAAAAACTGCTCGGTGTAAACGCCAAGATCCGCATAAATTCTAAAAATGCACATAAAAAAACGTAGGCGCTCGTTTGAGTCAGATAAATATTTTTTTATCCGATAAAAAAACGTGCATAAATTATGATGGAAACACATTTACAGAATAAATTCCTCAATGCGCATCAAAAAAATCATGTGGACGACATAACTGGACTAACCAGTGGACCGATCTTTTTGCACAGCATCTGAAATGCTGTTTTGGTTTTTCTGAAATGCCTGAACAAAGTCTGTCTTCAATGCGAATTGCCTTCCAGAACTGTCTGACGAGACTCCAAAATGCGTTTATTGCGTTTTGTCTGCGCTCTCTGAGACGCAAGTAATTCATTATATATGAAAATGATTTTATACAGTGGCTTCTCCTACTTTTCATAGTGATATTTAGCACCAGTTTATCAGGAAGTGACGATTTTGTTCTCTTCGACTCACTGGATGGAAATGCTGCTTTATTTGCAAATATTTTATTCTGCACATAAGTTAAATTCGCAACTTTGGAAGGAAACATAACTTGTTTGTGCATTTGAGTAGGAGAGAAAGAGTGTATGTCCTTTCGTACATAAAAACGTAATTTTATGGGAAAAAAACTATATTTTGTGATTTTTTTTAAAAAAAATTTTATTGTTTACTATAAACAATAAAATTTATTGTTTACTATATTTATTTACTTGTTCAGTGTCGTTGTGAGTTTTGGTTCTTTTGCTGTTGTCGGCTGTAAGGAGCTTTGAAATTACTGAAATCATTTGGTGGAGTGATATGGAACTGTAATGCGGTCCTGGAACTACTTTAGCTGTGCATTTCCCTGAAAATAATTGCACACCTTAGAACGGTTGTCACATTATTTTCACAATGCTATGGATGGTTGGCTGGGTTTGGCTATGTGGTTGTTAAGTTTAGCCTGTTGCGTTGCAGTTGCTTGGGTGGTTACTTGTTGAAATGAAAAACTCATATTCTGGTCTCCTATTTTCATTTTAGTCCTTTTATAGCTATTAGTGTTACCAAAGCCTCCCTTCCTTTATTTGATGAAAATGGTGTTTCTTTAGCAGGCGCTGATGCGTGACGTGTGGGTTGTAAAACGGAATCTGATTGGCTCAGAGACTCTGTGTCCCTGGATCCCAATATAACCATACTGACGAACACAGGCAGAGAATATCTGGTTTATTTTTGTCATTCATTACCTTGTTTATAATTATCCATTCCATTGCAGTGCACTTGAGTTAAAGGAATTCAATAATCATCCTCGCTCTCAAAACACTGTATCGATGTCTTACTGAGAGTCGGGAGAAGAACTGTTTAGTTTTTTGGAGGTCTTAAGAAATAACAAATTAGTAGCACAGATTGGACTGTGTTTGGCACTTCCTTCTGGGAATTATGGGCTGTCAAATGCATCGTTGTGGTGATGTGTCGTTACCCAGGGTGACAGAACACTGCATAGCTGAAGGTGTTTGTTAGTCACCTTCCTGTCAGAGGCGTCTGTCAATCATCTGTCATAAAGACTGATGTGTGATGGCACATATATGTACACACAAATGCTCATTGCACATGTGAATGTGTATGTGTTTGCACTCCCTGTTAGGAATTGAAATAACTATGAATTATTATTATTACATTGTTTGCATTTGCAGTAAAGATCATTGTATTTAACTTCTGCTATTTTTGAATAAAAAATATATTATTGTGAAGATGTAAGGCGGGATTTGATTTGATTGGGTCATGAAAAGTAAGCTGGTGTGGTTAATATCATTTTCACTCACTCGTGTGGCCTTGTTTACATCAGCAGAAAAGAAAAGACGTTTCAGATGTAGAAATGATAATGAAAAAGCTTCTTTTCTTTTATGTAAACTGCACTGATGAATCGAGCACAATAAGACAGAGACATTTATTAAGGACGTAAATGAAGTGCATTTTTATTTCACGTTCTTGTCGCAAGTTTATTTGTCACACACTCAGTCAGGATGACATGCAATGTCTTGTTTTTTTCCATGCAGTGTGCAATAAAAGAGTAAATAAGAGAGTAAACATTGTGCTGCTCGCTCTCGCTATTTGAATGTGAATGTGAATGTCTGTGTGTATTCATTAATTTAGGTTATTCTGTTTAGTTTGCCATCAATCCTACGTTTTTTTATTAGATAACACATAAAGCTGGATCAGGTTCAGTGTGTTTATGGCTCATGGGCTCCTCTAATGTCTTCGCAGAGACGCATCAAAATGCATGTGGCATAATTACCTGAAACTCTTTTGATGTAGTTTTACTAAAATCAAAGATACATGGAAATAACACAATTATCTCTTAAAGCTAATGATAACTACTATAGACCAAACCCTAACCCTATCCTTAACTGAAAACATGAATTACATTTTTTACAAAAATGTAAAAAAAAAAAAAAAAAAAAAAAAGTAAAATGTATGATACTATGATTAAAAATATTTATATAATACTTTACATACACACACACTAGGGCTGGGACAAAAAATCGATTCACCTAACTATCGCGATATTTTTGTTCACGATTTTAAAATCGTTTTTTTATTCCAGAATCGATTTTAATTCAAATGAAATTGCTTTATTTTAGTCCTTGCTTGTAGACGAGGTGGACAGATGTCACCCGTTTTTTCCAAGTATAGGTCTCTGAAATGTGTCGTTATCTATGAGTGTTAAGTGACGTAATATCCCTTTCAAGTGGACGCGTGAAAGCGATGTGAGACTGAATGCACTGAAAAGCCCTTGCGCTACTTCATGTGCTGAGAGAGAGATAAGAGCTGCACGATTAATCTTTAAAAGATTGGGATCTCAATTTAAACACCCACGCGATCATATTCCAATTCGTCTGTCTGTTAAACCTTTGACAAAATCATATCGCAACATTCAAATCTGTGTTGGCGCTGCCGCTGATCCAGAGAGTTATGTATCAAACAGCTTCACAAATTTTCAACCTCATAGTATCATTATTTCTGTGATACAATAGTTCAAATTATCATAGAAGTACTGGGATAAAAGTTTATAGTTAATATAAACACTGATGTCTACAGTAGAGATAAAAATAGTTATCACCTTTTGAAAACGGCGCTTCAAATAACGACTTTAAAAACTATTACATCGTGTAAAAAATGTATTTGTTATTGAATCACTTATTCAAGAGAATGTAGTACTGTATGATGCTTCTGAAATAAAACTCAGAAAGATGTGATGAATTGTTTTTGTAAATATGACTAATCTTATAGCTACATCATGTACAGTCTGTATAAGTGTATGATTTAACTTTTCCCCATGGTCTTGTGTTAAAAAAACATGGGGAAGAAAATGCAATACATTGCAATATCAAATCGCAATACTTGTACAATCGCAATTCTTAAAAAAAACATTTTTTTTTTAAAATCGCAATACATATCGTATCGGCACCCAAGTATAGTGATAGTATCAAATCGGGAGATAGGTGTATCGTCCAGCCCTAACACACACACACACACACATATATATATACAGTGGGGAGAACAAGTATTTGATACACTGCCGATTTTGCAGGTTTTCCTACTTACAAAGCATGTAGAGGTCTGTAATTTTTATCATAGGTACACTTCAACTGTGAGAGACGGAATCTAAAACAAAAATCCAGAAAATCACATTGTATGATTTTTAAGTAATTAATTTGCATTTTATTGCATGACATAAGTATTTGATCACCTACCAACCAGTAAGAATTCCGGCTCTCACAGACCTGTTAGTTTTTCTTTAAGAAGCCCTCCTGTTCTCCACTCATTACCTGTATTAACTGCACCTGTTTGAACTCGTTACCTGTATAAAAGACACCTGTCCACACACTCAATCGAACAGACTCCAACCTCTCCACAATGAAGACCAGAGAGCTGTGTAAGGACATCAGGGATAAAATTGTAGACCTGCACAAGGCTGGGATGGGCTACAGGACAATAGGCAAGCAGCTTGGTGAGAAGGCAACAACTGTTGGTGCAATTATTAGAAAATGGAAGAAGTTCAAGATGACGGTCAATCTCCCTCGGTCTGGGGCACCATGCAAGATCTCACCTTGTGGGGCATCAATGATCATGAGGAAGGTGAGGGATCAGCCCAGAACTACACGGCAGGACATGGTCAATGACCGGAAGAGAGCTGGGACCACAGTCTCAAAGAAAACCATTAGTAACACACTATGCCGTCATGGATTAAAATCCTGCAGCGCATGCAAGGCCCCCCTGCTCAAGCCAGCGCATGTCCAGGCCCGTCTGAAGTTTGCCAATGACCATCTGGATGATCCAGAGGAGGAATGGAAGAAGGTCATGTGGTCTGATGAGACAAAAATAGAGCTTTTTGGTCTAAACTCCACTCGCCGTGTTTGGAGGAAGAAGAAGGATGAGTACAACCCCAAGAACACCATCCCAACCGTGAAGCATGGAGGTGGAAACATCATTCTTTAGGGATGCTTTTCTGCAAAGGGGACAGGACGACTGCACCGTATTGAGGAGAGGATGGATGGGGCCATGTATCACGAGATCTTGGCCAACAACCTCCTTCCCTTAGTAAGAGCATTGAAGATGGGTCGTGGCTGGGTCTTCCAGCATGACAACGAGCCGAAACACACAGCCAGGGCAACTAAGGAGTGGCTCCGTAAGAAGCATCTCAAGGTCCTGGAGTGGCCTAGCCAGTCTCCAGACCTGAACCCAATAGAAAATCTTTGGAGGGAGCTGAAAGTTCGTATTGCCCAGCGACAGCCCCAAAACCTGAAGGATCTGGAGAAGGTCTGTATGGAGGAGTGGGCCAAAATCCCTGCTGCAGTGTGTGCAAACCTGGTCAAGAACTACAGGAAACGTATGATCTCTGTAATTGCAAACAAAAGTTTCTGTACCAAACATTAAGTTCTGCTTTTCTGATGTATCAAATACTTATGTCATGCAATAAAATGCAAATTAATTACTTAAAAATCATACAATGTGATTTTCTGGATTTTTGTTTTAGATTCCGTCACAGTTGAAGAGTACCTATGATAAAAATTACAGACCTCTACATGCTTTGTAAGTGGGCAAACCTCCAAAATCGGCAGTGTATCAAATACTTGTTCTCCCCACTGTGTATATATATATGTATATACACCAATCAGGCATAACCACCAAGATGTTAGCAGCAGATCCTTTAAGTCCTGTAAGTTGCGAGGTGGGGCCTCCATGGATCGGACTTGTTTGTTCAGCACATCCCACAGATGCTCGATTGGATTGAGATCTGGGGAATTTGGACGTCAAGTCAACACCTCAAACTCGTTTTGCTCCTCAAACCATTCCTGAACCATTTTTGCTTTGTGGCAGGGCGCATTATCCTGCTGAAAGAGGCCACAGCCACCAGGGAATACCGTCTCCATGAAAGGGTGTACATGGTCTGCAACAAGACTGAGAACACCCCACAAGAGCTGCAGTTTTGGAGATGCTCTGACTCAGTCGTCTAGCCATCACAATTTGGCCCTTGTCAAACTCCCTCAAATGCTTACATTTGCCCGTTTTTCCTGCTTCTAACACATCAACTTTGAGGACAAAATGTTCACTTGCTGCCTAATATATCCCACCCA
This sequence comes from Coreius guichenoti, assembly GCA_039654105.1. Taxonomy (NCBI): domain Eukaryota; kingdom Metazoa; phylum Chordata; class Actinopteri; order Cypriniformes; family Gobionidae; genus Coreius; species Coreius guichenoti. The sequence continues at coordinate 36,698,689 of CM077174.1, forward strand.
CTAACAGGTGCCGTGATGAAGAGATAATCAGTGTTATTCACTTCACCTGTCATAATGTTATGCCTGATCGGTGTATCACACCACACTGCCGGCTTGCCTTCTTCCCATAGTGCATCCTGGTGCCATTTGTTCCCCAGGTAAGTGTCAGAACTGGACCACGGAGCAATGGAAGAAGGTGGCCTGGTCTGATGAATCATGTTTTCTTTTACATCCCGTGGATGGCCGGGTGCGTGTGTGTCACTTACCTGGGGAACACATGGCACCAGGATGGACTATGGGAAGAAGACAAGCCGGCGGAGGCAGTGTGATGCTTTGGGCAATGTTCTGCTGGGAAACCTTGGGTCCTGCCATCCATGTTGATGTTACTTTGACACATACCACCTACCTAAGCATTGTTGCAGACCATGTACACCCTTTCATGGAGACGGTATTCCCTGGTGGCTGTGGCCTCTTTCAGCAGGATAATGCGCCCTGCCACAAAGCAAAAATGGTTCAGGAATGGTTTGAGGAGCACAACAACGAGTTTGAGGTGTTGACTTGGCCTCCAAAGTCCGATCCATGGAGGCCCCACCTCGCAACTTACAGGACTTAAAGGATCTGCTGCTAACATCTTGGTGCCAGATACCGCAGCACACCTTCAGGGGTCTAGTGGAGTTAGGGCTGTTTTGGCAGCAAAAGGGGGACCAACACAATATTGGTCATAATGTTATGCCTGATCGGTATGTATGTGTATATATATATATATATCTTTATTTAAATATATTCTGAAATATATAATTTACTATATAATATGATAAATATTAGCATTTATATAATGATAAAAATTATCAAATGAATTTAATGATGAATCATAATTTACACACACACACACACACACACACACATATATTCAAAATGTCATATATATATATATATATTCAAAATTCATAATAAAGGCAATTCAAAGACGTTGCATTATTGTTTTTTTTTTCTGTAACATTTGGCATCAAAATTTGTTTACACTCCACAGCAATTCAGAATCCACTGTACGTATGGGGCAGGAGGCATGATTACTTGCATACATTTTTAAATGATTGATTGTGCTAATTTATCACGTTACATTGACAGCCAGTAGCTATATATTGCAAAAGATCTCGTCCCCTTTGAATTCCTTTGATATGCAGTTTCATAGTTGCTAACTTGCATATATTGAATGGTGCATGAATCTAGTTTTGGCCCCAAGGTCCCATAATGTCAGTTATTCGCTAATGGATTCATTTGCCTAAGTGATAATTTGGTGCTAAATATGGTTTGGTCATTTACATTTCTAGCCTAATGTTCCATAATAATTCCCAGCTGTGTCTGACTTACACAATGTAGAGCTACATGCAGAGACTTTAGTGTGGAAGAGTTGCTTGTGTGAATAATTTAGATGCTCCGTCTTTTCCTTCATGCGAGAGAGAGTTGATGTATAGTCTGGCCCCTGGACACCATCGCTCTGAGGCCAAACGGATGCTGTGATTGGTTATCAATCAGTGAGGCGGAACCCTAGAGGCCTGGAGAGGTTGATTATTGGATAGTCATCAGGACTGACCTTCACCAGCGCCTGGCAGCCCGAGCACAACAAATCTGATTTAAATTTAAATAGTGTTAGTTAAACATGCCGCCTTCTGCAAGAGTATTTTTTTTATTATTAATAACATACATCACATAAAAACAGGCACCAAACTCCAAAGATATTATAAAAAACATAATAATAATAATAGCTATAATAAATATTTTATTTTAAAATGTGATATTTTAAAAAGACATTCACAGGATGCCAAATACAGATTTATAGTACTTCACAATAGATAAAAATGTTCACAGCCTGAAATGACTTGAGAGACCAATTTTGTTACAGAAAGCCAAAGGATGAGTTTTGAAATGAAAGAATTTGTCATACAAAACTATAAAGTTTACAAAATCATCAACACTCGTGAACAGATAATTGTCACATTCAATGTTATCTTTAAATTAGTTTTTGCAGAAAAAGTCAAACACTGTCTTTCCAAAATGTCTGTACAATTTGACAAGCAGAAAACTAATTACATAGACTCCTCTATATTACTTCAAAAGGTGCATTTGTTTTCAATTTCCATAAACTTAGCGAGTAAAATATTAGTTAATAAATTTGATGTAAGATCTTTAAATGAATTTTTTTTTAATTCCCACTGAAATAACTTTTTTTTTTTATCATGAAAGATTTGCGTAATACCTGAGGAAGCTTGTTTCCGCCACGGAATAAAACAAAGATAATTGCGACTTTTTATCTCAAATTTCTGACTTTTTCTCACAATTGCGAGTTTATATCTTGCAATTCTGATGTTTTTGTCCCGCAATTACGAGTTTATATCTTGCAATTCTGACTTTTTCTCTAAATTGCGAGTTTATATCTTGCAATTCTGACTTTTTCACGCAAATGCGAGATTATATCTTACAATTGCGAGAAAAAAGTAAAAATTGTAAGATGAAAAGTTGCAATTACCTTTTTATTTTTTATTCAGTGGCGAAACAAGCTTCCATAAATGTCTTTGTTAATGTATATTCTTACCTTTTACAAGGAAATTACAGTCTTTATTATAATAGGCCAGGTGGCTGCGCATTAAATTAATAAGCCCGGCAGGAGTAGCTTTGACAACTGCAACAAAAACAAACAAACAAACAAAACCTTTATATTTTATAGGAAAATTAAACTTTATTGGCATTGATGGTTCCATGAAGAACCTTTAACATCCATGCACCCTTTCATTCCACAAAAGGTTCTTTATTTAGTGGAATAAGGTTCTTTGGATTTATTAAAATGTCCTTCACACAAAGAAAAAATGGTTCTTCTGATCACTAAAAGGTTCTTTTGAGGAACCAAAATGGTTCTTCCATGGCATCACTGTGAAAACCCCCTTATAGAACCGTTATTTTTAAGTGTAAAAGATTAGTAAGAGACCATTTGTAATGTTGACTCAAAAAGATTTTTAATTAATCCTTCTGCAAGAGTATGAAAATCCTCTCTCCGACCTCATTTCCTGTTCACCATCTGAAACATATGGCCTATTTTTCCATGTTTACAGGCTGATGATCTTGCTGGCGGGAACATCTGTCCTCATGTTAGTTCAGAGCTCTGGATGTTGTGTTGCACGCTTTAGTTTTCGAGGTGCTTCACTTGTACTTCGGCTGGGCTGCGAAACACAAGCTCCGGGGAGTCAGTTTGAATATGACAGTCACGACTCATGATTTTAAGAAGCCCTTCGAGGAGCCGTTCAGTCGAGAGGCATTATGAGTGAATTCTGCAGCAGTGACTGACCTTCTTTATTAGCACTCTTACCAGGCGGAGAGAGATAGTGTATGATGTATAATGATATTTGAGGCTTTTGTATCAGAAGAGAAATAGAATATTATTTTATTGATCATTAATATGAACAAAAGAATGATCTTGGGTTATCATTATTGCACAGCAGCTGTGGCTCAGGGTTGTGAAGAGAGATTCTGGGATCTGTGTGTAAGTGAAAAATGACTTTTAAGCCTTACTTGATTTGAACTTCATCACAGGAATGTAAAAAGCAGGTGTGGGCCTTTTGGAAGTCAAGATTCATGTCGCTTGAGTTTTCGGACTCTTTTGTTATGTGACATCCAAAGCAATTTGGGACCTCAAAGTAATTTTTAAATTACTCATAATTCCACTGCAGAGAGTATGTGTGTATGTATGTGCATACACACAGTACATGCATACAATACTGTTTAAAGGTTTAAAGGTGCAGTATGTAATGTTGACAGCTAGTGGTTGAAATGGGTACTGCTGTCAAAATTCAAAATAATAGAGAGAGTTGTTTCTCCCGCACAGTAGCGGCTGGTGTTAAAAAATTTGAATCACACTGTTAATGCAGGACTGAATGTTAAATAACCATTTATATCAATGGGATTTAGAGATGAATATTAATGTTGTCCACCAGAGGGAGCCACAGGATATCAAATCAGTTTAAAGACTATGAAAATTGTTCAATAAATTGACTTAAAAAAAAAAAGCATATAAATTCATTATAGTGTCAAAAAGTTTAATAAAGCCCAATATAATAAGTTTGCAAAAACTGTGATCTCCAAAATACTTATAGACCAATTTAATTTGAATGATATGGACAATATATTTGTCAAGTTGCATACTTGGCACTATATTATTTGTCTATTTTAATATAGTACATATAATCAGACACTTAAAGACTTAAAGAATATTTTATGTCCATTGTATAACCTCGATGATCGCCTCAAGTTAGTCCTTGTGAAAGGATTTTTTGTAAAGATAAAACCGAATTTAAATTCATCTCAGAAGAGATATTGCGCCTACTTGAAAGTCGAGAACAGTCCAATCACACGAGGCCAAAGTATATAAAAATAATATTGATTCGCTAAAATCAAACTCATGTTTGTGTTCAATCTGAAACAAGCCAATTAGAGCTCAGCCTCTAGTCGCATGCGTTTAAAAAAATTACGGACCTAATAGACATCCATTTGTCCGGCGCCCCGCACACACAAAACGAATGAAATACAATTTAGTTAATTTTTTTATTTTTTATAGGTGCTAACATGAGTTCCAGTCGGATAGTATGACTAAATAATTACGGATGCAGTGGTGTAAAGCACGCCACCACTGGACTCCAGAGGAGTGGAGGCGTGTTCTCGACGAATCACGCTTCTCTGTCTGGCAATCTGATGGACGAGTCTGGGTTTGGCGGTTGCCAGGAGAACGGTACTTGCCTGAATGCATTGTGCCAAGTGTAAAGTTTGGTGGAGGGGGGATTATGGTGTGGGGTTGTTTTTCAGGGCTTGGGCTTGGCCCATTAGTTCCAGTGAAAGGAACTCTTAATGCTTCAGCATACCAAGACATTTTGGACAATTTCATGCTCCCAACTTTGTGGGAACAGTTTGGGGATGGCCCCTTCCTGTTCCCACATGACTGCGCACCAGTGCACAAAGCAAGGTCCATAAAGACATGGATGAGTGAGTTTGGTGTGGAGAAATGACTAAATAATGTTATTTCGTAATTTTGCAATATATATTTAATTTATTTTTAACATGTTGAAGTAGCCTTCTTCTCTGGCTAACTCTGACTTCTCCGTCACTGCTCCCGTCCCCTCCTCCTCAGACATCACGCTCACGCAGGTTGCCAGATTGAGGACACACAACAGGAAAAAGCGCAACTGACAATGGAAGGCGACGACCTTTACACTGCAAGTTCAGTTGATTTATTCACGTTTTTATATACCTCTGTTCATAGAGCTTTCTAGATGGATGCCAAGGCTTTTTAGGTTGTGTAGAATCTGCGATCTCTGACCCAGTTCGTTTTCTGGCTCCATGGCTGCAATACTCGCTGTTTTCCACCAATTGGTGGACTGTGCAGGCCAGTCAAGTGTTGCTTGACTGGCCTGCACAGAGTCCTCAACCTGACAGAACACCTTTGGGATGAATTAGAACGGAGACTGTGAGCCAGGCCTTCTCGTCCAACATCAGTGCCTGACCTCACAAATGCGCTTCTAGAAGAATGGTCAAAAATTCCCATAAACACACTCCTAAACCGTGGAAAGCCTTCCCAGAAGAGTTGAAGCTGTTATAGCTGCAAAGGGTGGGCCAACTCCATATTAAACCCTACGGATTAAGAATGGGATTAAAGTTCATGTGCATGTAAAGGCAGACATCCCAAAACTTTGGCAATATAGTGTAGTTCTACTGATCTTATTATGCGCTCAAACACTATATCTTCCCCTGCTACACACACCTGTATATTAATGACTTCTCATGTTGCTTTTATATTGGGTGGCATTTTATGTGACATTTTAAGTTGTTACTTTTCCAATTCATTAGATTTTGCAGTCTGTTTATATAGCATATAAAGCCAGTTTTTCATGCATTAGTACTTTTTCAGAAGAAACAATGTCAGAACATTGATGAATAAATGTTGATTAGTTATTATACCAACAGTTAAATGTGCAAAATGTCCCTGTCCCTGTGAAAAAAAAGTGTGTGAATCTGTCTGTGTGTGTGTGATGCGGTGTGAAAATGATGTTCCTGTAAAGACGAGAAGCTGTGCTCTGGCTGAGACAGTGAGAGCCAATCATTTCTCTCTCCTCAGGGGTTCCACCAATTAAAACATGTCGTCGCTGACTGTGTGCATCTGGCGAACAGTAATTCTGTGCTCTGCTTCATGACACATCTCTGTAATGAAGGGACGGCTGACGTTTGCCACATCAGTATAATGATTATTAGGATGGTCGACAGAAGATCTATTTTTCATTAAGGTGGTTTCCAGACAGCGATGGGGCGACATGGCGTCTCTAAGCACTCCATCAGCCCTCAATCTCTTTTCCAAACCCTAGTGTGCTGCCAACATTATAGGGCACTGTCTATGTGCATGCTACATACTGTTTCAAACACTGCGTAGAAATCTCAAGATGCCTATTTTTGGCCCAATTCTCTGAGGCAGCATTTTATGTATTATTTGCAATGAAGACAATTCCAGAATGCATTGCAACAAGCACCAAACCAGCACTAACCATCATAAACCAGTAAGAAAATGCTAGCCTAAATTGTTATTATCAGCAGCGTAGGCTAATAAAAGTTCATCCAACATGGCAGCAGTATTGTAATTGTTAACAAAGGGGGCATACAATGTAACTATGTCAACTTAAAATAAAGTGTAACCCCATTTTCAACAAAAAAATGAAAACTTTTAATGCATTATCATCTCAGTGTAAACTACAACAAAATTACTAAAACTGGAAATATAAAAATAAAAGCCAATTCAAAATATTATAATACTACATATAATAGTATATGAACAAAAAATCTAGATTACTAATATGACTGTATATTATTTTTCATTAAATACTGAAAATATTTCGAAAAATTATATATATATATATATATATATATATAATTTTTTTTTTTTAAGAATATGTTATTTTGCCCAGTATTTGTGTGCTATTAAACGTGTTTTTGTCAAAGACTACATCCAGATCGGATTCAGAATTATGATCAAAACACAGATGGAGTACATCAACAGTCCTATAGCTCGTCCTGGGTCGACATTTCATTCAGTAACATTAGGCAGTTTTGATTTATATGCTGTTCAATGTTGATGATTGCGTTATTTTATATATGCATCTGCTTACATATGCTATCGGTTGTTTCTGCGTCTTCTTCACCTGTGTTTTAATCAGGAGATTCTGTACTCTTTCAGGATATGTGTAATAGCGCCCCCTACCGTGATAACAGTGAAAACACAGAAAGCCAATTTACGTCAATGCCAGGGAAAGAGTTAATAAAGTATGTATTGTTAGCTTAGCAACATGATAACCTAAATCAATTTTTAGGGTGCCATTTGGTACATGGCTATAAAAAATGTCAAATCAGGTTCAATCTGGGTTAGTATGTTTACTTATAAAGCAGTAGACAGTAGTCAGCTCATTAGGTTTGGGACAGAGCCACTCTTATCCATTCTAATGGCCGTTCACACCATGATATGAGAAAAAGATGGAACGAGAGAGAGAGTTGTTACCGGGGAGATTTCAGAGTCATGTTTAGACAGATCTAAAAGTGGAGAATATGTGAAACCGCTCCATACTTAAATTGGGACAACAGAAACAATGGCATGTTTCTCACCAGGGCAGATTTAGAATAGATGAGCTGAGCAATGAGGTAGAAAGAGAAGGGAAATGATGCAGGTTTGCAGGGGGTAGAGAAGGCAAATTGAAAACGCAGGCTGAATCTCTGAAGCCAAAGGCTCTCATCTGAATTTATTACACAATAAAGCCTCTTGGCACAGTTATGGATTACTAAATTCGTGCCTTCTGTGCAGCACATCGAAGGGGTGTCCATAATTTCAACCCCATCCGCCTACATTCTAAACAATTCACTTCTGCTGAATTGTATGACAAGTAACGTCAATGACTGTCGACGCTATTGTTGTGCACTACAGCAGAGTTTGGATCAGTGGCTCTCAACTAGTTTTGCTTCACACATTTTACATTTGAACATTAAGTGGTGACTCAACACAGTACCAGAACTGTTTATCATGCAAAAACCAAAGCTTGCAATTTGTATTTGTTGCCAAGAACCGCTTAGCCCAACAGTATACTTGATTGGTGATCATTTCATGCACTTGGCAGCTTATAATTCACTATCCGCACAATCCATTTTTAACCTCATTACAAGTTTTAGTGTCATCTTTTCTTTCTAAATTTGGACATGTGGCCTAAATCATCAAAAAAAGATATAGGAAGTGTTTTTTGATTTTGCTATTCTAACTACGCACAATTTTATGGTTAGTTGCATTTTATTATGTGCATTTATGTGCATTGTTTTTTCCCTCTGTTGTTCACAACCCTTTAGAACAGACGAGCCGTTCGCTACTAGAGATCGTTTAAAGTGATGAAAGCTGTTTTGAATTCAAATGTCATCTTGTACTGCCTTGCAAAGATGAGGCTGCAGTCAGCTTTGGTTAGTGGCGTCGACATTTACTCAACCACAGATGTGTGTTTTTGTATCACTAATCCAGTATTTAAAAAATACTCTCCGTCAGGCATATTACTCAGATCCGTCCGTCCATCCATCCATCCATCCATCCATCCATCCGTTTTTTATTTATTTTATTGATTTATTTTTTTATTATTTGTACTTATTATTTTATTTTATTGATTAATTAATTAATTAATTTAATATTTTATTTCTTATGTATGTATTATTATTTGTATTTATTTATTATTTTATTATTTATTTAGTTAGTTATTTTGCATTATTTGATTGATTTATTTTGCATTATTTGATTTTAATTATTTTATTTATTTATTTATTTATTTATTTATTATTTAATTTATTTTAATTATTTTATTTATTATTTATTTAGTTAGTTAGTTAGATAGTTATTATTATTATGCAGTTATGTATTATTTAGTTATTTTGCATTATTTTATTTATTAATTTTGCACTATTTTATTTTAATTATTTATTTATTTGTTATTTATTTATTTGTTTGTTATTTATTTATTTATGTTATTTTTTCTTTTTATTTGTTATTTATTTTATTTATTTTGTATTATTTTATTGTAATTATGTATTATTTATTTATTTTGCATTATATTATTTATTATTTTATTTATTTATTATTTATTTATTTATTGTTTTATTCTTTTTTTACTAAATATTGTTTTATTATTATTATTATTATTATTATTATTATTATTATTATATTTACTTTATTTATTTATTTGTATTTGTCACGATTCACCAGTGAGAGTGCCCCTGATTACCACCAGAGGGCACTCCATCCTGGACTGTCATTCCATCAAAGACTACATCACCCATAATCCTTTGCCCGGACTCATCAGCACTCATTGTTTACACCTGTGTCTCATTTTCCTCATTACCTCTGCCTATATCTAGCCTGTTCAGCCTGTCTTTCATTGTGAGGTTTTGTATGTGTTGTACTGCATCTCTGAGGGGTTTCCTGGTTCATGGCTCTTGTTTTTTTTTTCTTTTGGCTTTCCTGTCTGTCTTTGGATTACCCGTTTGCCTTTGTTCCCAGCCTTGTGTGTTTGTTTGGACTGTCTGCCTGTTTATTGACCCATTGCCTGTACACTGGATTATGTGTCTGGCTTGTCCCTCTAATAAAGCTGCATTTGGATCTCCAACCCAAAGTCTTGGAGCAGTTCCGTAACAGTATTACTGTTTTCTTTATAAAGGAGTAGGTGTTAGCATGTTGCTGTGTGGTTGCTAACTTGCTATGGTTTTCTTTGAGGTTTTAGAGTGTTGCTACGTTGTTACTTACGCAATGAATTATGCATTGAAGTTCAATATTTAGGGTTAGCAGTTTGAGTGCTACCATGCTTGCCAGCACTAATCAGTTTCCCAGGTCAGGCCGAGGTTAAACCGTAAATGGAGTGTGAACCTTTTCATTTTGACAGGCATGTGTCGGAGGCCAGACAGCTGCCCACACATTCAAATAGAGTGCGGTGTGTTACAGATGAATTTTAAATGTGTGTCTATTGCTTAGCACCCCACGCTTAGCACATCAGCACTGTTACTCAATGGTCATTTTACATTTAATGTTTTTGATGTGTTGCTCCAGGAATCTGCTGACCTGGCCAGTGATGTTGAGCACCGATGCTTTCTGCTCTGCCAGAAAGACTGCGGGTTCACCCGGTCAATACTGATTAAGTTTAGTGCCGTACTGCAATGATACGGCTGTCTGAATCCTGACTTAGTGCATTCGATACCTGAAAAGAATCATAATTCTTGAGTAAATCTAATGATGGGTTGAGGCTAGAAGTTAATATGAGGTTGCTGGGGGATCGTTGATGTGTTTAAGCTGGAGTTGGTTAGCCACTTAGATGGAGTGTCTTTTTTTTTTTTTTTTTTTTCTTTTCTTCTAATATTTACTCCTTTTCCAGTTTAATGAGAAGTGATGACATTATGTAAGCCATTCATATGCATAAAGAGTCTTTATGCTTTGAAGCCTTTTAAAAAGTATCTGTGTATCCTGAATAAATGCTTATGCAACATATTAACATTCAACATACTGTACATTAATCATATTATAGATGTTTCAAGAGCGCCTGGTTCTTTTGGAGCCTGTTAAAAACATGAAATTGACTTTTTCCTGTCTAATTTTTTTTGTCTCTGATGTAACAGCTCATAATAGTTCCATAGCTCATAAAATAAAATAGAACAAAAAAAAAAATGTAATTAAAATAATGAAATAAAATGAAGAAAAAATCAATGAAATTAAAATTAAGAAATGAAATGAAGAAATTAATTAAAATTAAATAAAATAATGAAATGATCAAACGAAAAAAATAAAATGAAATTAAAAAATGAAATAAAATAAATGAAATTAAAAAATGAAATAAAATAAATGATGAAAGCAAATAAAGAAATTAAATGATGAAATTAAATTAAATAAAATAAATAAAATAATTAATAATAATATATTCTGTGATATATTTTAATTGTGCTTTATTATTTATTTATTATACAACAATCACAACTGAATTAAAATATATTACATTTTATATTTATATTACTACTTTATTACATTATTTTATTAGTTAATTTAAATAAATAATGGTAGTGGCACAGAAATTACACACTTTATCTTTTAAATAAAAACGCAGTTGGGGATGGATGCTTATTTGACAATTTTCCATTTTAAAATGTATGTTTTTAATTTGTTATTTTTATTTTAAGGAAACCGCTCTTTTTTTTTTTTTTTTTTTTTTTTTTTTTTTTTTATTATATACTCTTTAACAGTGTAAAAATGTGTAGTTTTATGGACTACAAACTACAAAAGCAAAGATCAGAGACCAGGATATGAATTATTTAGCAGTGGGTTAATCCCCAGGAGTAATGGGATCCCTTATTCACAGGATTAATTATGATTGGTTATTCATTCAAATGCGGAGGAAAGCTGTTTTACGGTGTGGTGTAATGCAATGTGAGTACCTTCAATTGAAAGATTTACTGTAGGAAACTCAAACAAGCCAAAACAAGCCAAATGCATTTACTCTGAATATTCAAAACAGCTCACTATTTAGTAATATCACGGTCTCGTATCTAAAAGAAGCACAAACTTGCTTTTGACCAGTTTTTATAGTGTTTACAACTTATGAATTGTAATACTCATTCGGTGCATGCTGCAAAAATGCAGTCAGCTAAGATGTTATATACTGTATGTGCCGTAGTTTTTAATTTACTTTGGAAATGCAAAGTAATTGCCTTTGAGTGAGTGTTTTGTGACAGAAGAGACATCAATCATGCATCTCAGGCTCTGCTTGAGTTGTTTGAGGATCCGAAAGATTGCATTTAAGTCTGGAGACTCACTGTATCCCTGTTGTGTGTCCTAGACCTGGGGTCAGAATGAAAGCAACTGAGAATAAGAGAATATGTTATGTTTTTTTGTCTGAATAACAATGAATACATTATCTAAATGCTCTAACTGGGTAAGAAGAGATGAAGAGCGGAAGGTCACGTGACCCTAGACCTGACCGTAGGGGTTTCCTGTTGCTCTTTTCTCTGAATGTACATTGCTGCTGTTGTGGGTTCTGTTTGCTGGAGATGCAGAGTTCAATACATCAATAGTCATTACCTGAGCTGAGAGGGATATATCGATCTCTCCTGATCCTCGACTCAGAGTAGAGAGGCCTGTTATTTTCCTTTGTTAATGGAAGTTGTCAGGAGGCGCTCTTCCTCATCGAGGCTTTTGCTCTCTGATCCTAAATTGGGCGATTGGGCTTTAAATGAGATTCATGAATCAAAACACTCACAAATGGATAAGTATTGGCTTTGAAAACACACAGCTTGCAATTAACACTCAAAATCGAATTGGGCAATTTAAAGTCACAGAAATGACTGGAGCTGTGACTAATCCAGTTCAGATGCCCGAATCACTGCAGTGGATTAACGGATGAGAGCGTCCAACAGTATCTCATTTCCTCTCTTCTATGTCTCACATACGTCTCTCTCCTTAAAAAAGGACTTGACAGCAAGTGGCCCAAGCACACTGTAAACCCTAACGCTCAAAATAATGAATTGGTTTGAGTAGAGCCAACTCAAATTAAACAAATTAGTTCAAACAAATGAACTTTTATGAGTATTTAGAACTTTCTTTTTCTTTTGAGTTCTCAAAACGGACACATTTTAAGAAATCTGAATTGTTTCATTGTTTTGAGTTTTATGAACTTGTTTCTTTTCATTTAGACAAACTTAAATTTAACCGAAACTGGGCAGGGAATTTATATTTCCCAGCATGCTTTGCCATGACACTCAAAACTGACAGTAAATGCCAAAATTAAGTGTTACATTATGTTTTTTTGTGCAGGATTAATGTTAAGTGGGAGATTTAGTATAGTGTTTAATGTTTTGTTATGCTAGTTTAGAAGAGTTTCTGTTATGTTGGTTTTTTGTAGGGTTACCATCATGACGAGTGGAGCATGACCCTAGTTTGAGAACAGATATATGCTATATTGCCAAAAGTTTTGGGACACCTGCCTTGCATGCACATGAACTTTAATGACATCCCTTTCTTAATCCGTAGGGTTTAATATGGAGTTGGCCCACCCTTTGCAGCTATAACAGCTTCAACTCTTCTGGGAAGGCTTTCCACAAGGTTTAGGAGTGTGTTTATGGGAATTTTTGACCATTCTTCTAGAAGCGCATTTGTGAGGTCAGGCACTGATGTTAGACGAGAAGGCCTGGCTCGCAGTCTCCGCTCTAATTCATCCCAAAGGTGTTCTGTCGGGTTGAGGTCAGAACTCTGTGCAGGCCAGTCAAGTTCCTCCACACCAAACTCGCTTATCCATGTCTTTATGGACCTTACTTTGTACACTGGTGCGCAGTCATGTGGGTACAGGAAGGGGCCATCCCCAAACTGTTCCCACAAAGTTGGGAGCATGAAATTGTCTGAAATGTCTTGGTATGCTGAAGCATTAAGAGTTCCTTTCACTGGAACTAAGGGGCCAAGACTAACCCATGAAAAACAACCCCACACCATAATCCCCCCTCCACCAAACTTTACACTTGGCACAATGCAGTCAGGCAAGTACCGTTCTCCTGGCAACCGCCAAACCCAGACTCGTGCATCAGACTGCCAGACAGAGAAGCGTGATTCGTCACTCCAGAGAACACGGCTCCACTCCTCTGGAGTCCAGTGGTGGCGTGCTTTACCCCACTGCATCCGACGCTTTGGAAACCCATTCCATGAAGCTCTCTACACACTGTTCTTGAGCTAATCTGAAGACCACACAAAGTTTGGAGGTCTGTAGCTATTGACTCTGCAGAAAGTTGGCGACTTCTATGCACTGTGCCCCTCAGCATGCGCTCTGTGATTTTACGTGGCCTACCACTTCATGGCTGAGTTGCTGTTGTTCCCAATTGCTTCCACTTTGTTATAATACCACTAACAGTTGACTGTGGAATATTTCATAGTGAGAAATTTCACGAATGGACTTATTGCACAGGTGGCAACCTATCACGGTACCACACTTGAATTCACTGAGCTCCTGAGAGCGGCCCATTCTTTCACATGCCTAGATGCTTGATTGTATACACCTGTGGCCATGGAAGTGATTGGAACACCTGAATTCAACTTTAAATTTGATGCAACTGATTGCCTCAGTTTTTTTGAGTTTTGCTAACTTATTTGTGCATTGTACATCTCTCTCTCTCTCTCTCTCTCTCCTTCATTCTGTACTTGTACTGATATTTCTATAATCATTTTAAAGATGTCTAACCTGCCCAGAGGATTTTTTTATTGCTTAGAGCTTGATCTTTTATACCTTAGGAGACTTAATGGAATTTTTAGGAATAGTTCATCCGTGTCTTTCAATATACTCACCCACGTTTTGTTAAAAATGACTTTTCCTCCACAGAAGACAAAAGGAAAGATCTTGCTTGTTGATCTTGTCCATGCAATTACAATAAATGAGGACTGGAGCTTTCAAGCTTCAAAAAGAACACAAAATCACACTGAAAGTAGTTTGTATTGTTAGTTTGTATACGTCATATGATAGAAATGCAAGTCATTATTCATGATAATCAACAGTGAGCTGTTAATCACTGGATCATTGAGTCGGTGAGCTGTGTCATGGATGAATCATTCAGACCACTTTTATGAACTAGATCAACTGGTTTGACTCTAAAGAATGATTCATTCAGACACTGCTACTTCTTTCATTACTCTTCTGAAGTGTAGACCACTTTAATTATACTTTTATGGTGATTTTGCATCCTACAAATAAACTTGATTTATAGTAATTGCAAAAAAAACAATACAAAACTGTCTACAACTATATTGTGTGTTTTGTGGAAGAAAAAGTTGTGTGGGTTTGGAACAACATGTGGAAGAGAATTTTCATTTAGGATACACTTTCTTTAAATAACAGCTTTTTCTGAGATATTTCTCTTAGTTTTTTATGTGAAATAATAGACATAAATGAGAAAATAGTTGGCATACAGTAAGAGTATAGTGCAGCTCAAATCGTTTGAAATTGGGAGAATTTGATGGGAAGTGTTTGATATCTTATTGAGACCTCTGACTTTTGATCGCAGACTTTGAGATCTGAGCACAAATCTCTTCTGAACCTACTGAAACTAGCAGAAACACGTGTGAGATTACTGTGGTGTTTTGTTCAGGAGAAAATTGTGAGAAGTAAGAGACTTCAGCAACAAATTTTAATTTACATGCATATGATTTCTGTCCAGGTGAAACAATTGAGATTTTTCTTTCCTATGGAAAGCCTGAGCAGAATTATGACAATTAAAAAAATCTAGTTTGTTTTTATGCACAAATGAAATAGCCCAAATATATTTTGGTAACACTTTATTTTACAGTGTTCTTATTACACGTTACATGTAGTTACTGTAGTAATAACTATAAATTATGCATAATTAATTATGCATGCAACTAACCTTAAACCAACTCCTATTCCTAACCCTAACCTTATAGTAAGTACATGTAGTTAATTATTATTACTCAGTACTTAAACTGTAACACGGACACCTTAAAATAAAGTGTAACCTATATTTGTAGAATAAGGGATGTGAGAGTGTGGAGAGGAAACGCATGCACTCACATCTGCTCCAATGGACCGTGTGCACATACTGTTGTTGGTGTTGTAATGAGTTTGAGTTCTCATTGACTTTGATGTATGACTGTTAAGGCCCCGATATACTTCAAGCGAAATTGTAAATCGAACTGGTGTGGCCAAAACTAAGTTCGTTTGGAGTTTGTTTTAGGACTTCGAAACAGCATGCCAAAGCAAACTTTTCAGAAAAGTTCATTTTTTCAACAAAAAAAAAAAACACCTCTGAACTACCATTGGCCCATGGTGATGATGCAATAGGTGGGTGTGGCTCTGAGGCTCCGCCTTGTTTGACATGGAAATTCTCTCCGGTTAATTTCTTCTGTTCAGTCCGTTGAGGTCAGATGCAAGCAAAACATGAACACACTGGAAAGCTGTTTATAGTAGAAACTGAAGTTGTAATTCTAAATGAAAGCGACATAGACACTGTTTTTATATGTTTAATACTGTAAAGCTGCTTGCTTTTAAGCAATCTATTGTATAAACTGGAATATAAACAAAGTGACATTACTTGCCTGGAGTGCTGAATCGCAGAGTTTGCGCAAACATCAGATGCTTTCTTAACTGCTGGTTTCTCACCACTGTAATTTTTGTTTATTTTGTTATTGAGAGAAAAGCGTGCCGCACATATTTACATATTCACCTAAACATCGCTCTCAGCAGTGTGGGTGGTGTCGGGATGTTCGCTAACAGTAAACCTCTGCTTGCATATTTCAAACTTCTTTTTACTTCTCAGTGAAGAATGAAAAAAACTTTGCCGTGAGTATATTGTAACCATTAGTTGGGTATGACTGATGGTTAACAGTAGCCTGATCTCCACACACAGTCCAATCTGATGTTATTTCTGTCAGACGGTGTCAAGCTCATTAGCTGATGGTTTGTTTCAGGTGTGTGTGTGTGTGTGTGTGTGTGTGTGTGTGTGTGTGTGTGTGTCACCTCTGTAGCGCCTGCAGTCTGCAGCGAGGCCAAGGGCTTGTACTGCTGAATGGCATGCTGGGAGATTACAGGGCCGCCTCATTAACAGCATCTCTGGGCTCCCCAACGGAACATTGATGAATGGACACCCTTTCACAGTCATTAGGCTGTTGGTGTATTTGTGTCAGTGTGTGTTTGTCCACTAAAAGACTGTTTCACACAGCTAACAGCCTACTAACAGTCACTAACAGACAGAAGACAGCTGGAGGAAAATCATTCACAGTCACAGTCGCTTACCTGTTCGCTTGACTTTGAAGGAGCTCTTGTTTCATCTCACCTCATCACATCTCGTCTTGGCTTATCTTATCTTGTCTCATCTAATCCCCTTTCATCTCATTTAGTTTCATCTTGTCGTCTCATCTCACCCCCTCTCATCTCATCCCTTCTCGTCCCTTTTCATCTCACCCCCTCTCGTCTCGTCTTATCTCATCTCATCCCCTCTCATTTCATCTCACCCCCTTTCACCTCATCTCATTTCATCCCCTCTCATCTCATCCCCTCTCATCTCATCTTGTTTCATCCCCTCTCATCTCATCCCTTGTCGTCTCTTTTCATCTCATCCCTTCTCGTCTCTTTTCATCTCATCCCCCTCATCTCATCTCATCCCCTCTCATCTCATCTCACCCCCTCTCATCCCATCTCATCTCATCTCATCTCATCCCCTTTTGTCTCATCTCATCCCCTCTCATCTCATCCCTTGTCGTCTCTTTTCATCTCATCCCTTCTCGTCTCTTTTTATCTCATCCCCCTCATCTCATCTCATCCCCTCTCATCTCATCTCACCCCCTCTCATCCCATCTCATCTCATCTCATCTCATCTCATCCCCTTTTGTCTCATCTCATCCCCTCTCATCTCATCTCACCCCATCCCCTCTCATCTCATCTCTCCCATCCCAT
Source organism: Coreius guichenoti (assembly GCA_039654105.1). Taxonomy (NCBI): domain Eukaryota; kingdom Metazoa; phylum Chordata; class Actinopteri; order Cypriniformes; family Gobionidae; genus Coreius; species Coreius guichenoti. Next base: position 36,716,199 of record CM077174.1, read on the forward strand.
CCCCTCTCATCTCGTCTCATCTCAATCCTTCTCATCTCACCCCCTCTCATCTCATCTCATCTTATCCCTTCTTTTCTCATCTCATCCCTTCTTTTCTCATCTCATCCCCTTTCGTCTCATCTCATCCCCTCTCATCTCATCTCATCCCCTCTCGTCTTGTCTCATCTCATTCCCTTTCATCTCAACTCATCTCATCCCTTCTCGTCTCTTCTCATCTCATCTCGTCTCATCTCAATCCTTCTCATCTCATCTCACCCCCTCTCGTCTCGTCTCATACCTTCTTATCTCAACTCATCCCCTTTTGTCTCATCTCATCCCATCCCATCCCCTCTTGTCTTGTCTCATCTCATCCCCTTTCGTCTCATCCCATCCCCTCTTGTCTTGTCTCATCTCAATCCCTTTCGTCTCATCCCATCCCATCCCATACCCTCTTGTCTTGTCTTGTCTCATCTCTTCCCCTCTCAAATCATCTCATCCCTTCTCATCTCCTCTTGTCTCATCTCATCTCATCCCCTCTCATCTCATCTCATCTAATCTCATCTCTCCTCCTGTCTCAGACCAAATTATCCTCTCTTCTCCTCTCACTTCATCTCCTCTCACTTCCTCTCCTCTTATCTCATTTCATCTTCTCTTCTCTTCCTTTCTTGTCTAGTTTTGTTTCTTCATCTCTCATATTGTCTTTTATATCTCAACTCATCTCATTTTATGTCACCTCTTCTCTTCACATCTTGTCTTGTCTCCTCACCTCTCCTCTCCTCACATCTCATCTAGTCTTGTCATCTTTCTTTCTCCTCTCTTCTCTCCTCTTGTCATCTCTCATCCGTTCTCATCTCCTCTCCTCTCATCTGGTCTCATCTCATATTATCATACGTTTACAAACCTCTCCTCCCCATGTATACACACACACGTATACACACACACACATGTATTCATGCCAAACAGAAAGGGGGGAGAGAAAGAGACGATAAAGAGCTGAGAGAGAGAACTAGATGTGCTGAGGGGGAGAGAATGAATGAGTGGGCGGACAAGATGGAGGAAGAGTGGGGCAGGGGAAAGGAAATGAACAGAGTGAGAGCAAGAGGGAGAGATAAAGAACAATCGAGAGCAGAGAGACCTGGAGAGGAAGAGAAGAGCCGTACCGGCCGTGAAAGATGCATCTGTGCTCGACTGCCTCTCCAACACCAATCACAATCTCGCTGACACTTCTGAGCCCTAACATGCGGCTGGAGAAACTTCACCTATACCAGTACTAAACTTCATCGGACCATCATTACAGGATCCACACAATTATTACACCCTAAAATACAACACTGGTGTTTACTAAATAGCCAACATCCAACAATTCTCTCTGTAGGAAAACCGCTCTGATTTGTTTTGTTTAGGGACCCCTTCAGGCATAGAGCGTAATCCGGAAGTAAGAATTCTAATCATTTTCTCCATAGAGAAATAGATTCTAGCAGTAATGCACAAACCTTTCAAAACCGATTTACTGTGAGCTCTGGGACTGTCATGTGATTATATACAGTATGCTGCTCAAGTCATAAATCATTGTGTTTTTCTAATGCAACTTACTACATTTCCGACAATCCTAATGCAAACTCCCATGATGCTTTGTGAATGATGTAATCAAGTCACCTTACACTCTAAAACACCTGATATGGGTGTACATATTTGAATATTTTACATTGAACGTCAAATATATGGTATTTATAAACTTTAAATGATTGAATTAGTGCTATCATTCGCAATGCTTCCTGGAATTGTATCTGATCCCCTCAAGAAAAGACTTTGTATTTTTCACTATTTTCAAATCAAATTTTATGTTGTGGTTGGCTTCGTTCATGGAACTTTTAATGGTAAATTTGATTTAAAAAGCCTATGGAGAAAATGAAACACTTCCGGGAGCCGAGTCGCCCACTTTTACGCTCTATTGGTTAATTTCAGATAAGAATTCTAATCTTGTCATCACTGTGGATTTATAAATGATTTTTCATTCATCATAATATCCCTTCCACAGATATTCATTAATGAACCCCTGATATCTTCAGCACTGATATCCTGAAAGCCCCTGGGAGCAAAGCTTCTCACACATGCTTCTCCAGCATAATTTCTGGCAGTTTATGATCTAATGCGCCCTGTTGACCAACATGGCCTTTTTTTCGTAATTGTGCATTATTGTGAAAATGATGCATGATGTAAATGAGTCAGCCAGCCAAATCTTAAAGGCCTGATCCATGCAGAGTGTTGTAATTTGATTCTGTTTATCACCATTGGCCTCACATCTTAGGGGGTTTGTGTTTTACTTGCCAAAGCTTGACTGCAGCCAGTTGTAAAGAACCATCTGTAACTCGAATCAGTTCATTACAGTCAGATATGATTTAGACTGACACATAATACTTTTTGGGCAATGTGCAGTTTTTTATTTGTTTTCTAGTCCAACAACCCTTAGGCTATGTTTAGAATAGCATACTACTCCTACTATACTTTGCACATTTTATACTTCAAATACTTCAATACAACCAGAGCACACGGCATGAAATACTGTATCCCACAATGCAATGCACTATACTAGACCTTTCTTTGCAATCTACTGCAATTTTTAAACTCATTCGAGACTTACTGGAATTGCCAAAAAGTAAAGGGTACAGCATTGGTACACACAATTGAATTAAAATGAAAACAAATAATCTAGAGACATTCCAAGACAACTCCCCACCTTTTATCTAAATTAAACTGTCACACAAAAAGTAATGTGAAAATATTGCCACTGTTTATCATGCATATATACACATAGTTTGCAGTATAGTACTGTGCAGTATGTAATAATCAGAACCTTTAACAGTACATACACTATATTGGCAAAAGTTTTGGGACGCCTGCCTTTATATGCACATGAACTTTAATGACATCCCATTCTTAATCCGTAGGGTTTAATATGGAGTTGGCCCACCCTTTGCAGCTATAACAGCTTCAAATCTTCTGGGAAGGCTTTCCACAAGGTTTAGGAGTGTGTTTATGGGAATTTTTGACCATTCTTCTAGAAGCGCATTTGTGAGGTCAGGCACTGATGTTGGACGAGAAGCCCTGGCTCACAGTCTCCTCTCTAATTCATCCCAAAGGTGTTCTGTCGGGATGAGGTCAGGACTCTGTGCAGGCCAGTCAAGTTCCTCCACACCAAACTCGCTCATCCATGTCTTTATGGACCTTGCTTTGTGCACTGGTGCGCAGTCATGTTGGAACAGGAAGGGGCCATCCCCAAACTGTTCCCACAAAGTTGGGAGCATGAAATTGTCTGAAATGTCTTGGTATGCTGAAGCATTAAGAGTTCCTTTCACTGGAACTAAGGGGCCAAGACTAACCCATGAAAAACAACCCCACACCATAATCCCCCCTCCACCAAACTTTACACTTGGCACAATGCAGTCAGGCAAGTACCGTTCTCCTTGCAACCAGTAGTGAGGATTTAGTATTTAGTAGTGAGGAAATTTCACGAATGGACTTATTGCACAGGTGGCAACCTATCACGGTACCACGCTTGAATTCACTGAGCTCCTGAAAGCGACCCATTCTTTCACAAATGTTTGTAGAAGCGTCTGCATGCCTAGGTGCTTGATTTTATATACATTTGGAAGTGATTGGAACACCTGAATTCAATGATTTGGAGGGGTGTCCCAATACTTTTGGCAATATAGTGTATAATGTGACTCTGTACATGTTTACAAACTTGATTCCTCTGACTCTGTGCTGGAATATTTGGTCTCAGATGATAATGAAATGGCATTAAACTCCAGGAGCTCCACAAGATGCCGGTAGCTTGGAACTGTCTGTTCCTTTTCAGGTGTAAATGAGCGACCTTTATTCTTAGGGAAGATTTTCCAGGTCTTTCATTTTTTCCTCTGCCTGCAGTGTGTGTGTGTGTGTGTGTGTGTGTGTGTGTGTGTGTGTGTGTGTGTGTGTGTGTGTGTGTGTGTGTGTGTGTGTGTGTGTGTGTGTTTGATCTGAGGTTCAGACTGAAGCCTGTGGGTGGTATCGCACATTTGTGAGCTTTGGCCAGCTTCTCTGTGCTTGGCTGCTGATGTGGGTGTTAATGACATCCAAAGCATTACAAATTAATCCAATCAGTGTGACAGAAATCATTTTGGAGTACTGTACATTTCAGTAGACATGTTATGGACATTTTAAAGCATCCGTGTTAATGCATTTTGTAGTTCAATGCAATCCACTGCTTCACTGTTTCATAAAGGTCAAGTGTGTCATTTGTTGGCATTTGTCATGTGTTGAGACATTAAGGGTGCTTTCACACTGGCAGTTTAGTTCGAAACGGGGCACGGTTCTCATGAAAAATTGGTGAAAGCAGTCATGCGGACCCGGGAGTGCACCGGTATACCGAACCCGAGACTACCTTTAGGAAGTGGGCTGAGTTCGGTTGCACTGGAACTGTGGCGCGATTCGTGTGAATGTGAAAGCAGCTCGGACTTGTTCAGGAAGTAAAGTAACCTGCACATTAGTCTCAGCCTCAGACGTCAGTACTACGGACCGCTGGCTGAACGTCTGATGCATATGGTACACTAAATGGGAAACACTTCAGGAGTTTCAAAGTTATCATCTGAGACGTGTTCTTTCGCCTGGAAACAAAGCTGTCGTGATGCCAAACCCCCTCATTGAAAAAGAAAGCCGTCATGACAATGTGAAGTTCGCGGCTCCATTGTTGCAGTAAACTTGCACAATGTTCTTGAATGAATAATGTATTAGATGCACGCCGGTCTGTTATCGTAGGGACATCGACATTTTCAAGCCTATAAACATGACGTGGAACAAAGTGAACTGTGATTGGTTGCTTTAAATATCGGTCAGATGGCCTCTGGGTGGTCCTTGACCAATGAAAGCTTCGATGGAGTCCAGACCCTGCCATCTGAACCCTGGTGTGCACCAAACAAGTGGACCAAAACCGCTGAAAAGATGAGTCTTGGTCCGCTTCCAAATGAATTCTGGTGCGGTCCGACGGAAATATGAACGCAACACAGACCAAAGACCTGTAAACAAACCAAAAATAGGATATGATGTCACAAGATAAGACAGAATGCTCAAGCATACCTGTTTTTTCTCGCCATAGTCGTGATGTTGCCCATCACAGTTCGGTACAGGTGTCAGAACCGCGTCTACTCGCAGCAGATCTTGGTTTGTGTGTGACGGAGGAATTCCTGTCGCTGTTTTGACTCCTTTACACATTTTATAAGCTCTTCACGAGTTCTCAGCTGATCAAAATACCATCATATGTAGGCTACGCACATACATTGGATATATTTCTATGATGGTTTTATATCAATCATTAATTTTAAAAACCTTTTAAAAAATTTTGTGTTAAAGGTAGGGATAACCCCTGGTTTTCTGAAGCCCTATCTGCTCTTATTCGTGAGCATGATGTTGCTTGGGCGAAAGCTAGACAATCTGACTTAAGCTCTGACTGGATTTACTTTAGGCAGCTTCGGAATAAATGTACAGTCACTATCAGAAAGGCTAAGGCTGATTATTTTATTGCAAACTCTACTTTTAATGCAAATAATTCCAAGAAATTCTGGCAAAATATAAAGTTGATAACAGGTAGTAAAAACACCTCTAGCTTCCCTCCATGTATAAATATGGATTATACTAGTATATCAGATAAAGAACAAATGCTTAATTGTTTTAATAAGCATTTTGTTGCCTCCGGGTTTTTATTTGAATCACAAAATGTTGTATGTTATGATCCTGATTTTATAAACGCAGAAAGTAGATTAAAAAAGGATGAATTTAGATTTTAAAAAATTAAGAGTTCTGATGTTTATAAAGCACTCAAGTTGCTTGACACAAACAAATCACCCGGCCCTGATGGTGTGGAATCTGTTTATTTGAAATTAGCAGCAGACTTTATTACATCTCCTCTGACTTATATTTTTAATCTTTCATTAAATACCAGTGTTTTTTGTCAGCTTTTGTTGTTCCTCTATTAAAAGGGGGAGATTCTACTATATTAGATAATTACAGACCAATTTCAAAGCTCTGTGTTTTATCAAAGATCTTAGAAAGCATTATCAGTGAACAGTTGACATGTTATTTGAACGCTAACAAAGTGTTGTCTATTAATCAATCTGGGTTTCGAAAAAAGCACAGTACCACAACAGCTGCATTGAAAGTTATAAATGATATTGTGGGCTCGATTGATAATGATGATTTCTATGCTTCTCTTTTTATTGACTTATCAAAGGCTTTTGACACAGTGGATCATGAAATATTGCTGCATAGATTGAAGAGTGTTGGTTTATCAAGTGACGTTATTCCCTGGTTTAAGAACTATTTAAGTGAAAGAACTCAGTGTGTATAAGCTGAGGGTAAACTGTCTGATTCATTGGTGATTGCCAAAGGTGTTCCCCAGGGATCTGTGCTGGGTCCCCTTTTATTTAACATTTATATAAACAGTCTTGATTATAACATTCAGGATGCAAACTTTCATTTCTATGCAGATGACTCTGTCATGTATTGTAGTGCTTCTTCTGGACAACAAGCCGTTAATAAGCTCCAGTCAGCCTTTGATGTTATTCAGTCACGGATTTACTATCTAAAACTTGTAATGAATGTTGATAAAACCAAGTATATGTTGTTCTCAGGTTCAAAAAAACTTGATAATAATCTATCCACTCTTCAGACCTTACAAGGTTCCGTGATTGAATTAGTAAAAGAGTACAAATATCTTGGCATCATTGTTGACGATGTTTTATCTTTTAGCTCTCATATTACTCAACTGAAGAAAAAATATTTTATTTTAGGAACAAGTTTTGTTTTTCATTCAATGTACGAAAGAAATTGATTACTGCTACTTTTCTACCCGTGCTTGACTATGGTGACGTAGTGTATCAGTTCGCACCATCATATCTTCTATCCTCTTTAGATGCCGTTTATCATGGTGCTTTAAGATTTATATCAGATTGTAAATCCTCAACTGATCGCTGTATATTGTATAACAGAGTTGGTTGGTCTTCTTTGCTTATCAGAAGAAAAATGCACTGGTATTTAATTATTTATAAGGCCATTTTGGGGATGTTGCCATCTTATCTTTGCTGTCTTATAAAACAGAAAATTGTTGAGAAATACTTTCTTCGCTCACAAAATTATTATATTCTCTCTGTTCCTTTTGTTCGATCTGATTAGGCAAAAAGGCTTTTATGTATGCAGCTCCTACTGAGTGGAATCTTCTGCAATCACAATTGAAATTACATAATTTGCTGTCTTTGGATCATTTTAAAACAGTTATTCGACAAATGGACACTGACTCAGCGATATGTAACTGTTTTTAAGTGTTTTTAGTCTGTTTGTGTTGTAATATTTTGTGATGAAACTGATGTATTGCTGCCCATTTTGGCCAGGACACTCCTGTGAAAGAGATTTTTAATCTCAGAGAGTCTTTTCTGGTTAAATAAAGGTTAATAGTACAACGAGTGCATTTAGCCCAGCACACAGCATTGTTTTGGATGTTCGGTAAGTTCCTTCGCAAAATATAAGTCATAAAAGCCATTTTTTTTTTTTTTATCTTTAGGTTCGGTGTTAAAAATGACAGTGTGAATGCTAAGCAAACCAGGGTTAAATGTATCATTTTCGTTTTTGGTCCAGACCAAAAGAACCAAGAGAACTGAACTACAAGTGTAAACACACCCTAAGAGACACTATGTGCCAGATTTACTAAACAGCGCAAATTAGCTTAAGAGCGCAATTCCAAAAAAGCATAGATTGGAGTGGAAAGTTCAGAGTGTGATCTACTGACGACACGCAAATTAAAGAACATCATATCCATAATGACCAGCGCAATCTACCAAGAGCAGCGCAAATTAGCGTCTGGTTTAAGACATGCGCAAACACCAGCAAATTGACGAGTGCAAACCTCAGTAAATCACCTTGCATGATTCATTTAAAAACTCTCCTCCCATAAATTTTGTATCTGAAAGGGAAACTCCTACAAATGCATGCGCAATAAGGTCAGCCGCAAAAATAACCCTGTCCACGCCTTTTCAGCGCTAATTTTTCACTGCGTGTCTTTAGTAAATCCTGACAGTAGTTTTTAACGCCAAAAGAGGGTTCGCACTGGTGCAAGCTGTTAGTAAATCTGGCCCTAAGTCATTAGTAGTTTGACTTTCCAAACTAAAAAACGAATTCTAATATTCTGAATATGAGAAAGGCTATGATAAAATGATGATAGCTGCAGGAAGTAGCTTTCCTCAACATCCACTAATCTCAGTTAAGCTGTCATGGTCTATTAAGCTGTTATTTTATTATTGCAGGTTCACTGTAGAGCATAAAACTGCTAAATCAGCATTTGCAAAATTCATGAAGCGTCATTCCAGAGGGCCTGCAAGTGAAGTCGAACACCTCACTGCTCGACATCTGCTCGAACGGCTGCATGTCACGTCTGGAGCTCATTTTAAACAGTAAATCAAGATGATGCACAAAAATTCAGTTCTCACCTCTGCCTCGCAGTGTGTCTGGCTTCAGAGTGTGTCGAGTGCAGAATTGAGTTTTTCCCTGGAGTTAAATGAATCTTGTGAGTTTGTTGAAATTGCAGTGACATTAACTCTAAATCTGTTCATTTCTTCTTTCTGTCCTGAACTTCAGAATCATAATGCAGGTTTTATTGTATATAAAGCGATAAACAGATTTCTGTGCTCACAGCTAGAGAAATGTAAGTGTGCATGAGTGTGTGTGTGTGTTTGATCTGCTATGATGGTGAGGATAAAATTTGAAAACGCCCCCAGAAGAATATCAAAGCCTGACAAAAAAAACGCCATAAGGAAAAAAAAGATTCATAAAAGCAAAATCTGACTTATAGTTCATGCCCCAGTTTATGGGTATCTGAAATAGTTTATGTTAAGAACAAATCCTAGGATACGCTAATGTATTAGATGCAAAAATTAGTTGTTTTTTTTGTGTGTTGTTAATTTTATTTTAAAAAATAATTTTAATTAACTTTTAACATTTAAATTTATATTTACTATTTTTTAAATAAAATATTATTTTATAAAAAAAAAAATTTCATCTTTTGCACATTTTAAAATAACACGTATATTGGAAATCTTGCTCAATATTTTATGGTATATTTTATTTTGTATGCATATATTTTTAAAGTAATCATCCATTATTCCATCATTTATTCCATCTTCTCCATCGTTCTTTTTTTCTGTTTTTCCCGCCCTAATACATATCTGTCATTTCCTCTCTCATGTTGCTGGCAGCTTCCTCATACAGAATCCCATTCATTCACATTAAACATCAAATATTAAAACCTCTATTAATATGAGATGAAATCGAGAATCTGTGTTCTCTTTAATCAGTTCAGTGACACAATAATTACTCATCTGTTTCATCTGTGGGGTGGCTGTGAAGATTTAGTGTTGAAATGTACAGTGTAATGACTTCAACCTTTGCATTAATCCTGTTAATGAGCATTAATGAAGTATCCTAAATATAGCAGGACCCTGACACTTGTAGTTGTGATAGAAGGGCACATGAAGATCGTCGCTATAAATTCTGGGGCAGCTTGTCTGTTTGATGTTCTTTTACAGTTTCGGTGTTGTACGTTCACAGTGTCCTCTCTCTCTTTTACTAATAATAATCTATGTTTAGCATATGCAAATGTTATTCTAATTTCCTAGTGATTACAGCCCAGGATGTTAATGTGAAGCCCTCGGCTTCACTGTTGTGTAATGTTTCCGGTCTCAGCTGTTGACATTATATACAAGCATGAAGTGAATATAAAAACAGCTACATAATGTTGCTTTGATCCTGGTCTACCAGTAGTTTAGGGAAACCGGCTTAATTACTTGATGTCAAAAGTAGAACTCAGCATGAATTAATCAAGATGTTGTTGCCTGAAACACTTGCTCTCTGTCATCAGACACTCTTCTGTCATTATGTGCTCCTCTAGTAACACTTTACATTAAGGTTACATAAGTTAATGTTAGTTGATACATTAACTAATATTAACTAACAATGAACAATACATTTGTTAGAGGTTGCATTAATCTTTGTTAACGATAGTTAATACATTTATTCATTATCCATTTATCCAAAGCGACTAACATCAATGTTAACAACAAACCCTCATCATGTATCAGATGTTCTTTAAGCATCAGATGCTTTTCCATCATCAAACCATCAGATGTTTTAAAGGGGACCTATCGTGTCCTTTTTCACAAGATGTAATTTAAGTCTCAGGTGTCCCCATAATGTGTCTGTGAAGTTTCAGCTCACAGATCATTTATTATAGCATGTTGTAAGGAAAAACATGCCGTTTTTGTGCATGTATCTTTAAACGCAAATGAGCTGCTGCTCCCCGCCCCCTTTCCAGAAGAGGGCGGAGCCTTTAAAGCTCATGCCTCCGATACTCTGCCAAAAACCAAAACATCTGTTTGGTTTTGATTATCATCTCTCGCTCGTCGTGCTCACGTGACATTGCAGTTCTTCATCATCATGAAAGTTTATTATCTGCATGCGTTTCAAAGCCGTATCAGTCTAAACTTCTGATATATGGTTTTCTGAGCGCACACACCCGAAGCACGCACACAGAAATCTGCCTGTCAGATGGCGCGTCCTGTGAGTATTAAACTAAATTCTCTTATACGTTTTATTGCGCTTAAACTGTCAAATACACACAAGGTTATGTCAAACAAAGTCAGTTATGTCTGTGAACGTGAACAGCAAGTGTACACTCACCTAAAGGATTATTAGGAACACCATACTAATACTGTGTTTGACCCCCTTTCGCCTTCAGAACTGCCTTAATTCTACGTGGCATTGATTCAACAAGGTGCTGAAAGCATTCTTTAGAAATGTTGGCCCATATTGATAGGATAGCATCTTGCAGTTGATGGAGATTTGTGGGATGCACATCCAGGGCACGAAGCTCCCGTTCCACCACATCCCAAAGATGATCTGTTGGTTTGAGATCTGGTGACTGTGGGGGCCATTTTAGTACAGTGAACTCATTGTCATGTTCAAGAAACCAATTTGAAATGATTCGAGCTTTGTGACATGGTGCATTATCCTGCTGGAAGTAGCCATCAGAGGATGGGTACATGGTGGTCATAAAGGGATGGACATGGTCAGAAACAATGCTCAGGTAGGCCGTGGCATTTAAACGATGCCCAATTGGCACTAAGGGGCCTAAAGTGTGCCAAGAAAACATCCCCCACACCATTACACCACCACCACCAGCCTGCACAGTGGTAACAAGGCATGATGGATCCATGTTCTCATTCTGTTTACGCCAAATTCTGACTGTCTCAACAGAAATCGAGACTCATCAGACCAGGCAACATTTTTCCAGTCTTCAACTGTCCAATTTTGGTGAGCTCGTGCAAATTGTAGCCTCTTTTTCCTATTTGTAGTGGAGATGAGTGGTACCCGGTGGGGTCTTCTGCTGTTGTAGCCCATCCGCCTCAAGGTTGTGCGTGTTGTGGCTTCACAAATGCTTTGCTGCATACCTCGGTTGTAACGAGTGGTTATTTCAGTCAAAGTTGCTCTTCTATCAGCTTGAATCAGTCGGCCCATTCTCCTCTGACCTCTAGCATCAACAAGGCATTTTCGCCCACAGGACTGCCGCATACTGGATGTATTTCCCTTTTCACACCATTCTTTGTAAACTCTAGAAATGGTTGTGCGTGAAAATCCCAGTAACTGAGCAGATTGTGAAATACTCAGACCGGCCCGTCTGGCACCAACAACCATGCCACGCTCAAAATTGCTTAAATCACCTTTCTTTCCCATTCTGACATTCAGTTTGGAGTTCAGGAGATTGTCTTGACCAGGACCACACCCCTAAATGCATTGAAGCAACTGCCATGTGATTGGTTGATTAGATAATTGCATTAATGAGAAATTGAACAGGTGTTCCTAATAATCCTTTAGGTGAGTGTATATTAGATCTGTGTATTAAAGTCAAAGCAGCGTAATATACAGTACCTACTGTTAATATGAATCAAACAACAAAAGAAAAACAGAAAATCACTCACTGCTCTTGAGTGAATAACTTTAGTAGCGTTAATAAGAACACATTTCTTACTTGAATGCTGCTGTTAAATGCTCTGGCGAGGAGATAAACATGGCGGATTATGTACAGCTCACTTAGGGGCAGGGCTATGCTAATAGGGCGAAGTCCATCAGCAGTCACAGATACAATCTGCAAACGGCTTGTTCTAAGACACTGCTTATGATATATGGGGATTACGAAAGAGGAGTGGGTGGATTTTTACTATTATAGGGTGGTTTTGTTCACACACTGCCGACACACATTTATGTTCAAACACCATGTAAAAGTGAATTTTGCATAATAGGTCCCCTATAAGCATCAGACGCTCTTCCATCATCAGATGTCCATCATCACCTCTGACCCGACGCATGACGTAGGATGTAGTAGTCGCGTAAGCTCAGGTGAGAGTAAACGCCTCTCGCGGTTCAAACAAATAGGGCTGGGCAACAAACTCAAGCTCCTCCCACATTTCGCTTTAAAAATTATCGTTTAAGATTTCTAATTCATGACTGGTGTTTTGTTTTGTTCTATCGTCGGGTCAGAGGTCACTCGTGTACGGCCGTTACTGGAAGCCAATGATTATAGTTTACAAAGTTATAAATATGGATATTTTTCTTACACAAACGCATTGCTTCGCTTCAGAAGGCCTTTATTAACCCCCTGGAGCCGCATGGATTACTTTTATGATGAATGGATGCACTTTTTTTGTGCTTCAAAATCTAAGGTACCATTCACTGCCATTATAAAGCTTGGAAGAGCCAGGATATTTTTTAATATAACTCCGATTGTATTCGTCTGAAAGAAGAAAGTCATATACACCTAAGATGGCTTGAGGATGAGTAAATCATGGGGTAATTTTCATTTTTGGGTGAACTATCCCTTTAAGCATCAGACTCTCTTCCATCATCAAACACCTCTCCGTCATCAGATGTTTTAAGCATCAGATGCTCTTCTTGTATCAGAGATATCACCATCTCTGTGTGTGTGTGTGTGTGTGTGTGTGTGTGTGTGTGTGTGTGTGTGTGTGTGTGTGTGTGTGTGTGTGTGTGCTGTTCACAGATTACAAAAGTAATTGTTAGAGTCAGAGTTTGAGTGTGTTACCTTTGTTGATTTCAAGTGAGGCTGGCTTAAACAGACTACAGACAAAGTTATGCTTTATGTGGACACGTCCATCTTATAAGAATTAATGAAGGAACATCAGGATTTTTCCCAGAAGTCTCAGCAGAATCAGAGGAGGCCGCTTCTCATTTAAATGACCTGAAATCAAACCAGGACATGCTCGCTTGAGACATTAGCTGCATGTTCTTGTTGTTTTGTAAACACTGCAGTAGCTGCCAAAAGAAATGATTGAATATATAAACAGTCCAGTGAAGGGACAAATAACCGTGGGGTGTCTCGATGTACATGGGTTTAAAGGAAAGTCATGCAAAATTATTTAAGACCCCGCAATATGGGCAGCAGAATATGATGTCATGCTCCAGGGCTTCTGTTTTGAATAAGTAATAAAATATAATGTATATTATCAGTGACACTGCCATCCTCATTTTAGCACTATATTAGACGTTAAATTATGATGTTAAATCCACTATTGTTTTATTTAGAATTGTTCCAATATCTATACAGTATTTAATGCAATTTACACCAGAAGTAACTGTAATTAAATAACAGAAAAGAGTAATCCCTTACTTTACTTTTTCAAGGGAAAAGTAATTAAATTACAGTAATTGGTTACTTAGTAATGTGTGGATGCAGATGGCAACTGCAATTTTGATCATAATTCGTGTGTTTTGGTACAACGCAGCAAAGTTTGAACTTTGAACTTTCTCACAACACGTCCCATAACGATCACAGTCTTTTGTACACTGTAAAGCCGAATAAGTTGACAAAACTCAAATAATTTGAGGTAATTACATCAGTTAGGAAACTTAAGTTTAAGAAAAGACATTTTAATTGCTCTTAAATATTTAAGTAAGCTAATTCATTCATTTAGCTTAAAATGATCATTTAATCTCAATTTAAATATTTTTAGTAGAGGAAACTTTAACTAGCTAATTCAGTAAATGCTAAAATCCCAGCCCAGTTTGAGTTAAATTTAAATTTGTCTAAATTAAAAGAAACAATTTCATAAAACTCAAAACAATGAAACAGTTCAGATTATTTAAAATGTGTCGGTTTTGTAAACTCAAAAGAAAAAGAAAGTTCTAAAAACTCATTTGATTAAAGTTCATTTGATTTAACTAATTTGTTTAATTTAAGTTTGTCCTACTCAAACCAATTAAATATTTTGAGTGTTAGGGTTTACATTGTGACTGTTCAAACGCATTTGATCACATGAGTGTTTACATGTGAAAGCAATCCGGTCAAATGCCTTTTCGACTACTTCTACACTGTAAACCCGAATAAGTTGGCAAAATGTAAAAAAATTGAGGTTAAGAAATGTAAAGTTTAATTAAGCAGAACTTGCAGATTTTTATTCTGTACTCATACATTTTAATTGCATTGAACTTGAAATATTTGAGTAAGCTAATTCATACATTTAACTTAAAAATATCATGTAATCTCAAACTTTTAGTAGTGAAAACTTTCAATAAATGCCATCTTGCAATTGATAACACAATGCTTTGATAGCATTAGCATAGCACTTGCTGAATGAGAACAGCAATATAATACATTTAACTTATACCTGTTCTCAAACTAAGCTCATGCTCCACTAGTACCGTGATGGTAACTTTGTCTAAGTTTGTCTAAATGAAAAGAAACAAGTTCATAAAACTCAAAACAATGAAACAATTCAGATTGCTTAAAATGTGTCCGTTTTGAGAACTCAAAAGAAAAAGAAAGTTCTAAATACTCATAAAAGTTCATTTGATTGAACTAATTTGTTTAATTTGAGTTGGCTCTACTCAAACCAATTCATTATTTTGAGGGTTTACAGTGATGGATTGTGATTGTGAATGGATCACCGAAAATGCATATTAGGCAATCCTAAGAAGAAGTAAATAGAAACCAGGTTTAAAATGAAATGCTTTAAAAATAAGCTATCTTCCATCGCTCATCACAGACTCCTTCAGCGATGATAGGATGCTGTTAGAGTATTGTTTTTCTGTACTCGAAAGGTTAAATTGAGTTACAAGTCTAGATTCAGCAGTGTAAAATGTCACAGTGTGTTTTTAAAGCACACAGTAAATGTGTACTGACATGCTCAGTGATGCACGTCGGGCCTGTAGCTTTCATTTGGACAGCGGCCCTCATATCTGAGGGTTGGAATGAGATTTCATCTGGATAAGTTCCATCGCATCTGAATGCTTCAAGAAACATTCTTGGTTAAATGCATATTATGTCAACATGTGTAATGTGTAAGTACTATTGATTATACTTTTATAAGTGTTCAGAATAGTTGCATGTTTTAAATCTGTGCTGGTGCATGGAATCCTGCAAGGCTTTTTCTGTTTTATGATTTTTTTTATTTTTCTATTTGCTGTGGCAGTCAGCAACAGGTAACAGAGTCTGACGATAGAGCTTACATTTTATTTATTCGTGTGTCTTTAAATATATGAATGGATAATGCTGCTGTTCAACATAACATACAGCAGCATTTAATGTGTGGGTAATGCATTGTTTTTCTGTTTTCTTAAGAATTAAATTATCAATAATACATTTTAACAAGCGCACCTTCTCATGGCATAGAGTACAAAATACACAGATGTATAACAAGATGATACATCAGTACATAGATCCAGTAATGTACAAGATACAAAATGGAAATGTTAAGTGAAAGCTCTCAATTCGGGTTGGATTTAATGAGTCTGTAATGTGTCTGGGTAGTGAGTTTAGGGGCATAAAAAGGAAAAGGCCTCAAGTTTCTCATTTCTACACAAGCAGGCACATCAGATGGCTCATGGTCAGCGGCTGAAATGAGCCATGGAAGAGTGTTTCCGGAAAGCATTTTGGTAGAATAAAGAATTATGTTTTGCCTCGCCGTGGCTTTAAGTGCTCTATCAGTGCTAGTTTGAATAGTTGCACATAACTTGCTTATGTAAGAGTCAACTTCTCCATCTGTTTGAGAATAGCCTGAAAAGAAATGCTGCATCAGTGTGTGTGTAAATATGTGTGTTGTGGTCAGTGCGCACTGGCTTTGGCATGTGAGTGCACTTGCTGAAACAGCTAAATGGATGAATCACTGCGCACGTGGGAATGTTGTATGTGTGACAAGAGCGAGGGAGAGAGGATGCATTATGGTGAATCTCCTGTCCAGGTCCCAAATTTAAAATGAAAAGAACTTTTTGAAGGCTGATTTCTTGCTCCATGACAGTTAAGAGTCTTTCTGACCAATGGAAGGCAAGCCGAGTGTTTGGGAATTTTTCAATTCTGTGATGCTACAAAAAGTTCCATATAGAACCTTAAAGGGTTCTGTCAGGCCCTTCCTATATAGAACCTTTTATGGGTTCCCATCTTTGGATTTTTTTGGGGGATTTATATTTAATTAAATAATATGATAACGCTTTATGATGGTCCACTTTAGACATTCTACTAACTATAAGTAACTTTGCAACTATTTTTCAACTTCTCGGTAGAGTATTAGTAGACCATCTGCTTAATATCAGCTAAGATTTTTTTTTTCAATACTCCCCCGATAGACATTAAGTATCAACTACAAGTCAACTTATTCTACTCACCCAAACAACTAACCCTAACAGCCTACTTACAGTCTACAGTCGAGAGTTAGTTGACATGTAGTTGACAAGTTACTTAGAAGAATGTCTAAAGTGGACCATTGAAATAAAGTGTAACCAATAATTTTTTTTAATTCATTTTTAATTTTAATTACATTTTATGAATTAAGCAGCTCATAACGTCTCGGTTACGTATGTAACCCTCGTTCCCTGAAGGAGGGAACGGAGACGTACGTCGGAACTGACCGACGAATTGGGATCTATTTTCGGAGACCAATCTACTTCGAGTGTTAAAAAACGAGCCAATGAGGATTGGCATGCGGTTGACGCATTCCACGACCCGCCCCGCATCGCGGGTATAAATACGGAAGTGGAAGCACCGCATATCGCTTTTCAACTGAGGAGCCGAGACGAGTGACTCGGCCTTCAGCTGAAGCACAGCACCTGGCGACGGGACGTACGTCTCCGTTCCCTCCTTCAGGGAACGAGGGTTACATACGTAACCGAGACGTTCCCTTTCAGTCGGTCACGTTCGACGTACGTCGGAACTGACCGACGAATTGGGATCCCTACCAACACGCCAGGGATGCTGGCCCTTCCAGCGCCCTGCCTGAGCTCACTGGACCACACCTATGTTGGAGTGGGAGTCAGGGCTCCCGGCAGGGAAGGTCAGTCACTGCTGTTCCTGCAAGACCCACTCAGTGTGACTATTGGATAACGCTGGGAAAGCGTGCCCGTCTCGTGGAGATGGCCCGCTGCGGAGCCACGTCCTTCAGAGGAAGGAGAGGTGGCGAAATACACATAAGGACTAACCTATCAGGGTAGTACTACATATGGCAGTCTCTGGGGTGGATCCAACCTGGTCCCAGGGGGGAAAGAACACCAACAGAGACGACAGAGCGGGCTCTGTCAAGGGAAAGACACGGGGCTAGCCAAATAGGGTAGCTGGTACCGTGGAGAATACACATATGGGGTTGCCGTTAGGGAACCGCTACATATGGCACCCAGCCTACACACACGTTCCACAAGCATACGGGTGCAGGCCTGGCGTCAGACGGCCGCAACGTCTGACACCGAAGGGGTGACGGAGGAGCTCGACAGGGTTAGCCGTTTCCGGGGAACACAACTGGAGATAATAGACGCACGTATCCGGCCCAGAGGGCGGGAGTGGCGTTGCAAGCCGACACTAGAACGGGCACTTAGCGCTACTGGCCACTGGGGGCGAGGATGCGGGAAGATACCGGCTCTACACGGAGGCTATAGAATCTAGCGAACGTGTTAGGTGTCGCCCAGCCCGCAGCTCTACATATATCTGTCAGCGAGGCGCCTTGAGCCAGCGCCCAGGAGGAAGCTACACTCCTTGTGGAGTGCGCTCGCACCCTGAACGGGCAAGGCACGTCTTGGCACTGGTAAGCCAAGACGATAGCATCCACTATCCAGTGGGCTAACCTCTGCTTGGAGACAGCCTTTCCCTTCTGCTGGCCTCCGTAACAGACGAAGAGCTGTTCTGAGGTTCTAAAGCTTTGAGTTCGGTCCACGTAGGCACGGAGGGCGCGGACGGGACAGAGCAAAGCTAGGGCTGGGTCTGCCTCCTCCGAGGGCAGCGCTTGCAGGTTCACCACCTGATCCCGGAAGGGAGTGGTAGGAACCTTGGGCACATATCCAGGCCGGGGTCTCAGGACAACGTGAGAGTTGGCCGGCCCGAATTCTAGGCACGATTCGTTGACCGAAAGTGCATGCAGGTCCCCCACCCTCTTGATTGAGGCCAATGCAGTCAGGAGCGCTGTCTTCATGGACAGGATGTTTAACTCTGCAGACTGCAAAGGCTCAAAGGGCGGGCCCTGAAGTGCTCTGAGCACCAGGGCTAGGTCCCAAGAGGGTATCGAGGTTGGACGAGGAGGATTCAGTCTCCTCGCACCTCTGAGGAACCTGACGATTAAGTCGTGCTTTCCTAAGGACTTACCTTCCACTGCATCGTGATACGCCGCTATTGCGGCGACGTACACTTTGAGGGTGGAGGGAGACAGCCTTCGCTCCAGCCCATCCTGCAGGAAAGAAAGCACGACATTAACCGAACACCTTCGGGGGTCTTCCCGGCGGGAAGAGCACCACTCAACGAACAGGTTCCACTTCAACGTGTAGAGGCGCCTCGTAGAGGGGGCTCTAGCAGAAGTGATGGTGTCTACCACAGCTTGTGGTAGGCCACCTAGAACCTCCGCGTCCCGTCCAGGGACCAGACATGGAGTTTCCAGAGGTCTGGACGCGGGTGCCATAGAGTGCCCCGCCCCTGAGAGAGCAGGCCTCAGGGGGATCGGCCAGGGAGGGGCTGTCGCGAGGAGTGTGAGTTCGGAGAACCAGGTCCGGTTGGGCCAGTAGGGCGCAACTAACAAGACCTGCTCCTCGTCCTCCCTGACCTTGCACAGTGTCTGTGCAAGAAGGCTCACTGGGGGAAACGCATATTTGCGTAGGTCCCGGGGCCAGCTGTGCGCCAGTGCATCCGTGCCGAGGGTGCCCCCGGTCAGGGAATAGTACAACTGGCAATGGGTCGAGTCCGGAGAGGCAAACAGGTCTACCTGCGCGGCTCCGAAGAGGTCCCATATCAGCTGGACACTCCGGGGGTGGAGTCGCCACTCTCCCGGAGGTGTCGGCTGACGAGAGAGCTTGTCGGCTGTCTGGTTCAGCGCACCTGGGATGTGAATGGCCCGAAGCGACCTCAGACGCTTCTGACTCCACAGGAGGAGATGGCGGGCGAGTTGGAGCATGCAACGGGAGCGTAGACCACCCTGACGGTTGATGTACGCAACGGCCGCAGTGCTGTCCGTACGGACCAGTACGTGCTTGCCCTGTAGCGGCTTTTTGAGGCGGCCCAGGGCGAGACGTACTGCCAATAACTCTAGGCAATTGATGTGCCAACACAGTTGGGGCCCCGTCCACAGACCCGAAACTGTGTGCCCGTTGTACGTGGCCCCCCAGCCCGTGGATGAGGCATCCGTGAAGACCACAGCATGCCTGGACACCTGTTCTAAGGGCACTCCCGCCCGTAGAAACAAAGGGTCCGCCCAGGGGTTGAAGGTTTGGCGACAGTAAGGAGTAACTGAGACCCGGTACTTGCCGCTCTGCCACGCCCATCTCGGGACTCGGTCGTGAAGCCAGCGTTGAAGCGGTCTCATATGAAGCAATCCGAGCGGCGTTACCGCGGCTGCAGACGCCATATGCCCCAGGAGCCTCTGAAAATATTTCAGTGGGACCGCTGTCCTGCCTTTGAACGTATTCAAGCAGTTCAACACTGACCGGACTCGCTCCTCTGTGAGGCGCGCTGTCCGGTTGACCGAATCCAGCTCCATACCGAGATAAGAGATCCTCTGTGTGGGACAGAGTTTGCTCTTCTCTCGGTTGACCCGAAGGCCCAACAGGCTGAGGTGACGGAGCACCAGGTCCCTGTGTTCGCACAACTGATCCCGGGACTGGGCCAATATGAGCCAGTCGTCGAGATAGTTGAGAATCCGAACGCCGCGTTCTCTGAGCGGAACAATGGCTGCCTCCGCGACTTTCGTGAAGACGCGAGGCGACAGGGACAGCCCGAAGGGCAAGACTTTGTACTGATATGCCCTCCCCTCGAACGCAAAGCGTAGGAACGGTCTGTGTCGAGGGAGAATGGAGACATGAAAGTACGCGTCCTTCAGGTCGATCGCTGCGAACCAATCTCGGGGACGGATGCATTCGAAAATGCGTTTCTGCGTTAACATTTTGAACGGGAGCTTGTGCAGGGCCCGATTCAGAATGCGCAGGTCCAAGATTGGTCTTAACCCACCACCTTTCTTGGGTACAATGAAGTAGGGGCTGTAGAACCCCGACCTCATATCGGCAGGAGGAACCGGCTCGATCGCGTCCTTCGCCAGCAGGACATCGATCTCGGACCGCAAGACATGGGCATCGCAACTCCGCACAGTGGTGAAGAGGATGCCCCTGTACTTGGGCGGCCGGCGCGCGAACTGAATCGCGTAGCCGAGTCTGATAGTACGGATGAGCCAGCGAGACGGCCTGGGAAGGCCTAGCCAGGCTCCCAGAGACCGAACAAGCGGGACCAATGGCACCACAGACGTACCCGGGGTGGGGCAGCGAGGTGGAGTAGACAGACCCGACTCGGGAGGCCCGGAGGCGGCCCGGAGTGTTGTCTGAGAACTCCAGGGTGGGGCAGAGTATGGGTGAGGAGGCCCAGAGGCGTCCTGGGTGCCCATACTGCTGCCCCCTGGCGAGGGGGAGAGGGGAGGAAAGGAGTGGCGAGGCCCGGGGGCGTCGCGCACTGCCAACCTGGCCCTCTTGGGGCCCAGGGAGGGAAGAAACTGCTCTTTTATTGAGAATGTGGGTACCGCTGGACTCCGGAGAGCCAGCGGCAGGATGTTGAGATGACCAGTAGAGACATTCTCCCCCCGGTCCTCCTCCGGGGGGAGGAGGGGTGCGGACACCACCTCCCCTGGAGCAGCTCCTCTTCTCCCTGGGCTGCCCGTCTCAGGGCCGCTTGCCCTTGCGCTTGCCGGCGGACTTTGCGGGACCCTGGACGGGTTGGGCAGTACCCCTACGCCCGGCACCCTGCTTGCTAGGTGGAGGCTGCTGCTTAGGCTTAGCAGGGGCGGAGGCGGACGCAGGGGGACGCCCTCGGCGACGAGCAGGCGGAGGTGCTGCAGCCGGCGACTGGGTGGAGGCAGCAGCAGGTCGCCGGGGCAGGATGTTCTTGATTGCCTCCGTCTGCTTCTGGGCCACCGAGAACTGCTGGGCGAAGCTCTCGATGGCGTCGCCGAAGAGGCCGGCCTGGCAGACAGGGGCGTTGAGAAACCGTACCTTGTCGGTCTCACGCATATCCGCCAGGTTCAGCCACAGGTGGCGTTCCTGGACCACAAGTGTGGACATCGCCCGACCCAGGGAGCGTGCGGTGACTTTCGTCGCCCGGAGGGCGAGGTCCGTCGCGGTACGCAGTTCCTGCATAACCCCTGGGTCGGAACTACCCTCGTGCAGTTCCTTGAGCGCTTTGGCCTGGTAGACCTGCAGGAGCGCCATGGCATGCAAAGATGACGCAGCTTCTCCACAGGCTGTGTAAGCCTTGCCCGTTAGTGCGGACGAGAACTTACACGCCCGGGAGGGGAGACGCGGATTTCCGCGCCAGTCAGTAGCGGTCTTCGGACACAGTTGCATCGCTACTGACCGCTCGACTGGGGGGATCTCCACGTAACCCTTGGCTGCGCCACCATCAAGGGTAGTGAGGACGGAGGAGTCAGTCGATCGGTTTCTAGCGCTGTAAGGCGCTATCCACGATTTCGTGAGCTCCTGATGCACCTCCGGAAAGAAAGGTACTGGGGCGGGGCGCTGAGAACCAGCGCGGGCCGTCCCGAGATACCAATCGTCCAGCCGCGAGGGTTCGGGACACGGTGGAGGGTTCCACTCGAGCCCAACACTGGCGGCGGCCCGGGCAAGCATAGCCGTGAGCTCCGGATCAGACTCGGGCAGCGCTACCACACCCGAAGGGGGCAGCGCAGCCGAATCCTCATCTCCGGAGTCCATTAGCTCGTCCCCCGATGCGGCTATCGAGACCATGTCCTCAGCCGGAGCCCCGAAAGTAACAGACGGTCTCCCGTGGGAAGGACCAGGCTGCTCTTCCGGAAGCTCCACCGGCGCAGTAGAGGGGGGAGGGGCCCGAGGAGCCTGTTGACCCGGCGGGAGTGCCCTCACAGTAACCCTCAGGTCTCCACCAAAGGCATCAGCCAAAGTAGCAGCCCTCTGCTTCGCAGCAGGAGGGCCACTAGATCGGGGGATGCGCAATGGGACTCCACCCCGTCTGAGGTATTCGAGTCTAGACCGTAGTACTGCGATGGTCATGTTCCCGCAATGGGAACATGAGTCATCCACGAAAGCCGCCTCAGCGTGCTGAACGCCCAAACACGAGAGACAGCGATCGTGTCCGTCAGCTGGGGACAGATAACGACGGCATCCAGAAACACACGGTTTGAATGACATCTTGAAAAAGACGCAGGGTCAAACCGTGTTACTCTTTTAGAAGGAAGAAAAACCGCTCCAATCAGTGCCGAGGCACACAGGGGGATGACCGCGGCTCGCAGCGGTTCAGGGGTGCAAGCCCGCTGAGAGCACTCACCCAGGAAGCTGTGAGAACAGCTGTTTTTTGCGATCTCCGCTGACAGCGCCGTTACACCAACACGTGGACTGGAGTGACCTCTTTGACTTGCTTCGCAACACTCTGTAGAGAACAAAGCACAGTTCGGCTCCGAAGTTGAAAGCGATATGCGGTGCTTCCACTTCCGTATTTATACCCGCGATGCGGGGCGGGTCGTGGAATGCGTCAACCGCAAGCCAATCCTCATTGGCTCGTTTTTTAACACTCGAAGTAGATTGGTCTCCGAAAATAGATCCCAATTCGTCGGTCAGTTCCGACGTACGTCGAACGTGACCGACTGAAAGGGAACATACTTTATCACTAGAAAAAAATTAAACATTAAAAATAAAACATGAACATGAAAGTATTACTCAATCATTTAAGACATTTCTCCATTTTGGCATAAAGGGTTCTTTAAAATTGAGTCAAGAACCCCAGCAAGCAATAACCGTCATTTCATCGTCTCAGTTAACTATAGACCCGATATACAAACCCGATTCCAAAAAAGTTGGGACACTGTACAAATTGTGAATAAAAAAGGAATGCAATAATTTACAAATCTCATAAACTTATATTTTATTCACAATAGAATATAGATAACATATCAAATGTTGAAAGTGAGACATTTTGAAATGTCATGCCAAATATTGGCTCATTTTGGATTTCATGAGAGCTACACATTCCAAAAAAGTTGGGACAGGTAGCAATAAGAGGCTGGAAAAGTTAAATGTACATATAAGGAACAGCTGGAGGACCAATTTGCAACTTATTAGGTCAATTGGCAACATGATTGGGTATAAAAAGAGCCTCTCAGAGTGGCAGTGTCTCTCAGAAGTCAAGATGGGCAGAGGATCACCAATTCCCCCAATGCTGCGGCGAAAAATAGTGGAGCAATATCAGAAAGGAGTTTCTCAGAGAAAAATTGCAAAGAGTTTGAAGTTATCATCATCTACAGTGCATAATATCATCCAAAGATTCAGAGAATCTGGAACAATCTCTGTGCGTAAGGGTCAAGGCCCGTGATCTTCTTGGTCAGACGAATCAAAATTTGAAGTTCTTTTTGGAAAACTGGGACGCCATGTCATCCGGACTAAAGAGGACAAGGACAACCCAAGTTGTTCTCAGCGCTCAGTTCAGAAGCCTGCATCTCTGATGGTATGGGGTTGCATGAGTGCGTGTGGCATGGGCAGCTTACACATCTGGAAAGGCACCATCAATGCTGAAAGGTATATCCAAGTTCTAGAACAACATATGCTCCCATCCAGACGTCGTCTCTTTCAGGGAAGACCTTGCATTTTCCAGCATGACAATGCCAGACCACATACTGCATCAATTACAACATCATGGCTGCGTAGAAGAAGGATCCGGGTACTGAAATGGCCAGCCTGCAGTCCAGATCTTTCACCCATAGAAAACATTTGGCGCATCATAAAGAGGAAGATGCGACAAAGAAGACCTAAGATAGTTGAGCAACTAGAAGCCTGTATTAGACAAAAATGGGACAACATTCCTATTCCTAAACTTGAGCAACTTATCTCCTCAGTCCCCAGACGTTTGCAGACTGTTATAAAAAGAAGAGGGGATGCCACACAGTGGTAAACATGGCCTTTTTTGAGATGTGTTGATGCCATGAAATTTAAAATCAACTTATTTTTCCCTTAAAATGATACATTTTCTCAGTTTAAACATTTGATATGTCATCTATGTTGTATTCTGAATAAAATATAGAAATTTGAAACTTCCACATCATTGCATTCTGTTTTTATTCACAATTTGTACAGTGTCCCAACTTTTTTGGAATCGGGTTTGTAGTCCGGCTATGAATAACCCACTTCTAGCCAAAATAACCTTGAATGTCGTTTTTGCCAAAATAACTTCCGAGATGTGTGATATTCCATCATGTAAGCAAAGTCAACAGTGATTACAAGGTGTTTGGTTTCATTTCTTTGACATGTTCATGTTCTAGATGACTAGTCTATTCTTGGGCTATGGTTAGACGTCTGTTAAATTTTCACTGACAGTCCAAATTTTGCCTTGTTTTAGCCTAGACATCAGGGCTGTGTTTGGACGGATGTTAGACATCTTTTAAATGCAAAATTCCTTGCTGGGACCCTACGGTTCTATATAGAACTCCATAGAACCCCTTTTTTAAAGAAATGACACACTTGACCTTGAGAATAATGTCACAATGTAAAAATATGGTTCTAAACAATAGCTGACTGAAGGGGTGCGTTTGTTATGTGAATTGGATCCATAAGTAATCTGCTGATGCTCCTCTAGTAAACTTTTTTTTTTTTTTTTTTTTTTTTACAAAAAAAACTTCATTTTCTTTAAGCAAAATATATTTTCTTGCTTTTTTTCCTGTTGATTTTGTGGTAAAATGCAAACACCCAATATTTTATTTACTGTTTTATGTTTTTTACTGACTTTCTGACTGTCTTTCTGCTCTATTTCTCTGTGATGTATCACCCTCATCAACCATTCAGTGGGGTTTCTTTTGAAACGTCCTGGTCGTGAGGGGAATATCTATCAAGTCAAGTCACCTTTATTTATATAGCGCTTTTTACAATGCCGATTGTTTCAAAGCAGCTTCACAGTGTTAAAAGGAAAATAATACAACAGAATTTGATTCGGCTGTACAGCCGCTCTGGAGAAAAAAAAAAAAAAAAAAACGGACCTGCACACTGCTGCCAAGCTCTCTCTCTCTTTCTCTTTTCAAAACGCTTTATTAGCATGTTAAACATTGCAAAAACATTAAAGGTGGCCTATTATGACCTTTTTCAAAGCCTTGGTTTTGTTATTCTCCATTATTCTCCATTGTTGCAGCTCCTCTCTTCCCAGTCTATCAGTAACACTCTGTTTAGTTCCTGTCTCTATGAAGCCCCTCCTTCTGAAAAGCACAATGTGCTCTGATTGGTCGGCTGGACCAGTGTGTTGTGATTGGTCAAGCACTTCGAGTGTGTTTGGGAAATGTCACGCCCCTTACCATAACCATGAGTTTCAACACACTACTAACTAACTCAAACAGGCTCCGCTCCTTTATTTAGCATATGTCTTAGGCGGGAATTATTTAAATGAGGAATATTGTGACGTGTTCGTACCCGGAAGAAACTCAAGACTACAATGGAGGCGTTTCAGGGAGTTCAGAAACAGTGACACTGATATAGAGAAGAACTCCCACTGGAGGGACTGTGTGCTTTGACCTTTTTCATGCTCAAACAGCAACATTACACACTAAAGACAGTTGAAGCGTAATAGGTCCTCTTTAAAATACATTATATACACTCTTAAAAATAAAGGTTCCAAAAGGTGGTTTTTGCAGCGATAGCATAGAAGAACCATTTTTGGTTCCTCAAAGAACAATCAGAACCTTTTCTACTATAAAGAACCTTTTGTGCAATGGAAATATTCCATGGATGTTAAAGATTCTTAATGGAACCAAAGATGCCAATAAAGAACCTTTATTTTTAAGAGTGTATAAAGGCATCAGTTTTTATTGTTTGCTAAGGCAAGCATCACTATTATATTGCTTATACTTTGGGATAGATGGCTTGTTTTTATTTGTCTTTTTACGTCTCATACCCTACGGCTCAGTTTGGAGTTTGAATTTGTTTGATTCCAAATGAATGGCATTCAGTTTCTCCGTTTCTCTCTCAGTGTCTATCATTCCATCTTCTCATTAGCAGCAAGCATGATCTCCTCTGTGATCTCTAAAGCAGCTGTTTTGTACCTCCTTTAATATGCCGCTTTAAAAGAAACATGAGTTCAGTGCATGAGGTGGTTTTGCATCAGAAACAAACACAGTTTCTGCATCAAGGTTATTTTAGCTCATGCTGTATTATGACTCAGTCTTTGCCAGGCTGCTATATTGGGGGGTTTGGCTCTCCGCAAATGACAAGCCCGCAGTAATACGAATGCTGTTACGTCAAGAGAGAGAGACATGCTGTGATAATGAGGGGAAATAAGGGGGCAACCCACTATCCTCCGTGCAACCCATCACTGCGTGAAACACGAGCACAATGAACCTCTGTCTTGCTGTTTAGTATTCTGAGTGAGAGCAGTTCAAACTTTGTTTTGGACACAGAACTACTCTGTGATGGAATAAGGCCATTTAGAAAGAGACAATAGAAAGGCTGAGTGAGTATGGATAATGTGCTCTGAATTTAGAAACATATCTGTAAAGATATTTAAAGAGAGAGAGAGAGAGAGAGAGAGAGAGAGAGAGAGAGAGAGAGAGAGAGAGAGAGAGCAGTGCGTCCTCCCGCACTTACTGTTGTGTTATAGATCAGCATTAGATTAAGTGTGTGTGTGTGTGTGTGTGTGTGTGTGTTGGAAAGAATAAATCACTAATGAAATCTCTAATGTCTCAAATATTTCTCCTAGACAACAGTTCGATTACATAGAGTGTTCTGCTCCTCGGATGTTTCTCCTGAGAAAAACACCCAATAATCTCACATGCGTCTCCTCTAGAGTTCAGGAAGGGATCTTAAAAATGGTGCTCAGATGTGTCACGATACCAAAGTATGCAATCAAATTACTCAAAGTTTGCTCTTTCATAGCTCGGGAGACTTAATGTGTTTCTCCTGAAATTCCTTTACTGTGTCATTAATTTTCACTATAACTAATACTATTAAAACATGTTTTTGGTAATTAAAATAAAACTGAAATAAAATATAAATTTTAGATGGAAAAATTTAACTTAAACTTAAATGAAAATTAGAAATTTTGCCTTGGAAACTAACTAATGTAGGTTTAAACTAAACTATAACATTTACTAAAACTAAAACTGAAATTTAAAAAAAATTATAGCTACTTTAAATAGATTTTTTAAATTATTTTTTAATATTTATTAATATTAATATAAAAACAAAAAACAAATAAAATTGACAAAATCACAAACATTTTAAATATTAAAAATTAAATAAAATTTAAAATAAAATCTGAAAACATAAAAAGCGAATTCGATATATTCATAAACATTATAATAATATTACAATTTAAAAAAAGCTAGAATTCGACAAGAAATGCTTGAGTTCATAAATCTTTCATGTGAAAAAAAATTCACAAATGAGATCTCTTCTCTTAAATGTCTTACTTCTCAATATTTCAATCAATTTCATTTGTGGAATGGATATCCATGATTTTATAACTCTATTCTCTTCATGTTCATTAACAATCTTTTCATTAGTTTTTTCTCCTCCTAAGATGTTTGAGAAGAAACATCTAAGACGAAGTTGATGTTTGCAATGAAACATAACTCCATTTCTAGTGCCAGATTTACTAAACGGCAAATTAGCGTGAGAGCACAATCCCATAAAAGCGCCAATGGGAGTGGAAAGTTCTGTGCGTGATCTACTGACGACACACAAATTAAAGCACACAGACGCAGCCGGATCTTTTTTATAATGACCAACACAATCTACCAGTTAGCGTCTGGTTTAAGACATGCTTTTTTTTGGGGCGGTAAATAATGCCTCAAACACCAGCAAATTGACGAGTGCAAACCTTAGTAAATCACCTCGCATGATTCATTTCAATACTCTCCTCCCATAAATACTGCGTCTGAAATGGAAACTCCTACAAATGTATACACAATAAGGTCAGCCTCAAAAATAACCCTGTCCAAGCCTTTTCAGCGCTAATTCTTCACTGCGTGTCTTTAGTAAATCCTGACAGTAGTTTTTAACGCCAAAAGAGGGTTTGCGCTGGCACAAGCTGTTAGTAAATCTGGCCCCAATCTCTAAAGCTATGAAAGCGCAACATCTGAGCATTAAACGTCCTTTTGTTGCGTGTGTGTGTTTGCTTGAATCTGTGGAAGTGCAGGAAGGTTTTTGAGCATTTGAGCTAATAAAAGCCTTGCATACACAGATGTCCCGCTCTGAGACCTGCAGAGGACATAATCCTCCATCCTGGCAACATTTCGACTGTTATTTCATTCTTATTTGAGTTGTCCATCCTTTCTCGATGTCCTCTTGCTAAGCTCTTTAAAAAAAGAACCCCATCCATCATCATCAGCAGCAGTAGGTTTTTGTCCTTGTAACCGTGTTTCGCCTCATGAAAGCAATCATTTTCATTGCCTACGCAGTCTATTCTTCTACCAAGGTCTGTTTCTGCATCTCACATATTTTTTTATAATCATCTACTTGATTTACTGCACTATAAAAGCAAGCAGGAGCTGCTCCGTACAAAGCTGCAGCCTGGAGATATTTATGTTGGATTGCGAGTGCTGTTCTTCTAAAGCTGTGTGAGATTTGTTTTTCTGATGATGACATTTACAGATGCATTTTCAGTTGCTTTTCTTGCCATTAAAGTTTATTTTCTTTACTCTTTTCTCCCCAGGTCCCCCGGTGGGCTGGTTCCTCTCCGTGTTGAATCACCTCCTTTATTTCTTCTCCTCCTCTGAACCTCAGAAGCCTTTGAGGAGTGAGACCATGGCACCGTTTTCCTCTCGACGCTCCTCTGTCCTTTTTCTGTGTCTCGTCCTCGTCCTTTCTTTGCCCCCATCCTGCTCTCCTGAATCCCAGCGTGAAGAGCCGTCTCTCCTGCCCTCCATCGCTCCCTCAGAGGTTCCCTCGGAGCTCTACAGTAACCTGACTGATGACGCCGCTCTGAACAAGCCGTGCAGCGAACCTGTCGAGTGCAGTCCTGGAATAGTCCTGCCCATATGGAAGCCTATCAATCCCGCTCTCGGAGAGCAGATTGTCCGGGCCATCGTGTATTTCGCCTCGCTCATGTACATGTTTCTGGGAGTGTCCATCATCGCTGACAGATTCATGGCATCCATCGAGGTCATCACGTCACAGGTTAGTTACCAGAGGTGGGAGTAAGTCACACATGTGCAAGTCACGAGTAAGTCTCAAGTCTTAACCTTCAAGTCTCAAGCAAGTCCAAGTCAATTTTTGTGACGCTGATGATAAAATGTGTGATCCATTTGAATTCTATTGAGAATGTAGTAAAACACTATACGGAGAAAGTAGAACATGATCTAAAACTAAATGACTGATGAAAAGAGGGGAAAACATCATCCTACAAGCTTTTTAAACTAACGATGACCACATTTACTAGAATTTATGACGTTCTATTGTATTTATTGTGGTAAATCTTTGGAATTTATAATAGATAATCAGTTAAGGGAATAGATTTTTCACTAAAGATGTATATTACACCTGTGGAATGTTGTAGCTATAGTTTCTAACTGTGTTGATGGATACAGTTTCTAAAATGATGGATACAGCGCGGGTGCGAGCATGGGCGTGCCATGAGTGACTGGTTACAATGGAAACTTGAAATTCACATAATCCTGGTACCCGAACTTAATTATTCTTGGTGTAGCGCCTTCCATGTTCAGTCACGACTGTCACTGCTGTATTCGCGTTCGGTGTGAACGCAGCATTACGTTAGCTCTCTCTGCTTGCCTGCTGCGTCACGTGGTTAGGTTGCCGCGCGTTCAAAAACAGATATTTATTAAACAAAAGACAAGTTATTTCGAGTCATTTAACTCAAGTCCGAGTCAAGTCTCAAGTCATGAATATCAAGTCAAAGTCAAGTCAAGTCTTTTATTAATATTTGTCAAGCAAGCCTCAAGTCCTAAAATTTGCGACTTAAGTCTGACTCGAGTCAAGTCATGTGACTCGAGTCCCTCACCTCTGTTAGTTACACACATTGACTACGTTTACATGTGCACCAATAATGTGATTCCCACTTTAAAGAAGATCTACATTTATCATTTTTTCAAATATTTGTCAAATATTAAATGTTTAGCTACTTACATCTTACGACGCAATCTTTCACTGCTATAACTAAAGTGTCGCGTTGGAATTCGCACTAACAGTAAGCCCCGCTTCTTTGATTTGATTGGCCATCTCACTCATTCTGACAGTGACGAGCACTGTTAGACCGCTGAGGCAGACCAACCTAAAAATTTAACATTTTACTTTTGTCATCCTAGCAACAAACAGAGCGGTGTGTAATGGAGTACAACAGAGCAGCATCAACAATATCAGATACTAGGGGAGACAATTTGGCCATTTCTAATTATTTGGGGGGACTTGTCCCCCTCAGTGTCTATTGTGGTTACAACCCTGGAGTGAGGCGATGTCAAATTAGTGTACATAATATGTTACGGAGTTAATCACAAATTTTTGGGGGGACTGAAGCTAAAGCCCTCCTAAAATGGGCCTAGTGACACCCCTGGTGGGACATTTGCCAAACACGCTCGAAGAGCTTGAGCAATCACAACACACTGGTCCAACCGACCAATCAGAGCACATTGTGCTTTTCAGAAGGACAGGCTTAATAGAGACAGGAACTAAACAGAGTGTTACTGAAGAGAGGAGCTGCAACAATGTAAAATATGGGAAAAATAACGTGTTTTTGAACATTCAAGCATTCATATCAGCTTCAAGTGTATAGAGAACGGGCCAATGGCCATTGGCGTGCAAGATCTGCATCTCTCGCTCCGGATGCAGGAAGCGGATGCAGCGCACATTTGTTTTTCACTGAGGAGCCGAACTAGTGACTCGGTCATGCAGTGATGGTACAGCAACTGTGGCGACGGGACATACGTCTCCATTCCCTCCTTAAGGGAACGAGGGTTACATACGTAACCGAGACGTTCCCTTTCAGTCGGTCACGTTCGACTGGGATCACGTTGGGATCCCTATGGAAAACGCCACAGTTACTACCACTTCCAGCGCCCAGCGAAAGCCCCTCAGACCCCCGTCTGTTCGGGGCGGGGAACTCACGCAGGGAGAGTCACTGCTGCTGTTCCGCAAGACCCACTCAGCAGAGTATTGGATAACGCTGGGAAAGCTGCGGAAGCCACATCCTACCCGTAGGGAGGTATCGTGGAATATACACGTATGGACTGGCTGTGGGCAGTACAACATACGGAAGTCCCAGGGGTGGCCCGGCCAATGCAGGCGGGGGACTACACCGCACAGAGACGGCAGAGCGAGCTCTGCCAAGGAAAAGACACGGGCTCGCCGTAGGGAGCCGTACCGTGGAAGAATACACATATGGGACTGCCGTAGGGGTCACAACATATGGATACCCAGCCTAACACAAGTTCCACCAATGCATACGAGTGTTAGACCTGGCGTCGGACGCTCCGCCACACAAAGGTTCAAAGGGAGCCCTCTGCAGTCCGGTTAGCACCAGAGATAAGCAACATACACTTTGAGGGTGGAGGGAGACAGCCTTCGCTCCAACCCTTCTTGCAGGAAGGAAAGCACAGAACTGATCGAACATCTTCGGGGGTCTTCTCGTCGAGAAGAACACCATTCGACGAACAACGCATAGAGGCGCTTCGTAGAGGGGGCTCTGGCGGAAGTGATGGTGTCTACCACAGTCTACCCGTCTCTGAGTCAAGAGGTCCTTCCTCAGAGGAATGGGCCAAGGAGGTGCTGTCGCGAGGAGCACTAGTTCCGGGAACCAGGTCCGGTTGGGCCAGTACGGCGCAACTAACAAGACCTGCTCCTCGTCCTCCCTGACCTTGCACAGTGTCTGCGCAAGAAGGCTCACTGGGGGAAACGCATATTTGCGTAGGCCCCGGGGCCAGCTGTGTGCCAGTGCATCCGAGCCGAGGGTCCCCCCGGTCAGGGAATAGAACAACTGGCAGTGAGACGTGTCCGGGGCGGCAAACAGGTCTACCTGTGTGGTCCCGAAGCGACTCCAGATCAGCTGGACCACCTGGGGATGGAGTCTCCACTCTCCCGGGAGCACTTGCTGTCGTGAGAGCTTGTTAGCTGCACGATTGAGCAGGCCCGGAATGTGAGTGGCACAAAGCGACCTCATATGCTTCTGACTCCAGAGGAGGAGATGACGGGCGAGTTGTGACATGCGGCGGGAGCGTAGACCACCCTGTTTGTTGATGTACGCAACGGCCGCAGTGTTGTCCATACGGACCAGAACGTGCTTGCCTCGTAGCGGCCCTTTGAGGCGGCCCAGCGCAAGACGAACTGCTAACAACTCGAGGCAATTGATATGCCATTGCAGTTGAGGCCCCGTCCACAGACCCGAAACTGCAAGGCTGTTGCACTTGGCCCCTCAGCCGGTGGATGAGGCATCCGTGGAGACAACAGCATGCCTGGACACTTGTTCTAGGGGAACTCCTGCCCGTAGAAACGAAGGGTCCGACCACAGACTGAAGGTTTGGCGACACTTCGGTGTTACTGAGACACGGAACGAGCCACTCTGCCACGCCCATCTCGGGACTCAGTCGTGTAGCCAGTGTTGAAGTGGCCTCATATAAAGCAATCCGAGCGGCGTCACTGTGGCTGCGGATGCCATATGTCCCAGGAGCCTCTGAAAATGTTTCAGTGGTACCGCTGTCCTGCGTTTGAACGAATTCAAGCAGTTCAACACTGACTGGACACGCTCCTCTGTGAGTCGCGCTGTCAGATTGACCGAGTCCAGCTCCATACCGAGAAAAGAGATCCTCTGCACGGGGTAGAGTTTGCTCTTTTCCCAGTTGACCTGAAGTCCCAACAGGCTGAGGTGACTGAGCACCATGTCCCTGTGTTCGCACAACTGCACCCGCGACTGAGCCAGGATCAGCCAGTCATCGAGGTAGTTGAGGATGCGAACACCACGCTCTCTCATGGGAGCAATGGCCGCCTCGCGACTTTCGTGAAGACACGGGGCGACAGGGACAGCCCGAAGGGTAGGACTCTGTACTGATATGCCCGTCCCTCGAACGCCCTCAGCGACGAGCAGGCGGAGGAGCTGCGGCCAGCGGCTGGGCAGCAGCTGACCGCCGGGGCAGGATGTGTTTGATGGCCTCCGTCTGCTTCTGGGCGGCCGAGAGCTGCTGGGCAAAGCCCTCGACCGCGTCGCCGAACAACCCAACCTGGGAAATGGGGGAGTCCAGGAACCGATACTTATTGGTCTCCCTCATATCGGCCAGGTTGAGCCAGAGATGTCGCTCCTGGACCACAAGAGTGGACATCGCCTGACCAATGGAACGGGCGGTGACTTTCACCGCCCGGAGGGCGAGGTCCGTCGCCGTCCAGAGCTGCCGGAGGAGCTCTGGGTCAGGCCTACCCTCGTGCATGTCCATGAGTGCCTGGGCCTGGTGCACCTGGAGCAAGGCCATGGCATGCAAGGCGGACGCAGCCTGTCCACAAGCTTTGTAAGCCTTCCCAGTCAGCCTGGAGGAGAACTTACAGGCCTTGGATGGGTGGCATGGGTCTCCACGCCAGGTGGAGGCGGACGCCGGACACAGATAAAATAGAAATAAAAAATAATCTATACAGAATTATTTAAAAACAAAAACTAATAAAAATGCTAAAAGCACTTAACAAAATTACTAGAACTAAAATTGAAAATATAAAAATAAAAGATAACTTAAAACATTATTAAACACTATAATAGTTTATAAACTAGAAAGTAAGGTTTGTTGGGACAAACTTTCATGTTGGTTTGACAAAATGTGAAAGTTTTATAAGCTTCCTAGCATGTTTTATCATGTTGTTAGCATTTCTTAGCATGTGTCTAGCATTATTTTACATTGTGTTAACATGTTTGTAGCAGATTTTAATACATTGCTAGCATGAATTAGCATGTTTTAGCCACATTAACATGAATTAGCATGTTGCTAGCATGTTTTACCCCATTGCTAACATGAATTAGCATTTGTTGCTAACAAAATAATCATCTTTGGGCGAACTCTTCCTTTAAAAGCATAGCCTTCACCTGAGCTTGAGCTATGAATTTAGCTAGTAATTGCTGTTATTAAAATAAAAACAATCATGACTGTTTCTCCAGCCTCTGAACGTTTAATGGGATGCAAATGCTTGCAGTGTGCTTGGCGTTTTTTCCTTCTTTCTGCTAAAACGACTGACTCGTCAACACTTGTCAAGGGTAGATCGCCTACTCTTATCACCTCCACTGACTCATGCGCCATAAACCTGTCGAAAGAGGGAAATTAGCCAAAATGCTTTTATAAAGGAGGCTAGTTTTCCTTTAGTTCTTTAGTTATAAAATAAATCAAAATAAATCAAAATCTCTAGCTTTATAAACACAGCTGCTGAATTTGAAATAACCAGATGTAGCAAATGCATTGGTTTTCACACAGCTAGCATCCTAAAATACTTTCATAAACAAATCTGGAATACGATAAAACTAACTGAGAAATGCTGCATCGATCATCACAGTACAGTCACAAACGTTTGCTTTCCAGCTACATGGAGAGAATTTGTGAGTATTGCGGCTTGTGATTGTCAGTGTTTTAATGAACTAAAACTGAAATAAAAATAAATTAAAATCTATACAGAATTATTTAAAAACAAAAACTAATAAAAATGCTAAAAGCACTTAACAAAATTACTAGAACTTATACTAAAATTGAAAATATAAAAATAAAAGATAAAACATTATTAAACACTATAATAGTTTATAAACTAGAAAGTAAGGTTTGTTGGGACAAACTTTCATGTTGGTTTGACAAAATGTGAAAGTTTTATAAGCTTCCTAGCATGTTTTATCATGTTGTTAGCATTTCTTAGCATGTGTCTAGCATTATTTTACATTGTGTTAACATGTTTGTAGCAGATTTTAATACATTGCTAGCATGAATTAGCATGTTGCTAGCATGTTTTACCCCAATGCTAACATGAATTAGCATTTGTTGCTAACATGTTTTAGCACATTGCTAGTATGAATTAGCACATTGCTGGCATTTTTACCATGTAGCAAGTTTTAACACATTTCTAGCATGTTTTAGCATGTTTGTTAACATGAATTAATATGTTACTAGCCTACCATGTTTTGACACGTTGTTAACATGAATTAGCATGTTTGCTAACATGTTTCAACACATTGCTAGTATGAAATAGCATGTTTTAACATGTTGCTAACATGTTTTAACACATCGTTAATGTGAATTAGCATGTTATTAACATGTTTTAGCACATTGTTAACATGAATTATCATGTTGCTTGCATGTTTTAGCACACTTTGCTAACATGAATTAGCATGTTTCTTAACATGATTGAACACCTTTGTTGACATTTTTTGCTAGCATGTTACTAACATGTTTTAGCACATTGTTAACATGAATTAACATGTTGCTTGCATGTTTTAGCACACATTGCTAACATGAATTAGCATGTTTGCTAACATGTTTTAACACATTGCTAATATGAAATAGCATGTTTTAACATGTTGATAACATGTTTTAACACATTACTAGTATGAAATAACATGTTTTAACATGTTGCTAACATGTTTTAACACATCGTTAATGTGAATTAGTATTTTACTAACATGTTTTAGAACACATTGTTAACATGAATTAACATGTTGCTTGCATGTTTTAGCACACATTGCTAACATTAATTAGCATGTTTGTTAACATGATTTAACACCTTTGTTGGCATTTTTTGCTAGCATGTTTCATGTTAACATGATTTAACATGTTGCTAACATGAATTAACACATTGAAAGCATGTTACTAACATGTTTTAACACATTGTTAACATGAATTAACATGTTGCTTGCATGTTTTAGCACGCATTGCTAACATGCATTAGTATTTTTGTTAACATGATTTAACACCTTTGTTGGCATGTTTGGCTAGCATGTTAACATGATTTAACATGTTTCTAACATGAGTTAATACATTCTAGCATGTTTTAGCATGTTTGCTAGCATTAACACGTTCTTAGCAAGTTTAAGCAGGTCGCTAACATGATTAAAAAATCATTTTTAAAAAATTCATTACAAAACTATACAGACATATTTTTTAACTAAAAAATGAAAAACACACAACAAAATGACCTTTAACTATAATTATAATTTAAAAAATGAAAAAATAAAAACAACTAATTCAAAATATTAATAAAAACTATAATAGTATATCACCGATAAAATAACACTGGTACAAAATAGCATCAAAATGTTGATCTAAATTGGCTAACATAGTTCTTTTGTGAGGAGTCAGTCGCTTTCTTTCTCTGCAGTAAGTAAATTATAATTCCTTTGCAAAATCAAAGCCAACACCTCAGAGTCTACCTCATTAATCAAAGCGTCCCTAAGAAAGAATCTCATACACCCTTGTCAAAACATGAGGACACGTCTGCAGGGTCATGGGAAATGCGAGTGTGAAAACAGCACCAGAGACGACCAAAAATAGTCTGAAGATGTTTGCGAAGGGAGGTGTGTTTGGCCCGTCAGCAACTACTTTTGCATGGCAAGGC
Source organism: Coreius guichenoti (assembly GCA_039654105.1). NCBI lineage: Eukaryota > Metazoa > Chordata > Actinopteri > Cypriniformes > Gobionidae > Coreius > Coreius guichenoti. Next base: position 36,753,285 of record CM077174.1, read on the forward strand.
CTCGTGCAAAGAGCTAATATTTTGAAACATCTCTGAGCCTGTTTATTGTGTACATTTTGAAAAAGCCAAAACACACAATCTCAAGTGTTTTTGCTGTCTATACATGCATGAAAGTGCAGAAATCTGAATAGGCATATATTGGTGTTGATGATGCACAGCCACGCAACTCTGTGTTAAAACATACAAAATGTTTGGTAACATTTACTCAAAGCCGTTTTGTAAAATGTAGTATAAAAGTATTTTTAATGCATTAATTATGCCTTGTAATGCACCTTATAATGCATTGAATGATATAATGTCATGAATAACTGTAAAAATAATTGTAATGTGTTTTAACACATTTCTAGCATGTTTTAGCACGTTGCTAACACGAATTAGCATGTTGCTTACATGTTTTAACACGTTGCTAGTATGAATTAGCACATTGCTAGCATGTTTTCGCACATTGCTAGCATGTTTTAACATTTCTACCATGTTTTAACACGTTTTAGCTCTGAATCATAGGGGTGTAACGGTACACGTATTCGTACCGAACCGTTTCGGTACAGGGCTTCCGGTACGGTGCACGTGTGTATGGTCCCGAATGCAATCTTTAACAGTTAACAGTAGGCTTGTTTTACACGCGGAACATACTTCAATCCGAGTTCCCACACGAACATATTAAGTATTCTGTCCATTTTTTCACGAAATTCAGACAATAAATGCCGTTTTGACGCTCTTTAATGTTACGTGACTGATCACTGTATAGGTGCGTCAGTTCAAGCGGCAGTGCGTGTGTGAACGCTATCATCTCTTCCTAAATAATAAACATGAATTAATATCTGAAGGTATGAGGATACATTACAACTTACTGAACGTATCATATGTCGTGTAATCGCTCAATCAGTGTTTTAACTGCGGAAAGACGTCAAAAAAAACAGCTTGTAAACAATTTCAGGTAGCATTACATTTACCTCAGAAGTCATTCAGTGTCCACAGCTGGTTAGTTCACTAGAAAGATGAACTCTTTTGCTAAATACAAACCCGATTCCAAAAAAGTTGGGACACTGTACAAATTGTGAATAAAAAAGGAATGCAATAATTTACAAATCTCATAAACTTATATTTTATTCACAATAGAATATAGATAACATATCAAATGTTGAAAGTGAGACATTTTGAAATGTCATGCCAAATATTGGCTCATTTTGGATTTCATGAGAGCTACACATTCCAAAAAAGTTGGGACAGGTAGCAATAAGAGGCCGGAAAAGTTAAATGTACATATAAGGAACAGCTGGAGGACCAATTTGCAACTTATTAGGTCAATTGGCAACATGATTGGGTATAAAAAGAGCCTCTCAGAGTGGCAGTGTCTCTCAGAAGTCAAGATGGGCAGAGGATCACCAATTCCCCCAATGCTGCGGCGAAAAATAGTGGAGCAATATCAGAAAGGAGTTTCTCAGAGAAAAATTGCAAAGAGTTTGAAGTTATCATCATCTACAGTGCATAATATCATCCAAAGATTCAGAGAATCTGGAACAATCTCTGTGTGTAAGGGTCAAGGCCGGAAAACCATATTGGATGCCTGTGATCTTCGGGCCCTTAGACGGCACTGCATCACATACAGGAATGCTACTGTAATGGAAATCACAACATGGGCTCAGGAATACTTCCAGAAAACATTGTCGGTGAACACAATCCACCGTTCCATTCGCCGTTGCCGGCTAAAGCTCTATAGGTCAAAAAAGAAGCCATATCTAAACATGATCCAGAAGCGCAGGCGTTTTCTCTGGGCCAAGGCTCATTTAAAATGGACTGTGGCAAAGTGGAAAACTGTTCTGTGGTCAGACGAATCAAAATTTGAAGTTCTTTTTGGAAAACTGGGACGCCACGTCATCCGGACTAAAGAGGACAAGGACAACCCAAGTTGTTCTCAGCGCTCAGTTCAGAAGCCTGCATCTCTGATGGTATGGGGTTGCATGAGTGCGTGTGGCATGGGCAGCTTACACATCTGGAAAGGCACCATCAATGCTGAAAGGTATATCCAAGTTCTAGAACAACATATGCTCCCATCCAGACGTTGTCTCTTTCAGGGAAGACCTTGCATTTTCCAACATGACAATGCCAGACCACATACTGCATCAATTACAACATCATGGCTGCGTAGAAGAAGGATCCGGGTACTGAAATGGCCAGCCTGCAGTCCAGATCTTTCACCCATAGAAAACATTTGGCGCATCATAAAGAGGAAGATGCGACAAAGAAGACCTAAGACAGTTGAGCAACTAGAAGCCTGTATTAGACAAGAATGGGACAACATTCCTATTCCTAAACTTGAGCAACTTGTCTCCTCAGTCCCCAGACGTTTGCAGACTGTTATAAAAAGAAGAGGGGATGCCACACAGTGGTAAACATGGCCTTTTTTGAGATGTGTTGATGCCATGAAATTTAAAATCAACTTATTTTTCCCTTAAAATGATACATTTTCTCAGTTTAAACATTTGATATGTCATCTATGTTGTATTCTGAATAAAATATTGAAATTTGAAACTTCCACATCATTGCATTCTGTTTTTATTCACAATTTGTACAGTGTCCCAACTTTTTTGGAATCGGGTTTGTATATGCACTATATTAGCCTATATATATTCATTATATTCTACTTAACCTGTTAGTGATGTCTTGATTATTTAATGCAATTTTAAATAAATCTGTCATGAAAATGACAGCCACTGTGTATAAATGATTATATTTCAACAACGAATTGAAGTAAAAACATAATTTTATAATTAGTTTTAGAAGTTAATGCAAAAACTGCCTTATGTGAAGTTTACATGTTTGCATACAATGTGTTATTCGAGTGTTGATTATTATATCGAAAAATAAATAGCAACTGAATTTAGGCTAATTTGGGCTCTGTTGTTATATTCTAGTAATGTGCAAGTAAGGGCTCCCTATATAGTTTACAGCATTAGCAGAGATATTTTTTTTATCTTTAAGAAACTTTTAGTTATAATTGAATTAATTTAAGAACAGACACAATTTGTTCAGTAAACCACTGTTTAATAAAAAAATTTTATAGCAATTTTATATTTAGTTTTTTCTCCCCTGCTGTACTGAACCCGTACCGAACCGTGACTTCAAAAACGAGGTACGTACCGAACCGTCAGTTTTGTGTACCATTACACCCCTACTGAATCATAAAGAAAATAATTTTGAGGTTGTAGACCAGCTGTGCCCTTTCTTGCCTTGAGCATCTCACCCATCCACACACAGACTGCCAGATGCATCATTCTGAACCGTAGTCATAATTTCTGTAATGCAGGTTGAGGAAAGTGTTTCCAGCTCTGCGGTTGTACTGGATCAGAGGCTGCGCCGCACACACTTTAGAGCCTCCAGGCCAAACCGGGCAGAAAAACTTGAACTCTTCCATCTCAAAAAAAACAACTGAACCATGACAGTTTGACTGACTCCAGGTGCAATGGAAGTGCAAACAATAAAAACACAATGCCAAAATTATGATTCCTGACAGGATAGCTGTGCATTATTGAGTTGTGGAGTGTGAGTATGCTGGTTGTCTGTGCCTCAGGGTTTTTGTACAGTTTGGCATCTCTCTACTAGACTAGAAAACGAAATGAAATTTGCCATGGTGCAAACAAAAAATTGTAACTGTGACTGCTTTAAAACTAGTCAGAAGCCCCAACCAACCGATTATGTATTTATTTGAATAAACAAGTGCTAATGCTAATATAGGGCTAGAGGCCACATAAATTCAAATGGAGTTGTTTTCCACCCTGGTCTTGCTAGCATGTTGTTAGCATGTTTTCGCACATTGTTAACATGAATTAGCATGTTGTTAGCATGTATTATCTCAATGCTAGCATTAATTAGTATGTCGCTAGCATATTTTTACATTCCTAACATGAATTAGCATGTTGCTAACATGTTTTAACACATTGCAAATATGAATAAACATGTTTTAGCATTATGCTAGCATGAATTAGCAATTTGCTAGAATGGTTTACCATGTTGCTACCATGTTTTAGCACACTGCTAAAATTAATATTCATGAGCGTGGCTGATAAAGTTTATAATGGGCCACGCCCCTTCAAGAAAGGTTTTTGCAAAATTCAGAATTGAAGAATCGAGCCGTTTCTCAATATGCGTTCTTGTCTGTACTTGTGTTCTCGTGGACTTGAGAAACGTCATCAGTCACTGCCCGCCCAAGTACTGTTCCAATTCAAAGTTCACATTGAGCCAAGTACAGTTCAAATCCTCGGATGTGTCCTTGATCCGCCCCTTATATCGAGGATGCATCGAAAGGGGACTTGAGCGGACTTGAGATAGACAGGTATCCCAGAATGCATCTTGCACCAACCAGTAAGCATCAATAGCGGATAAGAAAACCTGCGTAATTTAAAAATACTACTGTTATTGTGTCACGAAATGTAGTTTTAAGAGTTTTTCAGGCAAGAATGTACTTGTTTAAAGCTCAAATCTGTGGTTTATTTATAAAGAGAGCGCCTATTTGAAAATTTGATCTGTCTTTTTCGGAGTTGTGAGATCCAGTAGATCAGCGGCCGCTCAGCGCTCATTAACCCCGCCGAGAGCAGCCTTTCCTCGGCTAGTCCTTCTGACGTTTGCCTCTGGCTCTGATGTCTCTGTAGTGGTTAAACACGAGATATAATTCGTCTTGTGTAGATCTAACAGGCGATCTTTGGTCTCATGAATCTATAATTTGCTTCCTGGCAAATCATTTTGGCTGAGGGCAAAATGAAGTTTCATAACTTTATATATTTAGGCTATTTAACTCTACCGTTGTAGCCTTCTTGAGCTGACTTTGTATGTTTGACTGAATGGTTTGCTTTATTTTTTTTACTTATACTTTTATAATGCTTAATTATAATTATAATTGATAATTAAAATGACATTTAACAAAAAGAGACAGGGTTATTTTATGTCATATTTAATTTTATTATAATCATATACACTCACCTAAAGGATTATTAGGAACACCATACTAATACTGTGTTTGACCCCCTTTCGCCTTCAGAACTGCCTTAATTCTACGTGGCATTGATTCAACAAGGTGCTGAAAGCATTCTTTAGAAATGTTGGCCCATATTGATAGGATAGCATCTTGCAGTTGATGGAGATTTGTGGGATGCACATCCAGGGCACGAAGCTCCCGTTCCACCACATCCCAAAGATGCTCTATTGGGTTGAGATCTGGTGACTGTGGGGGCCATTTTAGTACAGTGAACTCATTGTCATGTTCAAGAAACCAATTTGAAATGATTCGAGCTTTGTGACATGGTGCATTATCCTGCTGGAAGTAGCCATCAGAGGATGGGTACATGGTGGTCATAAAGGGATGGACATGGTCAGAAACAATGCTCAGGTAGGCCGTGGCATTTAAACGATGCCCAATTGGCACTAAGGGGCCTAAAGTGTGCCAAGAAAACATCCCCCACACCATTACACCACCACCACCAGCCTGCACAGTGGTAACAAGGCATGATGGATCCATGTTCTCATTCTGTTTACGCCAAATTCTGACTCTACCATCTGAATGTCTCAACAGAAATCGAGACTCATCAGACCAGGCAACATTTTTCCAGTCTTCAACTGTCCAATTTTGGTGAGCTCGTGCAAATTGTAGCCTCTTTTTCCTATTTGTAGTGGAGATGAGTGGTACCCGGTGGGGTCTTCTGCTGTTGTAGCCCATCCGCCTCAAGGTTGTGCGTGTTGTGGCTTCACAAATGCTTTGCTGCATACCTCGGTTGTAACGAGTGGTTATTTCAGTCAAAGTTGCTCTTCTATCAGCTTGAATCAGTCGGCCCATTCTCCTCTGACCTCTAGCATCAACAAGGCATTTTCGCCCACAGGACTGCCGCATACTGGATGTTTTTCCCTTTTCACACCATTCTTTGTAAACTCTAGAAATGGTTGTGCGTGAAAATCCCAGTAACTGAGCAGATTGTGAAATACTCAGACCGGCCCGTCTGGCACCAACAACCATGCCACGCTCAAAATTGCTTAAATCACCTTTCTTTCCCATTCTGACATTCAGTTTGGAGTTCAGGAGATTGTCTTGACCAGGACCACACCCCTAAATGCATTGAAGCAACTGCCATGTGATTGGTTGATTAGATAATTGCATTAATGAGAAATTGAACAGGTGTTCCTAATAATCCTTTAGGTGAGTGTATATGCACACTTATTGCCTGAACCACATATTAATGTGTTTAACATTTTTTTAAATGTTAACGAAAAGAGGCAGGATTGTGTTTTATATTTCGTTTTGTTATAAATATATATGCAGTGAAGATAATCAATGTACACGTTTCCTGAACCACATTTGTGTGGCTATTAATATGTTTAAGATTTTTTTTAATGAAAATGAAAAGAGGCAGAGTGGTGTTTTATGACATATTTCGTTTTATTGTAGCCTCAAATATACATACAGAGATAACCAGAGTAGACAGAGCGAGTGACGCTATCAAGAACGCTGCTGTTCCGTTAGCAGAATCACTGGACTTGTGTCCTCCCGTCCTCAGGACTTCGTTCTCCTGAGTCGAACTTGGCAAGTCCGAACTACCAAGGACACAAGTCCAAAGAACGACCTCGGCTTCTTTTCAATTCATGCTTTCGAATTTGAATTGGCCACACCCCACAGGAAGTTGAACTGAAATGACAGGAAGAGGAATTTAAAGTGTTCTAAATAAATTCAACATTTATTTGAATAAACAAGTAAGTGCTAATGCTAATATAGGACTAGTGGCCACATAAGTTCAGCACAAGTAATGCATTCTGGGAAATGGAGTTGTCTTCCACCCTGGTCCATATATTTCCTTTCCGTGAAGTTTGTGGAGCACGTCACAAAAATTAATCGAAACTCCGCGTATAGGCTACAAGCAAGCTCTTGCGTGCCATCTGAACTCTTGTTTTGGTTTGGTGCATAGATCATCTCTTTTTCTTCTGCTCTTTTTCCTGTTGTGGCGGTTAGCAAACAGCGTTGCATTACCGCGTGCGCCCCCTCTGAACTGGAGTGTGGATCGCCTGTGACTGACTGTATTTGGCGTCTGACTGTATGCACCGAACCGTGACGTCTGTGCTGTGACGTTCAGGGCGAATACATGTATCGTTACACCCCTAATATATAATAATTATGGCTGTCAAATAATTAATTGCGATTAATCGCATCCAAAATAAAAGTTTGTGTTTACATAATATATGTGTGTGTACTGTGTATAATTATTATGTATATTTGAATACACACAGATACATGTATTTATTTAAGAAATATTTGTATGTATATACTGTATATATATTTATAACATTTATATTATATAGAAATATACATATTTTATATATAAATATAACAAATTTTTCTTAAATATATACATGCATGTATATGTATATGTATATACGTGTGTGTATTTATATAATTATACACAGTATGCACACATATATTATGTAAACACAAACTTTTATTTTGGATGCGATTAATCGCGATTAATCATTTAACAGCACTAATAATAATATAGATTAAACACTAATATCTATTTAAAATGACAGTTATTAATATATACAGTAGTGACCAAAAGTGATGTCTGGCATATGAAAATTGACATATTCAGCCTTTTTTCAAATATTATTAAAAATGTATTAAAACATATTGTGTAGTTGTGCTTAGAGTCAATTGTCTTATTTGTGATAATAATGCAATAAAACTTGCCAAATCATCCCGACAATTTTTGGCCAGGCTGTGAAAGAAATTAACACATGCAAAAACAAAAGAGAACCAATAAAATATTAATAACTAATTATGTTGTAGTCAATATATTCTTTTTCCTGTGAGCTTTTTATTTTTCTATGCATTTTTTTTTGCGTAGTAAAATAAAACCTGTAGCTGTAGTTTGCCTTTTTTGCCAAATAATTTTGTTAGTTAAATACCTTAACCAAGTTTAGTGTTTTGTTCTTCCATCATAAATATTATTTTTCCATTTTGACATACTTCCATACATTCAAATTTGAACTCCATTTATGCATTAGTTTTGCTTCCTCAATACAAATTCAGTTCCATTATAAATGGTGCGTGACCCTGCGGCTTTAGCTAGCAATAATGACCAGCTGTCTGTATCCTTAACATGTTCCCTTCTGATCACCCAGGAAAAAGAAGTGACCATCACCATGCCCAGCGGAGAAACGTCGGTGGCCACTGTGAGAATCTGGAACGAGACCGTGTCCAATTTGACCCTGATGGCACTTGGATCATCCGCCCCTGAAATTCTTCTTTCGGTCATTGAGGTGGGTGAGACTGTTTCAAATGACAAATGTACTAGTTGGGAAGCCTTTTTTTGTAACAATTAGCTGCTTGACTACTAATTCCATTCACAGCAGATGGCTAAACCCTCATTAGCGTAGCCTGGAGGTTTTACTATTTCATTAGCAACGTTACCGTTCATAATTTAAGTGGTGCTTTGTCTGATTATTCCGTTTGCGTTGAAGCACGATCCGTCCATAATTCATAGACTCAGAAAAATAATATCTTTTGTGGCTTTAGCTTTGCCTTTTAGCTGTGAGAACTTTCTGAATTTTAAAATTTACAGTCTTTCTATTTTTCTGGGGAAATTTATATAACTATTGTAACTCATCTTGCTCACAGGGGCACATAAAACTTTTTGTAGAATACAAGAAACTTTCTAAAGTACTTGCATTAGCATGCCATGGATTTGCCAGGCTGTGATGCAGGGTTATTATTGTTAGATAAAACTAAAATTAAACCCATTTGGTAACCCTTTACTTAAAGCCTTTATGTATAATGCACATCTTTTCATAAGTGATTATAACCAAAGTTAAAATGCATTAAAATATTCTCAGATTTTTGTTGTGTTTTAATGCATTATACTTTCTAAAAGTGTCACAGGTGTGTAGTGCAGCAGGGAAGAGAAAATCCGGGGCTTCCACAAAGACGGGTTTTATTAATAAACTGATACAGAACACGACACACACATCAGCATAACAATAACAACGGACAAGGAGTGCAGTGAGTGAGTACAATATAAAGGGAGTGCTAATGACAAAGACCAGGTGCAGGGAATCCGGGGAGAGCGGGAGAGATGAGGAAGTGAGTTCAGGTGTGAGACAGGGAGGATCCTGGGAAATGGAGTCCGGGACAGGCGTGGATTGTAACATTACCTCCCCCACCTTAGATGTAACACCGGGGAGGGGGGGGTGGGCGCCCTGGAGACCTACACGCAGGTGCGGGGGAGGTGCAGACAGGTACAGAGGTCTTCAGGGCGGGACTAGGACTTCGGGCGGCCATGGCGGGTCAGGAACCTCGGGCGGGCGGGCGGCCATGGCGGGTCAGGAGCCTCGGGCGGGCGGGCGGCCATGGCGGGTCAGGAGCCTCGGGCGGGCGGGCGGCCATGGCAGGTCAGGAGCCTCGGGCGGGCGGCCATGGTGGGTCAGGAGCCTCGGGCGGGCGGGCGGGCGGCCATGGCGGGTCAGGAGCCTCGGGCGGGCGGGCGGGCGGCCATGGCGGCCATGGCGGGTCAGGAGCCTCGGGCGGGCGGGCGGCCGGGCGGCCATGGCGGGTCAGGAGCCTCGGGCGGGCGGGCGGCCATGGCGGGTAAGGAGCCTCGGGCGGGCGGGCTGGATGCAGGGATGCAAAGACCAGGTGCAGGGAATCCGGGGAGAGCGGGAGAGACGATGAGAAAGTGAGTTCAGGTGTGAGGCAGGGAGGATCCTGGGAAATGGAGTCCGGGACAGGCGTGGATTGTAACAAAAAGTGTATTATAATGTATTATAACTGGGGTTACAATTATTAATGAGACCATACAACAGAGATGTTCACAAGTCTTTCATCTGGAGTCCGAGTCAAGTCTGAAGTCTTTAAGCTGGAGTCCGAGTCAAGTCTGAAGTCTTTCATCTGGAGTCCAAGTCAAGTCTGAAGTCTTTCATCTGGAGTCCGAGTGAAGTCTGAAGTCTTTATCACTGGAGTCCGAGTCAAGTCTGAAGTCTTTATCACTGGAGTCCGAGTCAAGTCTGTAGTCTTTCATCTGGAGTCCGAGTGAAGTCTGAAGTCTTTCATCTGGAGTCCGAGTCAAGTCTGAAGTCTTTATCACTGGAGTCCGAGTCAAGTCTGAAGTCTTTTGTCACAAGTCCGAGTCAAGTCTGAAGTCTTTATCACTGGAGTCTGAGTCAAGTCTGAAGTCTTTCATCTGGAGTCCGAGTGAAGTCTGAAGCCTTTATCACTGGAGTCCGAGTCAAGTCTGAAGTCTTTATCACTGGAGTCCGAGTCAAGTCTGAAGTCTTTATCACTGGAGTCCGAGTCAAGTCTGAAGTCTTTATCACTGGTCCGAGTCAAGTCTGAAGTCTTTCATCTGGAGTCCAATTCAAGTCTGAAGTCTTTATCACTGGAGTCCGAGTGAAGTCTGAAGCCTTTATCACTGGAGTCCGAGTCAAGTCTGAAGTCTTTCATCTGGAGTCCGAGTCAAGTCTGAAGTCTTTCATCTGGAGTCCGAGTCAAGTCTGAAGTCTTTTGTCACGAGTCCGAGTTTTTTTTTTTTTTTTTTTTAAATTATACAAAATATATGACCTTTCTATCATCTGTTTTGTTTGTAATAAAGATCCTAAGATGTAAGGGATACATCCAGCCTGTTACATTATAATCCATTATAATGTAAAATACAAAACAATTGTCCTGGCAACAAGACGAGCAGTAATTTTCAATACAGTCGCTGAGTGGACACAATCAGTCACGTTTGTTATACAGCGTTGTTATTGACGACAGACATTATCAGAAAATATCAAACCTCGGAATGTTTCCAGTTGTTTCAAGTCAATAGAAAACTGTACTAATGCTGATTGCGATACGTTAAAATATGTGCTTTAAGATTTATTACTTAACATATTTCTCTCTCGCTCTCTTTCTCTCTCTCTCTCTCTCTTTCTCTCTCTCTCTCTCTCTCTCTCTCTCGTAGACACACATTAACAGAAAGAAAAGCTGCTTATACTACGAAAAGATTGATACAAGTAAAACGTAGTGCTAGGTTTAAAGGTTAGATTTTTTTTTCATGTTTTAACAGGCTGGCAATCCAAAAGAGCCACCCAGCTACACCACAGTAAAACAGCTAGATGTGTGAGTTAATGTGAATAACCTTTGTGGATGCGATGTCTAATAAAATGTCGTTCCGGTGTGTCTTTAATTGTTTTCCACACATTCTTTCCATCTAGCTGATCTGACATGGTAATAAATTTAAATGTGAGAACATATGGCACGATGGATCCTGTCATGTTTCATGGGACTCTTATGACATTTCGGAGTTTGCGCGCATTACACGGACATCCGTAATCAAATTCTATAAGGGTCCGATCTACCACGTCACGTACATGTGAAGCAGATATTATAACATTCAAATAAAGCTTTTTTTCCCCCCAGTTATGATAGTTAAGGATTAAAGACTTTTAAAGACTTTGTTTTTAAAATATTCACAAGTCTTTTTTGTCGAGTCGAGTCAAGTCTGAAGTCATTTCAGGTTGAGTCCCGAGTCAAGTCTGAAGTCTCATAAAATGCGACTCGAGTCCGAGTCACTAACTCGAGTGCCCATCTCTGCCATACAGTGCATTATACGGTGCATTATAACGCATAATTAATGCATTAAAAATACTTTTATAATGCATTATACAAAAAGGCTTCATTATTTGAAAAAAAAAAAATAACTAACTAAAATAAAATAAAATATAGAAAACCTTAAATTCATTCATTTTTTTTAATTTAATATACATTTATTTAATATAAATGTATTACTTCAGCTATTTGACAAGGCAACTTGTCTAATTTTTGTTCAGTTTTAGTTGATGCACTAAAATAACTAAAACTAAAACTTAATTAAAAATAGGCTAATGTATATATGCTGCATGTCGTAATTACTGCAATTTTGAGATGACAACATGGTCAGGTGGTACAGTGGTCACGTGGTACAGTGGTCACATGGTACAAGTAGGAGCTCTCAGAAAATTCCCAGTTTACAAGTTATAATTACAAGCTCTACGAGGACGTCAACTCTTTTTACAAGTTAAAATCTCATAATTATGACATGGCGTGAACGCACCTATAGACATTTAAAAAATAAAACAATAAAAATGATAAAAGCACAATAAAATACTAAAACTAAAATTAATATGAAAACAGAAAACATACAAATAAAATCTAATTTAGTATATTGACAAAAACTATAATAGTATTTTAACGATACTAAAATAACACTGATGTGACGTAAACTATGGGATATTGGACATCTTAAAGGTGGGGTAAGTGTTATTTCAAAAATGCTTTAGTAAAAGTGTCTCGGGCCGAGTACCAAAACAAACTTGTAGCCAATCAGCAGCAAGGGGCGTGTCTACTAATGATGGTGAGAAGAGATCGCTCAGTGCACGTCATTATTCAAAAGACACGACACACAGGATGGACATTAGCCGAGCGACGAGAGATGGCAGATAAAAAACAAAAGTGGAAAATGTCTGTGGAACAAAAGAAGGCTTACGATCAGGCAAGAAGTAGGACCCGTGTAAATATCGGATCAGCTTTCCAGCGCTGGAGAGAACTCAAGGAGCGGCAAGGCCTGCAATCGGACGCCGAGGTTGCTTTATTTCTTCTCAATAGGCGAGTAACATTGGTTTTGTTTTGTTTCACAGAACTAATATATGCTGGCTTTTGCTTGAATATGCCCGTGTGTCATGTTCGCTTGTTTGTTCATTTGCAATCGTATTGTCGTTCACTTCAGCGATGATAAAGACCCATTCATTTCCACACCCCATAACCCTGGAGCGTCTAAACCTCCTCCACTGTCTGTTTCAAGCGTCAGCTCCCAAAGTGTGTCCGAACAGTAAGATAATATACTCCTAATATATGTTTGTTTCCTTTGGGTCCTCTTTTCGTGATTGATACAACCCTCTAATCTTGTCATAATTGTAATATGTTCGTGCTCATGCTATCGAGTTGTTCATGAGAACTGCGTTTGTGTTTTGGGGATGGAAGGGATGACTTTTTCATTATACATTCGACCTGGTGACATCATACCCTCGGCCCATCGGCCGGCTGGCACAGCAGATTCTGCCATAGTCGTTGCCTGCGTTGCGTACGTATGTGTGGGGCGGAGTTATCAAAATAGGGGCGAGACCCTTTTGGGGTAGGGGCGTGTTTGTTGTGGTGATTTAAAATATCAACATCGGTTACCAGAAAGCACTTACCCCACCTTTAATGGGGACCTATTTTGCCCATTTTCACAAGCTGTAATATACACTCACCTAAAGGATTATTAGGAACACCATACTAATACTGTGTTTGACCCCCTTTCGCCTTCAGAACTGCCTTAATTCTACGTGGCATTGATTCAACAAGGTGCTGAAAGCATTCTTTAGAAATGTTGGCCCATATTGATAGGATAGCATCTTGCAGTTGATGGAGATTTGTGGGATGCACATCCAGGGCACGAAGCTCCCGTTCCACCACATCCCAAAGATGCTCTATTGGGTTGAGATCTGGTGACTGTGGGGGCCATTTTAGTACAGTGAACTCATTGTCATGTTCAAGAAACCAATTTGAAATGATTCGAGCTTTGTGACATGGTGCGTTATCCTGCTGGAAGTAGCCATCAGAGGATGGGTACATGGTGGTCATAAAGGGATGGACATGGTCAGAAACAATGCTCAGGTAGGCCGTGGCATTTAAACGATGCCCAATTGGCACTAAGGGGCCTAAAGTGTGCCAAGAAAACATCCCCCACACCATTACACCACCACCACCAGCCTGCACAGTGGTAACAAGGCATGATGGATCCATGTTCTCATTCTGTTTACGCCAAATTCTGACTCTACCATCTGAATGTCTCAACAGAAATCGAGACTTATCAGACCAGGCAACATTTTTCCAGTCTTCAACTGTCCAATTTTGGTGAGCTCATGCAAATTGTAGCCTCTTTTTCCTATTTGTAGTGGAGATGAGTGGTACCCGGTGGGGTCTTCTGCTGTTGTAGCCCATCCGCCTCAAGGTTGTGCGTGTTGTGGCTTCACAAATGCTTTGCTGCATACCTCGGTTGTAACGAGTGGTTATTTCAGTCAAAGTTGCTCTTCTATCAGCTTGAATCAGTCGGCCCATTCTCCTCTGACCTCTAGCATCAACAAGGCATTTTCGCCCACAGGACTGCCGCATACTGGATGTTTTTCCCTTTTCACACCATTCTTTGTAAACTCTAGAAATGGTTGTGCGTGAAAATCCCAGTAACTGAGCAGATTGTGAAATACTCAGACCGGCCCGTCTGGCACCAACAACCATGCCACGCTCAAAATTGCTTAAATCACCTTTCTTTCCCATTCTGACATTCAGTTTGGAGTTCAGGAGATTGTCTTGACCAGGACCACACCCCTAAATGCATTGAAGCAACTGCCATGTGATTGGTTGATTAGATAATTGCATTAATGAGAAATTGAACAGGTGTTCCTAATAATCCTTTAGGTGAGTGTAAGTCTCAGGTGTCCCCAGAATGTGTAGCTCAAAATACCCCACAGATCATTTATTATACCATGTTGAAAATGCGAAAAACTGCTGTTTTTGTGCATGTATCTTTAAATGCAAATGAGCTGCTGCTCGCCACCCCCTTATCCAGAAGAGGGCAGAGTCTGTACAACTTGTGCCTCTGATCTGCATGCGTTTTAAAGCCATTTCAGTCTAAACTTCTGATATATGGTTTTTTGAGCTCACACATCCAAAGCACACGCACAGAAATCTGCCTGTCAGACAGAGCGTCCTGTGAGTATTAAAGTTCTCTTTCACGCTTTATTGCACTTAAACTGTCAAATACACACAAGGTTACAAGTTCACATAAACATAGTCGGTTATGTCTGTGAACGTAAACAGCACTTAAAGAAATCACATGTGTATATTAGATCTGTGTATTAAAGTGACATCAGCGTAATATACACCTACTGCTATATATGCTGTTAATATGAATCAAACAACAAAAGAAAAACAGAAAATCACTCACTGCTCTTGAGTGAATAACTTTAGTAGCGTTAATAAGAACACATTTCTTACTTGAATGCTGCTGTTAAATGCTCTGGCGAGGAGATAAACATGGTGGATTATGTACAGCTCACTTAGGGGCAGGGCTATGCTAATAGGGCGGAGTCCATCAGCTGTCGTGGGCAGGGCCTAAGTAATGTGACATCACCTTGCATAGAAACGTCTCGGTTACGTATGTAACCCTCGTTCCCTGAAGGAGGGAACGGAGACGTACGTCGGACGTCACCGACGAATTGGGATCACTTCTGGGAGCCCCTATCAGCTTCGAGTGTATAGAGAACGGGCCAATGGCCATTGGCGTGCGAGATTTGCATCTCGCGCTCTGCCCCGCATCGCGGGTATAAAGCGGAAGCGGATGCAGCGCACATTTGTTTTTCACTGAGGAGCCGAACTAGTGACTCGGCCGCTGCAGTGATGGTACAGCAACTGTGGCGACGGGACGTACGTCTCCGTTCCCTCCTTCAGGGAACGAGGGTTACATACATAACCGAGACGTTCCCTTTCAGTCGGTCACGTTCGACGTACGTCGGACGTCACCGACGAATTGGGATCCCTATGGAAAACGCCACAGTTACTACCACTTCCAGCGCCCAGCGAAAGCCCCTCAGACCCCCGTCTGTTCGGGGCGGGGAACTTACGCAGGGAGAGTCACTGCTGCTGTTCCGCAAGACCCACTCAGCAGAGTATTGGATAACGCTGGGAAAGCGTGCCCCGGGGGGCCGCTGCGGAAGCCACATCCTACCCGTAGGGAGGTATCATGTGGAATATACATGTATGGACTGGCCGTGGGCAGTACAACATACGGAAGTCCCAGGGGTGGCCCCGGCCAATGCAGGCGGGAGACTACACCGCACAGAGACGGCAGAGCGAGCTCTGCCAAGGGAAAGACACGGGCTCGCCGTAGGGAGCCGTACCGTGGAAGAATACACATATGGGACCGCCGTAGGGGTCACAATATATGGATACCCAGCCTAACACAAGTTCCACCAGTGCATACGAGTGTTAGACCTGGCGTCGGACGCTCCGCCACGTCTGACTGCCACGGGTTGCGGAGGACTCAACAGGGTTCGCCGTGCTGGGGAACTCGACTGGAGCATATCAGCGCACGTATCCGGTCCATGAGGAGGGGAATGGCGCAGCAAGCCGACACTAGAACGGGCCCTTCGGTGTTACTGGCTATTTGAAGCGAGCACACGGGAAGAAACCGGCTCTACACGGAGGCTATAGAATCTAGCGAACGTGTTAGGTGTCGCCCAGCCCGCAGCTCTACATATATCTGTCAGCGAGGCGCCGTGGAGTGGGCCCTCAACCCAAGCGGGCAGGGCACGCCTTGGGTTTCATACGCCAAGGCGATGGCATCCACTATCCAGTGAGCCATCCTCTGCTTGGAGACAGCCTTTCCCTTCTGCTGGCCTCCGTAACAGATGAAGAGCTGTTCTGAGGTCCTGAAGCTTTGCGTTCTGTCCACGTAAGTCCGCAGAGCGCGAACGGGACAGAGAAAAGCCAGGGCTGGGTCTGCCTCCTCCGAAGGCAGCGCTTGCAGGTTCACTACCTGGTCCCGAAAGGGAGTGGTGGGAACCTTGGGCACATATCCGGGCCGGGGTCTCAGGATTACATGAGAGTTACCCGCCCCGAATTCCAGGCACGATTCGTCGACCGAAAATGCCTGCAGGTCCCCTACCCTCTTGATGGAAGCCAATGCAGTCAGGAGTACTGTCTTCCAGGACAGGATTTTTAACTCTACTGACTTCAAAGGCTCAAAGGGAGCCCTCTGTGATGCGGTTAGCACCAGGGGCAAATCCCAAGAGGGTATAGAGGGAGGGCGAGGCGGATTTAATCTCCTCGCCCCCCTCAGGAACCTGACGACCAGATCGTGCTTTCCTAGGGACTTACCTTCGACCATGCTGTGATTTGCGGCGATAGCGGCAACATACACTTTGAGGGTGGAGGGAGACAGCCTTCGCTCCAACCCTTCTTGCAGGAAGGAAAGCACAGAGCCGATCGAACATCTTCGGGGGTCTTCTCGACGAGAAGAACACCACTCGACGAACAGGTTCCACTTCAACGCGTAGAGGTGCCTCGTAGAGGGGGCTCTGGCGGAAGTGATGGTGTCTACCACAGCCTGTGGTAGGCCACCTAGAACCTCCGCGTCCCGTCCAGGGACCAGACATGGAGTTTCCAGAGGTCCGGACGCGGGTGCCACAGGGTGCCCCGTCTCTGAGTCAGGAGGTCCTTCCTCAGAGGAATGGGCCAAGGAGGTGCTGTCGCGAGGAGCACTAGTTCCGGGAACCAGGTCCGGTTGGGCCAGTATGGTGCAACTAGCAAGACCTGCTCCTCGTCCTCCCTGACCTTGCACAGTGTCTGCGCAAGAAGGCTCACTGGGGGAAACGCATATTTGCGTAGGCCCCGGGGCCAGCTGTGTGCCAGCGCATCCGAGCCGAGAGTCCCCCCGGTCAGGGAATAGAACAACTGGCAGTGAGACGTGTCCGGGGCGGCAAACAGGTCTACCTGTGCGGTCCCGAAGCGACTCCAGATCAGCTGGACCACCTGGGGATGGAGTCTCCACTCTCCTGGGAGCACTTGCTGTCGTGAGAGCTCGTCGGCTGCACGATTGAGCAGGCCCGGGATATGAATGGCACGAAGCGACCTCAGATGCTTCTGACTCCAGAGGAGGAGATGGCGGGCGAGTTGTGACATGCGGCGGGAGCGTAGACCACCCTGTTTGTTGATGTATGCAACGGCCGCAGTGTTGTCCGTACGGACCAGAACGTGCTTGCCTCGTAGCGGCCCTTTGAGGCGGCCCAGCGCAAGATGAACTGCTAACAACTCGAGGCAATTGATATGCCATTGCAGTTGAGGCCCCGTCCACAGACCCGAAACTGCAAGACCGTTGTACGTGGCCCCCCAGCCGGTGGATGAGGCATCCGTGGAGACCACAGCATGCCTGGACACTTGTTCTAGGGGAACTCCTGCCCGTAGGAACGAAGGGTCCAACCACGGACTGAAGGTTTGGCGACACTTCGGTGTTACTGAGACACGGAATGAGCCGCTCTGCCACGCCCATCTCGGGACTCGGTCGTGTAGCCAGTGTTGAAGCGGCCTCATATGAAGCAATCCGAGCGGCGTCACTGCGGCTGCGGATGCCATATGCCCCAGGAGCCTCTGAAAATGTTTCAGTGGTACCGCTGTCCTGCATTTGAACGAATTCAAGCAGTTCAACACCGACTGGACGCGCTGCTCTGTGAGTCGCGCTGTCAGATTGACCGAGTCCAACTCCATACCGAGAAAAGAGATCCTCTGCACGGGGCAGAGTTTGCTCTTTTCCCAGTTGACCTGAAGTCCCAACAGGCTGAGGTGACTGAGCACCATGTCCCTGTGTTCGCACAACTGCGCCTTCGACTGAGCCAGAATCAGCCAGTCGTCGAGGTAGTTGAGAATGCGAACACCACGCTCTCTCATGGGAGCAATGGCCGCCTCCGCGACCTTCGTGAAGACGCGGGGCGACAGGGACAGCCCGAAGGGTAGGACTCTGTACTGATATGCCCGTCCCTCGAACGCAAAGCGTAGGAACGGTCTGTGTCGAGGGAGAATCGAGACATGAAAGTACGCGTCCTTCAGGTCGATCGCTGAAAACCAATCTTGGGGACGGATGCACCTGAAGATGCGTTTCTGCGTTAGCATTCTGAACGGCAGCCTGTGAAGGGACCGATTCAAGAACCGCAGGTCCAAGATTGGCCGTAACCCGCCGCCTTTCTTGGGTACAATGAAGTACGGGCTGTAGAAGCCTGTCTTCATATTGGCTGGAGGGACCGGCTCTATCGCGTCCTTCGCCAGTAGGACTGCGATCTCCGCCCGTAGCACGGGGGCGTCCTCCTTCGACACGGAGGTGAAGTGAACGCCCCTGAACTTGGGGGGCCGCCGAGCGAACTGAATCGCATAGCCGAGTCTGATAGTACGGATGAGCCAGCGGGACGGGCTGGGGAGCGCTAGCCAGGCTCCCAGCGACCGAACCAGCGGGACCAACGGCACCACAGACGTACCCGCAGCGGGGCAGCGCAGCGGAGTGCAGGGACCCGACTCGGATGGCATCGCGGCCCGAAGTGGGGTCTGAGTGCGTAATGCAACACTTACCTGCTTCCGCTGAGGGGGTGCACAGGTGTGCGGAGGCCTCTTGTGTGCGTCCTGGACACAGCCAGCACCCCCTGCTGGCGATAAGAGAGGCACCGGAGGGTGACAAGGCATGGGAGCGTCGTACACCGCCAAGCGCGCTCTCTTGGCACCCAGAGATTTTAGAAACAGCTCTTTTTTTGAAGTTTTGGGTACCACTGGCCCGAAGGCCAGTGGCGGAACAGAAACCAAACAAGAACATAGAATTCTCTCCCGGCCCTCCAGCGGGAGAAGGAGCGGTGCTGTCACCACCTCCTGAAGAGCTGTCTCCTCCATCTCTGGGTGGCCCGTCTCAGGGTCTCTTACGACGGCGCTTGCCACCTGGCTTGGCAGCGGCCTGAGCGGGCTGGACGGCCTTCCCGCGGCCGGCTCAACGCCGTTGCCCTGGTGGAGGCTGCTGCTGGGCTGGGGCGGGAGCGGAGGGAGGAGCCACTCGGCCGGTTTCTGGCAGAGAAAGGTGCCGTCCACGACCTCGTGAGCTCCTCATGCACTTCCGGGAAGAAGGGCACCGGGGCGGGACGCTGAGAACCAGCGCGAGCCGCCCCGAGAAACCAATCATCCAGCCTAGAAGGCTCGGGACACGGTGGAGGGTTCCACACGAGCCCGACCTTTTCGGCGGCCCGGGAAAGCATAGCCGTCAGCTCGGGGTCCGTCTCGGACAACGCCACTCTCCCAGAGGGAGGCAACGCAGCCGGGTCTTCATCCCCCGAGGACTGAAACTCCCCCTCCGATGCAGCGATCGACATCCTATCCTCTGCTGGAGCTCCAAAGGTCACCGTTGGACCACCTCGAGAGGGGCCAGCGACTTCCTCCGGAAGCTCAACCGGCTGCGGCACTACAGAGGGTTTAGGGGCCCACGGAGGCTGGCTCGGCGGGTGTGCCCTAAACGTGATCCTCAGGTCACCCTGGCTATTCGCCGAAGTAGGTCTATCCTGCTGGGCAGGGATAGCACTAGATCGGGGCATAGGTAAGGGGACTCCACCCTCCCGAAGGTAGGCGAGTCTCGACCTTAGCGCCGAGATAGTCATGTTCCCGCAATGGGAACACGAGCTATCCACAAACGCTGCCTCGGCATGTTGAATACCCAGACATGTCAGGCAGCGATTGTGACCGTCAGCTGGTGACAGGGAACGACCGCATCCAGAAACGCACGGGTGGAATGACATCTTGAAAAAGACGCAATTTCACACCCGTGTTGCTCTTTTAGAAGAAGCTTTTAACGTGCTGAAGCACCCAGGAACAACCGCGGCAAACACAGGGGATAGTGCAGCCTGTGTTTGCACTCACCGTGGAACGCCCCCACCGAACCAACCGGGATGCTGTAAAAACAGCAGTTTGTTTCACCGATTTCGGTGAGCTCGCGGTTGTCACTGCACGTGCCTTCTCCCCAGCACAAAAGCCTCTTCTCTCGCTCTCTCTCTTTCTCTCTGCTGAACAGAAGTCTTTCATGAGCTTGTTTGGCTCCGAAGTGAATGACAAATGTGCGTTGCATCCGCTTCCGCTTTATACCCGCGATGCGGGGCGGAGCGCGAGATGCAAATCTCGCACGCCAATGGCCATTGGCCCGTTCTCTATACACTCGAAGCTGATAGGGGCTCCCAGAAGTGATCCCAATTCGTCGGTGACGTCCGACGTACGTCGAAGGTGACCGACTGAAAGGGAACTGAAAACAACTTATTCTGAGACACTGCTTATGATTTATGGGGATTAAAAAAAAAGGAGTGGGTGGATTTTTACCATTATAGGGTGGATGTGTACACACACTGCTGACACATTTATGTTCAAACACCATGTAAAAGTGAATTTTGTATAATAGATGCCCTTTAAACCAGTCTAAGCTGTCTAAGTACATGTATGTACTTCTGAAACAGAAAATGTGTTTGTCATAGCATTTTGATGGGTTAAACAGCTTCTTGGCCCTTCAAGATGGAGATGGTTAGAGAGATGCATGCTGATCGCTGCTCTCGCTAATGAGGGTCCGGATCACGTTTATTAATGAGACGCTCCTGGTTCATTCCTCGTCGTCCACCGCGTGGAAACAGTGTCTCAGATCTGTGTAACTCTGCCTGCGGGAGACGCTCATTGCTGTGTTGGCCAACATTTAGCACGTCAGTGGAGCGCTAGCTGAGCTTTATTGCCTCACATTTGTCTGTCTACGTTGTTTGTCACTCTGCATCTCTAGATCTAATGTGTTAGGACATCCGTCAGGCCTCAGTGTTTCACTCGAGGGTTTCATGCACACAGCGGGATTATTGTTGTACGGCTAATGCATCTAAACAACGCAATCACAATGCATCGTTCATCTTGAAAAATTGCAGCAAAGGAGATGCAGTCAGGCAGATTTAGGCGTCAGAAGTGTGAAATCTCATTGCAAGCTCAGCTGGAAAGGAGGCACGGGTTGAATTATCTGTTTGTCACAGACTGATCCCAAAGGTTTGCCGGCTTGTGTAGATACAGAGAGATATCAGCGATAGAGCCATGCACAGACATAGATAACCAACACCTCTGTGCTTTTTATTTCATTCTTTTTTTCTTGTTTTATCTTCCCCAAGGACATTTGCTTCATTTTCAAGGATGTTCAGTGAATGTGACATATCTTGAAGGTGCATTGAATGCTACTGAGTCTGAATAACACCCATTTCTCATTGATCTGATGTTAAGAGGAAAGTGACACTCCGTCTGTTGTTTATTTGTTCTGACTGATCTGTCATTTAATTGAACCATTTAAACACTGATATGTTTGCGTAGGCCGAATGCTGCGCTCCATTCAACTTAGAAAGTGTGAATTTACAATTTCCTAATTGGAAAAGTGCATTACAACTGCAGTTGAATTCAGACTTTCAGCATCCACAATTTAGCTGAAATGCTGGGTCTATGTCGTCACGTTAACGTCCTGTGTTTGCATTGTTATATGTTGATACATTGATTTGATTCTTTGCACCTGTTTCTTGTTTCCTTTATTGATATATGTTTATATATATATATATATACACACACATATATATACATACAGTTGCAAGAAAAAGTATGTGAACCACTTGCAGAATCTGTGAAAATGTGAATGATTTTAACAAAATAAGAGGGATCATACAAAATGCATGTTATTTTTTATTTAGTACTGTCCTGAATAAGATATTTTACATAAAAAACGTTTACATATAGTCCACAAGACAAAGAAATAGCTGAATTTATTAAAATGACCCCCTTCAAAAGTTTATGAACCATTGATTTTTAATACTGTGTCGTTACCTGGATGATCCACAGCTGTTTTTTTTTTGTTGTTTTTTTTGTAATTGTTTTTTTATGGTTGTTGATGAGTCCCTTGTTTGTCCTGAGCAGTTAAACTGGCCAATGTTCTTCAGAAAAATCCTCCAGGTCCTGCACATTCTTCAGTTTTCCAGCATCTTTTGCATATTTGAACCCTCTCCAGCAGTGACTGTATGATTCTGAGATCTTTTCACACTGAGGACGATTGAGGGACTCAAACACAACTATTAAAAAAGGTTCAAACATTCACTGATGCTCCAGAAGGAAACACGATGCATTAAGAGCCGGGGGGTGAAAACTTATTGAATTTGAAGATCAAGGTAAATTGTACTTAATTTGTCTTCCAGGAAACTTGCAAGTATCTTCTGTTGCTTCCAAAGGACAGTACTAAATGAAGAAAAAAAATGATATTTAAACAAAATAAGAAAATTGTGGACATCTTCATCCTGTTGAAAAGTTTTCACCCCCGGCTCTTAATGCATCGTGTTTCCTTCTGGAGCATCAGTGAATGTTTGAACCTTTTTTTTAATAGTTGTGTTTGAGTCCCTCAATCGTCCTCAGTGTGAAAAGATGGATCTCAAAAAAAAACACAATTTTCAATCAGTTTGGAATTTGACAAGCAATAAACCCTTTGTTAATCTATTTTTTAAACCAATTTCAGCAAATGATCATCGCACAAAAATGTTGTCAGTGGCCCCACCCACAAAATCTCATTGGTCCATTATTCTGCTCCACATTGCTAATGTATAAATTAAACCTCAGATGTGTTCTGATTGGCTGTGTTTTTGTCATGTGTGTGTTTCAGGTGTGTGGTCATGGTTTTGAGTCCGGTGAGCTGGGTCCAGGTACCATTGTGGGCAGCGCTGCCTTTAATATGTTTGTGATCATTGGAATCTGCGTGTGGGTGATTCCTGATGGCGAGGTGAGGAAGATCAAACATCTGAGAGTCTTCTTCATCACCGCGTTCTGGAGTATCTTCGCATACATCTGGCTCTACCTGATCCTGGCGGTCATCTCACCTGGAGTCGTGGAGGTGTGTGTGTGTGTATAGGTTTATATTACATTGTGTGGACCAAATGTCCCGACAAGGATAGTAGAACCTGAGATCACCTACATTGTGGGGACCAGCGGTACTTGTGTGTGTGCGGGTTACGGGAGAATAAAACGATTTGCGGGACTCCCGCAAAATAGAAATATCTAAAAATAAAGCATCTAAAAACAAATAAATTGTTATTCATCTACTGCACAAAAGCAACAAGAACAACTAAAACAAAATAAAAAAGATTTACTGGCGCAAGCATAGGTAAAGTTTCTAATCATAACAAGTTTTTGCACTGTTGTGCAATGTAGCCAATCACAGACATATGTGTTGATTTCTTGAACACAATGACCAATCAGATGCATTTAAGTTAGAATCCACTCACTGCTCAGTTTTTGTTCAGTGCAGAATTCTGGCAAATCTAAATCTAAATTCTGGCGGGAGTGGGACAAAACATGAAGGATGCAGGTGGGAGCAGGAAAATCTGTCCTGCACAGGTCTCTATCCTACGTTTAGCCCACAAGGATGGCAAATTTTTGGCCTTTTCTGGACTTTTTTTTTTGGTCCCCATGAGGAAAACAGTGAATCCACAAAACCATATTATGTCTAGGTCATATTTCATCCCTAAAATCAGCATATATATATATATATATATATTTTGTGATCAAGTTTTTATTCAGTTTTAAAATGTAAACATCAATTTTGTTATATGCAAAGTAACACTTAAAACAAATGATATACAATTCCCAAAGACTTAGAGAACATTAGAGAAGATATTTTGCACTTTGTGACATTATTTTCATGACAATTAATATCATTTCACTCCAAATCCCTTTAGTAAAAGTATAAGAAATTACTGAAATGTGAAAAATTATGACATACAGTAATGAGAATATAATGAGAATCACCATTGAGAATATATTGAGAAAACTAACAGTCTGGAGATATTACAGTTATGAGAATTTGGCAGTGAAATATGCTCAATTGTCATGAAAATAATACAAAGAAATGGAAAAAAATCACACTGATCATAAAAAGCTTTTTTTTTTTTTCTTAATACAAAATATAATATCTATTTTTTTTCTTTTGATTTTAACTTGAAATGTGACCAAGACAGATTTACTCATATATACAAGTACAATATGTGTGTGACAAACACTGTCTGCTTTACTAAGTCACACTAAATGGTTATAAATGTTGTTTACCTACTGGTCCTTCAGACAACAAGCCCATATTGAGTCATTTGTAATGGTGAAGTGAGCTGGTACAGAGCTGTTTGTCTCTGTTTAATGTAGCTGAAAGTGCCTCTTTGCTTGGTTCATATCAGACTGTTTGTTTTTCTTTGCTTTTTCTTTTGCTTGCTGTGGTCTTTTCTCTCCAAAGCACTAATCTGTGGTCTGTTTACTTTGTGTGTTTGCTGTATTGACGTGTGTGTGTGTGTGTGTGTGTGTGTGTGTGTGTGTGTGTGTGTGTGTGTGTGTGTGTGTGTGTGTGTGTAGATATGGGAAGCTCTGGTCACTCTCTGCTATTTCCCCGTTTGTGTGATTCTGGCGTGGATCGCTGACCGGCGCCTCCTTTTCTACAAGTACATGTCCAAACGCTACCGTGCAGACAAAAGAACAGGTGTTGTTGTGGAGACAGAGGGGGAAATGACCCCCAAAGGTATGGAGATGATGATGGATGGCAAGTTTCCACTGAGGGGCGGAGCCATAGGGATTGGCACACAGGAACATTACCAGGATGGAACCGGCAACACAGCAGGCACCATGGCAAATCTACCCAACTCCAACAGCACAACCGTTTACATGGACAGTGTCAAGGACCTGGACGAGAGCCGTAAAGAAGTGAGAAAAGACACATGCACTCATTTAAACAAACATTTATGCGTTGATAGTCGCACACAGAACTTTAAAAGTTCACCTTGGTTGACATGTTTTTCATCCTGACAATCCGAGACAGCAAACTAAAAAGTTTCTCACGGGAACGCAAAAGTTTTGAAAGTAAACGCCAAAGCATTTAAATATAATTTTTTCTTCCCATCTCATATTTTTCCATCACCATGTTCCCTTAAAGGGTTAGAACACCCAAATATGAAAATGCTGTCATTAATTACTCACCCTCATGTCTTTCCAAACCTTTAAGACTTTTGTTCATCTTCTGAACACAAATGAAGATCTTTTTGATGAAATCTGAGAGATTTCTGTCCCTCCATTGACAGTCTATGCAACTACCACTTTGACGTTTTAAAAACGTTCATAAAGAGATCGTAAAACTAATCCATATGAACTGAGTGGTTTAGTCCAAAATTTTCTGAAGAGAAAATTGAATTTTCGATCGCTTTAACAGATTGAATTTAGGCTTTTATTCACATATACACATTCATAACTCACACATCAGCTGTGGTAAACGAGCATGTTCGCTTGACGTGCGAGAACCAATGAGGTTCATTCTCGTGTTACGCAGCATGTTTGAGCTTCAGCAAGAACCAATGAGGTTCATTCTCGTGTTACACAGCACATTTGAGCAGGTTCGGTTGAGCTTCTGTTTATGTTCGCCGATCAATGTTTATATGTGAATAAAAGCCTAAATTAAATCATATAAAGCGGTCGAATCTCTTCCGAAAATTTGGACTAACCCACTTTAAATCATATGGTCACATAGTTTTACGATCTCTTTATGAACGTTTTGAAGCGTCAAAGTGGTAGTTGCGTAGCTCTCAATGGAGGGACAGAAATCTCTCAGATTTCATCAAAAGATCTTCATTTGTGTTTGGAAGATGAACGAAAGTCTTACGGATTTGGAACAAAATGATGGTGAGTAATATATGACATAATTTTCATTTTTCAGTGAACTATTCGTTTAAAGGCTCAGTAAAAGGAATAGTTCAACCACAACTTAAAATTCTGTCTTTTTTTATTCACACTCATGCCGTTCCAAACCCGTATGATGTTTTTTCTTCTGTGAAACACAAAAGGAAATGTTAATCATAATTTCCAAATTATTGTTTTCCAAAAGAGTCAGTCAAACTAGTCAAAAATAACTGTAAAAGAAGTACAGCTAAGGTGCTATATTCCATGTCTTCTGAAGTATAGTGATAGCTTAACGTGAGGAACAGGCTGAAATGTAAGTTCAGCTATAAGTCTGAAATCTAATTTGCATTTGTGCATGGACCACAATCTGTGAGAACCAATTCTGTTTGGTTGGTGTCATTGACATCAAACCTGGCAGACTGGTCATATGCAAGCTTTGAGCTTTGAAAGCTACAGCTATTTTCAGGTTTGGAAAAACATGAGGGTGAGTAAATGATGACAGAACTGAAATTGTACTTGCAACAAACAACCCATATTTTCTTGACCTTTGAATGTTGCTTGGCAGGTGATCCGTATCCTAAAGGACCTGAAGCAGAAATACCCAGATAAGGAGCTGGATCAGCTGGTAGACTTGGCCAACTACTACGCCCTCCTTCATCAGCAGAAAAGTCGCGCCTTTTATCGTGTCCAGGCCACACGCATGATGATCGGGGCCGGTAATGTGCTGAAGAAACACGCAGCTGATCACTCTCGCCGCACTGTGGTGGTGGGCGGCAACGATGCTTCGGAGGAGGGTGACCTTGCTGTCTGCAGCCGCATTTCCTTTGAGAGCGCGCATATCCAGTGCATGGAGAACTGCGGCACCATCATGATACCTGTGGTGTGTCGAGGAGGCTTGGGGGAGAGCACTTTCTATGTCGACTACTGTACAGAAGATGGCACAGCCAACGCTGGCTCAGATTATAAGTACTGCGAAGGGACACTGGTGTTCAAACCTGGAGAAACCATGAAACACATTAAGGTGAGGAGGAGTGAAAGGAGAAATGAAAACATTGCTGGAAAATCCAGCTGAAACCAGTAGATGGTTTTGCAAGGTTTATATCTTGTCCAGTTTATGGTCATTAGCTGGTCAAAGCTTGTCTGGCTGGTTAATCAGTTGGGATGGTCTCAAGTATCCGAAAGTGTCACCAATGATTGATCATGAAAAGTATTTGCATGAACTTTGTAGTACTATACATTTCTCTCTTCGTAAGTTTCCTAGGAACATGTCCACAAAATAAAGTTTGGTCCAGCAGAAACTGGTAGATGGCTTTACATGGTTTTTGCCTTGTCCAAACTGATCATTTATGGTCATTAGCTGGTCCCAGCTTGTCTAGATGGTTAATCAGTTGGGATGGTCTCAAGTATCCAAATATTCGGAAGTGTCACCAATAATTGATCATGAAAAGTATTTGCATGAACTTTGCGGTATTATACGTTTCTTTCTTTGTACGTTTTTTCAGAACATGTCCACAACATGAAGTTTTGTCCAGCAGAAACTGGTAGATGATTTTACATGGTTTATATCTTGTCCAAACTGATAATTTATGGTCATTAGCTGGTCCAATCTGGTCTAGATGATTACTCAGTTGGGATAGTCTCAAGTATCCGAATATTTGGAAGTGTCACCAATGATTGATCATGAAAAGTCTTTGCATGAACTTTGCGGTACTATGCTTTTCTTTCTACATATGTTTTCTAAGAACATGTCCACAACATAACGTTTGGTCCAGCAGAAACTAGTAGAGGGTTTTACATGGTTTCTGCCTTGTCCAAACTGATCATTTATGGTCATTAGCTGGTCCCAGCTTGTCTAGATGGTTACTCAGTTGGGATAGTCTCAAGTATCTGAATATTCGGAAGTGATACCAATGATTGATCATGAAAACAGTATTTGCGTGAACATTGCGGTTCACATTACTTTCTAAGTTTTCTTAGAACATGTCCACAACATACATTTTGGTCCAGCCAAATCCTAGACCAAAAGGTTTAGTCTAGTACTGATTCTTGTACATCCATTAACAAGAATCTTTCATGAACAGGTGAGTCTCAAGGGCAATGCTTTATTCTGTACTCTTTAAGCCTCTTCATGTAGTACACTTCCTTTTAGACAAGCGTCCACTCTGCTGAGATAGCAGCAGGGTCGTGTGTCCATGGCAACAGGGCTGTAGTGTCTGTCATTGGTTAAGTGACAATGATTGACAGTCTCTATGCCAAAAAGACAGAGAGAGGATTCAGAATGACAGATGCATCGATCAGAAAAGCCAAAGCTCTACAAATCCATGTGTGATGAATGTTAAGTCACTAATGTACTTGTCCAAGGTGCATGTTCTGAGCTGTACTGAAGTAATACCACTTCACTGAAAGTTTATAGAAATCTGTATGTCTCCTTCTAGGTGGGCATCATCGACGATGACATCTTTGAGGAAGATGAACATTTCTTTGTGCGTTTGCTGAATCTGCGTGTCGGTGATGCAGAGGGTATGTTTGAGAGTGACGACATGGATCAGGCTCCCAAGGCCCGGCTGGTGGAACCGCTGATGTCTACGGTCACCATCCTGGACGACGACCATGCAGGGATCTTCACTTTTACCGACCGCCTGGCGCGAGTGAGCGAGAGTGTGGGTACCATGGAGGTGACGGTGGTCCGGAACTCCGGCGCCCGCGGAACCGTGATCATTCCATACCACACAGAGCCCGGAACGGCCCAAGGGGGAGGGGTCGACTACGAGGACACACATGGAGAACTGGAATTCGCCAACGACCAGACAACGTGAGTGTGCTTCTGTGAAAAGACAAAAGAAATCTGATTTAGCTGTGTTTGGCTGTGCATAACTCATTTCCACAATGCGAAAGAGTGTTCTGGGTGGTTGCCAGGGAATGCCTATGTAGTTTCTAGGGTGTTCTAAGTTGTTACTAGAGAGTTGCTAAGCAGTTGCTATGGTGTTCTTAGTGGTTACTAAATAGTTGCTAGGGTGTTCTGAGTGGTTAATAGAGAGTTGCTCAGCAGTTGCAAGGGTGTTCTGAATGGTTACTTGCTAGACTTGCTAGGGTGTTCTAGGTGGTTGCTAGTGTGTTGCTAGGCAGTTGCTATGGTGTTGTAAGTGGTTATTGGGGAGTTGCTAGGCAGTTGCTAATGTGTTCTGAGTGGTTACCAGAGAGTTGCTAGGCAGTTGCTAGGGGGTTCGGAGTGGTCACTAGGAAGCTGATAAGCAGTTGCTAGGATGATCTTACTGGTTACTGGAGAATTGCTAGGCATTTTCCAAGATATTCTGAGTAGTTGCTTACAGTAGGTGTTCTGAGTGGTTACTAGTGTGTTGCTAGGCAGTTGTTATGGTGTTGTTAGTGGTTATTAGAGAGTTGCTATGCAGTTGCTAAGGAGTTCTGAGTTGTTATAAGAGAGTTGATAGACAGTTGCTAGGGTGTATCTCGAGTGAGAAGAGTCCTGCCCTCTGGTTCCTCCTCCAATATGCTTCTGTGGGATTTCTTCACCTGTTTTATCATCCAGCAGATGAAAATGGTGTGTCTGTCTGATGACTTTGTAAAATAAGTAAAAATAACTCCTCAACATAACACATGATTTGAGGCAGTATTCACGTTTGCCAGGACTTGTTCAAATCCCTGGAGAATGAGCTATAGTGAGCTAGCTTAGTATGCGTGAGCCAGTAAGATCAGTAAGCGGATGCAACATTTCTGTCTGTCTAGAGTCTATGCCGGATGAGCGTGACAGTGTCCTACATTATGGATGAGAACTAAACATTATGATTTTCCTGTGTGCATGTCAGTGCTGGAGGTAAATCCAACACCACTCAACAATTTAGCGTCCTTACAAAGCATTGTCGATTTACAGTGGGGAGAACAAGTATTTGATACACTGCCGATTTTGCAGGTTTGCCCACTTACAAAGCATGTAGAAGTCTGTAATTTTTATCATAGGTACTCTTCAACTGTGAGTGACGGAATCTAAAACAAAAATCCAGAAAATCACATTTTATGATTTTTAAGTAATTAATTTGCATTTTATTGCATGACATAAGTATTTGATACATCAGAAAAGCAGAACTTAATATTTGGTACAGAAACCTTTGTTTGCAATTACAGAGATCATACGTTTCCTGTAGTTCTTGACCAGGTTTGCACACACTGCAGCAGGGATTTTGGCCCACTCCTCCATACAGACCTTCTCCAGATCCTTCAGGTTTCGGGGCTTCGCTGGGCAATATGGACTTTCAGCTCCCTCCAAAGATTTTCTATTGGGTTCAGGTCTGGAGACTGGCTAGGCCACTCCAGGACCTTGAGATGCTTCTTACGGAGCCACTCCTTAGTTGCCCTGGCTGTGTGTTTCGGGTCGTTGTCATGCTGGAAGACCCAGCCACGACCCATCTTCAATGCTCTTACTGAGGGAAGGAGGTTGTTGGCCAAGATCTCGCGATACATGGCCCCATCCATCCTCCCCTCAATACGGTGCAGTCGTCCTGTCCCCTTTGCAGAAAAGCATCCCCAAAGAATGATGTTTCCACCTCCATGCTTCATGGTTGGGATGGTGTTCTTGGGGTTATACTCATCCTTCTTCTTCCTCCAAACACGGCGAGTGGAGTTTAGACCAAAAAGCTCTATTTTTGTCTCATCAGACCACATGACCTTCTCCCATTCCTCCTCTGGATCATCCAGATGGTCATTGGCAAACTTCAGACGGGCCTGGACATGCGCTGGCTTGAGCAGGGGGACCTTGCGTGCGCTGCAGGATTTTAATCCATGACGGCGTAGTGTGTTACTAATGGTTTTCTTTGAGACTGTGGTCCCAGCTCTCTTCAGGTCATTGACCAGGTCCTGCCGTGTAGTTCTGCCCCACGAGGTGAGATCTTGCATGGTGCCCCAGACCGAGGGAGATTGACCGTCATCTTGAATTTCTTCCATTTTCTAATAATTGCGCCAACAGTTGTTGCCTTCTCACCAAGCTGCTTGCCTATTGTCCTGTAGCCCATCCCAGCCTTGTGCAGGTCTACAATTTTATCCCTGATGTCCTTACACAGCTCTCTGGTCTTGGCCATTGTGGAGAGGTTGGAGTCTGTTTGATTGAGTGTGTGGACAGGTGTCTTTTATACAGGTAACGAGTTCAAACAGGTGCAGTTAATACAGATAATGAGTGGAGAACAGGAGGGCTTCTTTAAGAAAAACTAACAGGTCTGTGAGAGCCGGAATTCTTACTGGTTGGTAGGTGATCAAATACTTATGTCATGCAATAAAATGCAAATTAATTATTTAAAAATCATACAATGTGATTTTCTGGATTTTAGATTCCGTCTCTCACAGTTGAAGTGTACCTATGATAAAAACTACAGACCTCTACATGCTTTGTAAGTAGGTAAACCTGCAAAATCGGCAGTGTATCAAATACTTGTTCTCCGCACTATATTTTTTATTTTTTTGTGCAATGAGGTTTATAATGGGAGTGTGTGTGGGTAGTTAAATATTGACATGCAGCCTTCTGAAGTGTTTTAAATGCTGATATGTCCCATGATTTGTGAGCATGGTTTTTTTTTGTGTGTGTGTGTGTGTGTGTGTGTGTGTGTGTGTGTGTGTGTGTGTGTGTGTGTGTGTGTTGATCATTCATCAGCTCATTTAATGTGATTTCATGTCAGGGTGGAGTGCTGCTGTTCATGAACCCAGAGGAATGGCATTAAGTATTTATAAGGCTCTGTGTGTGTGTGTGTGTGTGTGTGTGTATCATTATGCAGTTCCAGCTTTCCTCCATTTTCCTATTTAGTCACAGTTTTCTATCGCTTGTCGCAGTAATCGATGTGAGACTTCAAAGCCACTACCTGACTGTCTGATTACTTGTGTTTATTTGTCTGTGTGTGTCTGTGTGTGTTTGTGTGTGTGTGTGTGTGCGTGTGTGCGTATGTGCAGTCAGACCTTTCAGGTGAGGATCATTGATGATGAAGAGTACGAGAAACATGAGAATTTCTTCATCGTTCTTGAGGAACCTCGATGGCTGAAGAGGGGAATCTCAGGTGTGTTTTGCAATATACGAGAACAAGAAATTGGCTCTATTCGTTTTTAGAGTGGTTTTAGGCATTCATTTGACATTCGGGTTCAAGTGGATTTCGATAAAGTTGGCTCCGCTCCCAGCCCTAATGAGCTGCCTACCTAGACAGCATATTTAGGCATCATAGGTGCGCTCCAGACATGAAGGCTTTTCTAAACGGGCTGCAAGATCGCAGGAACTTTCCCTAGGAACTAAGAACTTTGAGGTGGTACTTGGTGTGTTTCAACTACAGGGACCAGGGTCTAAATGAAGTAAAAATTTCTCAGTAAGTCCCTGCTCATGAGGTAGTACATTTTAAAAGTTCAGGAACTTTTGGGGGTGGGACTTGGGTGCTGAACATGCTGATTGGTTGAGTTCACGCAGCATTTTGATTGGTTGACTCAGAATTTAATTTCAACCACCATTTTTAAAAGTCTGTTGCGGTGCGTGCAGTAAGAGTTGTTTGCTATTTGAATCAACAATGGAGTTTAAAAAATACGACAGATGGACCGATGACGAGGTTCAGGCTTTATTAAGCTTATATGTGGAGGACGAAATCCAACGGGAACTGGAAAGTCGCACACAGTCCTACATCACCGGACTAATTTGCCTAATCTTCACGGTACTTTAGACCCCGATGGAAACGCAGACAGCAACAGGTCCTAGGAAAAAAGTTCTTGGGACAAATTGCTCCGGGTAATTTTGGTGGAAACGCAGCTTAAGATACCTTGTTTTTGACTGAAATTTTAGGCAACATTGCATGTCATTTACAGATATGACAATCTCAGAATGTTGTTATGAAAAGGTGACTGTACATACAACTGTATGTATCTCATATTTCATAGTGTAATCTCATGTTTCATATATTTCATATTGTTTTATATACTATAAATAATAAAATAAATAATTATAAAATAATTATTTAAATATAACTATATTTTATTCAGTATTAAATGGTATCAATAGGAAATTGATCAAATAAAAAATTTAATATCGGTTTGAATCCCGTTTGGAACGGGTCAGATAGGATCGTAAGAGTTAAATTTGGTGCCGTGACCCTGATGGGAGTGCGGTTTAGGAGGGTGAGTGTAACAGAGGCAAGCTAGTAAGAGCTGTGCATGTAAACCTCACTCCCCTGGCTTCAAGAGGCGTGCTAGCGAATGACGCTAGCGGCTGCGGTCTTTAGCGTCCTTGTTAGCTTGCCCACCTCCCATGCCGGAGACTCCCGATTTGAATCCCGTTCAGAGCAGGGCGAGTAGGACCGGAGGGGTTTCATTTTGTGCAGTGACCCGGATGAGAGTGAGGTTTACGGGGATGAGTGTAACGGAGGCAATCTAGCTATGCATGTAAACCTCACTCCCCTGGCCTCAAGAGGCGTGCTAGCGACTGACACTAGCGGCTGCGGTCTTTAGCGTCCTTGTTAGCTTGCCGCTTCCCATGCCGGATTGGATCGGATTCAGAACGATGATCAAACACAGATGGAGTAGATCGAGTCCATCAACACCCCTAATGCTAGCACAGTCCTATAGCTCGTTCTGGGTCGACATTTCATTCAGTAACATTAGTTTTGATTTATATGTTGTTTAATGTTGATGATCACATTATTTTACATATGCATCTGCTTACATATGATCGCTTGTTTTTTTGCGTCTTTTTCGCCTGTGTTTTGATCAGGAGATTCTGTACTCATTCAGAAGATGCGTAATAGCGCCCCCTAGCGTATAACAGCAATTCTGTGTTTGGCGGGGAAGCGTTTTCTCACAAATAACGGAAAATTCTGTGTTTGGCGAGGAAAGAGTTAAGAGACTGCGGTCTTTAGTGTCCTTATTAGCGTGCCCGCCTTCCATGCTGGAGAAGCTGGTTCGAATCCCTCTCGGAGCAGTGCGAGTAGGACCGGAGGGGTTACACTCGCAACATAATACAAAGGGACTTTGCTTTGTTGTAGTCAACTAGTTAACATGTTTCTTGCGTGGATCATGTGAGCAGTGTTCACATTTGTCTGAGCATTTCAAATCAATCTCTTGAGGTGCCATGTGGTTAGGATGCTGTTTTAGTATTCAGAGAGGCAGCTCACTAGGGTTTGGAACAGAGCCACGGTTGTGAGATGTGTGTAGATGCGCGCTCTGTGTGTGTGTGTATGTGTGTGTGTGTGTTTATTAATGGAGTAAACTCATCTCCAGCACTAACTCCATCTCTCTTGTCCCTCCTTACACCACGCAGCCCTGCTGCTGAACCAAGGTAAGGTTTCAGATCAACCTCTGATCAACCTCTGACATTTGTCCACACTAACCGTCATGTTACACACTCAGAAGAGAAGAGAAAAGGGGCTAAAAGCTTTCCTGAACCCATGAGGGATGGGATTATGGTGTGAAAAGAGGGATCCAACGCTGACTGCTAAAAGAGAGGAGTTCAAAACATTAGACAGAAAGTGAAAAAAAATCTCAATGCTAGTTTTTACAGTCCAAACAATTCCAATTTTTACTCTCTGAATCTTTTTCACACTGAAACTTGTTTGTTACAGAAGTAAAATGGGTTGTAAATGGCTTTTAATGTTGAGAATCCACAATCTGGCACAGAGGAATCACATCCATTCAGAACATCTCTCAAAGCCTGATTTCAAATCGTGTTGTTTCGTTTGTGTGCGTGTCGTGGTGTCATACGTGGTGTCATACTTGGTGTCGTATTGATTGGTTGAGCTGTTATGTTTTTGATTGACAGGGAAGGGGTATGCCCTCTATTTCCTGCCTGTTGTATCTCATCCATTCTTTTCTGTCTTCTGTCTGTTTCTTTTTCTTTATCGTGTGTCACTTTCAGAGGATCCGGAGGCACAATTGAGCACGGAGGAGGAGGAGGCCAGGAAGATAGCGGAGATGGGCAAACCTGTTCTGGGGGAGCACAGCCGGCTGGAGGTGGTGATCGAGGAGTCCTATGAATTTAAGGTATTACATCTGAAAACATTGGAAATAGTTTTTTATTTTTATTTTATTTTATTTTAGTTATTTTATTTTATTTTATTATTTATTTTATATTGTTTTAATTTTATTTTAGCATGGAGTCCTGTTAATTTATGTAATGGTATCACGTCTGAAAACATAATTTTTATTTTATTATAAAAGCATTTTATTTTATTTAAAAAAAAACAAGATGGCATTTTTCAGTCTTACTCCATCTGTTCTTCAGCTTCTGAAAGGTCTTGACATGAGGCCACATGGTTAAATCATGCATTCTGAACTGTTCTTCATGTACAGCATTCAGTAGAGGTCTATATATAGGTTATGTGGTATACAGCATGAAAAATGCACATCCACCAATGATAGTGGCCCATAGCTTGTAATTCCCAGTAGATTCTGAATGTATTCCTGCACGTGATGGTTAGATTTTTTTCTTCATATTTGCTGTGCATGAATTTAAATTCTAACTGTTTATGACTATTTTTTTTTATGACTAAAATAATTTGAAGCTTCCACTAAATGATTACCCAGGGTGAAAAGATGCAATATGTTTTTCAGCTCGGTTCATGCTTGTTGATAACAGCAACATTTGATGGGTTGATTAAATTCTCATGATATGAATATTACACTCATATATTTTTTTCCACTGTTATTTATCAGATCAGTGGTGCTAAATGAACAGTTGTCAGGTTCATTAGGTTTGTCATGATAGTAATATCAAGAAATTCATTGCCAGCACTTCAGAAGAGAGGGTCGAAAAGAGATTATTAAAGTGTTCCCAACTGCTTTAGAAAAGTGAATTTTGCATGTGTTGGAGAGAGAACAGTTGAATGTGGTCCAAATCTGTTCTTTTTCTTCATCTTTTTCTTTCTTTTTTATTTTTGGATACATTTTTGTGAACAGGAAGAATAACATTGAATGGGATATTTTCAGTTCTGACAATATACTATTACTACTAATGCTAATTATTCATGTATATATTTATTATAATTCTGGAGAAAAAAAAAAAAAGTATTTATTGGCATTATTATTATTATATTTATGCATATATTAATATTTTGTTATATATACATATATTTATGTTATTGTTTTTGCAAACAGGAAAGTCATATATAATAATAATACTATAAATAATAATATTGTCAGCAAGTGTCACACAGACAGATGATGGAGAAGGATAAAGTCTTTAATCATAATCCACAGCATAAAACAGAACAAAAGGAAGTTGCATACACAAACACTAACGAGACCGGTCTCTAAACACAGGAAAAGGCAGAACTTAAGTATGCTGACAAACGAGGTAAAATCAAACAAAGGAACACAGGAACAAGTAAATACAAACTAAAATTCCATGAACACTAAGAACTAACACAACTGAATATTTGTAACATTACGCCCCCTCCCGGAATGTGCGACCTCGCGGCGTGAAGAGGAGAAGGAGGCGGCTTGGGAGGAGGACAAGGAGATGGCGAAGGGATGGTGACAGGAAACTACAGAGGGATGGTGACAGGAGGACGTCGAAACCCTGGCAGCGATGATGGAAGTTGCCCGCTGATGCAGACCCAGAGCATAGCAGTGACGACAGCCCACGGCTGAGTCGAGGAAGGGAGGAGCTAAGGTGTTGACTGGGCCAACGGCATCCGTGCGACGACCGACAGAGAAGGAGCCGATGGATCCCAGAGCACAGACAGAGAGCTGATGGACTTGAGCGATACCACTGGCACTGGAGATCTGGGCACAGTCGTGGCAACGAGCGCCTAAGGCTGAGCCAGAGTGCCCGAGGACTGAGGCAGAGCTGGAGGGAAGGAGCAACTCGCTGTAGCCGTAGGGGTGGAGGGACTGAGCGCAGCGGACGACTGACCGAGGTGGAGCAGGTGGGACAAGGGAACCCGGTGATGCCGCAAGGCCGAAGGTCTCTGGTGGAGCCAAGGGTGGGAGAAGCCAAGTCGAAGCCGACAGGTCGACGGGCTGGGGTGGAGCGAAGGGAACAAAGGCCGGAGGTGGAGCCAAAGGATCCTCTCACTCAAGCGAGGCTGGTGATTGCCTGACCTGAGGCTTCACTTTGCTGCAAGGTGTCACCGTGGAAGGCAAAGGGCTGAAGGCATCCAGCTGAGGCAGGGCTGGAGGACTGGCTGAGCTTTGTGGTGAGGGTGACAGAGGTAAGCCTGACGGGATCCAATTCCCAACAGGTTTGATGATACCGTATTGCTGTCCTGAAACAGCGATGATGAAGAATAAGCTGATAATACAGGGTGGGATAGGGTGGGAGGCAGTACCTTCGTGTCCAAATCGATCAGCCAGTCCTCGATGTCCAATTCCACCAATATTCCCTCGGTTGCTGCTGTCCCTTCCTCTTGGTCGGCACTCTCCCTTCCTCTTCTGGCTCTGGCTCACTCATCGCGGCGTGCAGTCGCTCTCCATCTGCAGGGGGCTCTAATCTCCGCAGTTGAGGGTGGTGTTGGGCTGGGCTCTGAGGTGTCTGGGAGGTCTACAGGGGGGTTGTAGTTCGCCCTGATCCAGAACAGCGATTTGATGGTTTCGTCGTCGTAGGGGCAGGTGACGGCAAGACGGCAGAACTTCTCTGTGAAATTAAAAAAGTCCAAGCCCTTTTGGGCAACTGCTGCAATTTTAGCAGCATAATCCATTTCTTGAGGTCTGGTCTTTTGTTAGCAGGTGGCACACAGTCAGACGATGAAGAAGGATAAAGTTCAAACACAAGTCTTTAATCATAATCCACAGCATAAAACAGAACAAAAGGAAGTTGCATACACTAAGGCAAACGAGACCGGACACTAAAAACAAGAAAAGGCTGAACTTAAGTATCCTGACAAACAAGGCAATTCATCTAACACAGCTGAACTGAATTAACTATTGACATTAGTAACCATGACAACACAAGAGAAGCGGAAAAATCAAACAAAGGAACACAGGAACAAGTGAATACAAGCTAAAAGTCCATGAAAACAAAACTAAGAACAAACACAACTGAATTATTTGTAACAAACATTGTATTTATTGGGATTATTATTATTACAAATATGCCATGATAGAGTGACACCATTACAACAAAAGTCCCAAGAAACAAGTCCCAAGCTTTTCATTAGTGATTATCCTGAACTGTGACATCAAAGAAACGTCCTTTGCATGATGGAGTTACTGTTGGGGCTACGAGGGTCAAGCATACATTGACTTTTCTGACTTTAACCATTTAAATACAGGTTCATTGTCTGATATAGGCCACATTAATAATGTCATGTGAACAACCTCACAAAAATAATCAGAATTATGTACTTTATCTTGTGGTCTGAATGTTGCTGTGTTTCAGAGTACCGTTGATAAACTGATCAAGAAGACTAACCTGGCGCTGGTCATCGGCACTCATTCTTGGCGAGAGCAGTTCGTGGATGCAGTGACCGTCAGTGCAGGTCTGTCTGTCTGTCTCACACACCACTGTGCTCTTCATCAGTGTGTTGAATGTCTCTTTTGAAATAGGAATACATTGTATGACTCACGCTGTATAAATTTAATTCCCTCTGCGATTCTCAGATTTAATAAAACACATAAAGAGGCTCTTACATTCTCAAGCAGCTCCTCTTAAAAGCTCTGTCTCAGAAGCTTCAGCAAAAAATTACGGTTCTGTAAGCAGCTTCGCAAACCTGTAGGAGTTTCTTTCTTTCATGGAACAGAAAAGAAGAAATAGTGCAGAGTGTCCAATGTGCAATTATTTATAATGACTAAAAATGCATCATAAAAGTACCATAGAAATAGTCCATACTGTTTATTTGATGAAACTTGGAATGAAGGATATGTCTAGGAAGGTTGTTTGTGTCTGGAGGTGCATGTAAGTGATGTGATACTGCCATCTGGTGGTTTGTTGTGTTAATGACTGTGCATGTAAAATTGGCCAGAATGTGTTTAATTTGTTCATTATGTGTGGCATCCTCAGGTGATGGAGACGATGATGATGATGAGGGTCGAGAGGAACGTCTCCCGTCCTGCTGCGATTACGTCATGCACTTCCTGACAGTGTTCTGGAAGGTTCTGTTCGCGTTTGTTCCGCCCACAGAATACTGGAACGGCTGGGCCTGCTTTGTGGTGTCCATCATTGTAATTGGCCTCCTCACTGCGGTCATCGGAGACCTGGCCTCGCACTTCGGCTGCACTGTAGGCCTCCGGGACACTGTCACCGCAGTGGTGTTCGTGGCTCTGGGCACTTCTATCCCAGGTGTGCTTGAGGACATTTATTCCAGTATTTGGGCACTTCAGCCACACTCTTAAATGTCTGAATATCACTGCATTAAATAACTATGGAAGCTGGTTTCCGCCACAGAACAAAAAATAAAAAAGGTAATTGCGACTTTTATCTCACAATTCTTTTTTTTCTCGCAACTGCGAGTTTACATCTCGCAATTCTGACTTTTTCTCAGAATTGCATATAAATTCGCAATTTCGAGAAAAAAAGTCAGAATTGTGAGATATAAACAATGCAAGAAAAATAACAACGTGAGAT
Source organism: Coreius guichenoti (assembly GCA_039654105.1). Classification (NCBI taxonomy): domain Eukaryota; kingdom Metazoa; phylum Chordata; class Actinopteri; order Cypriniformes; family Gobionidae; genus Coreius; species Coreius guichenoti. The sequence goes on from CM077174.1 coordinate 36,793,169, forward strand.
ATAAATGCGAGAAAAGGTCAGTCTTTTTTCCCCCTAGGAATTGGACTTCATAACTCACAATTGCGAGTTTATATCACACAATTGTGAGAAAAAAAAGTGGAATTTAACTTTTAAATTGTTTTATTCCATGGCAGAAACAAGCTTCCATAAATAACACAACATAAATGCAACTGGAATTTATTGTTAAGAAAAATGCGCAAAAATACCTTTTTTTTTCTTTTTGTCCAGATTCTTATTGGGATCAATGTACATTATATATGAAGTTGGGGGATTTTTTTATGTTTTTGAAAGAAGTCTCTTCTGCTCACCAAGGCTGCATTTATTTGAACAAAAATACAGTAAAAACAGTAATATTATGAAATATTATTACAGTTTAAAAGAACTGTGATTCCTGTGATCAAAGCTGAATTTTCAGCATCATTACTCCAGTCTTCAGTGTCACATGATCCTTCAGAAATCATTCTAATATGATGATTTGATGCGCCAGAAACATTTCTGATTATTATCAATGTTGAAAACAGTTGTGCTGCTTCATATTTGTGTGGAAACCGTGATACATTTTATTTTTCAGGGTTCTTTTATGAACAGAAAGTTCAAAAGAACAGTCTTTTGTAATATTATAAATGTCTTTACTCTCACTTTTTTTCAATTTAATGCATCCTTGCTGAATAAAAATATTAATTTCTTAAAATAATTACCCCAAACTTTGAATGGTAGTGCATATAGTTTTAGATCACAATTTAGTAAAAATTAATGGTACAAAAAACATATACATTATTATTATTAATAATTATATTAAATCAAAATATCTAATAATTATATTATATTATATTATTATATTTAGAAGTCCTTGAAAATGTCATTTGCTGATTCTGATTATTTTCAAATATGAAATATCGGCCAGTTTTTTGGCCTTGTCCATATACAAGTCGACCACTAATGCCTATATTTTCTCATGGTCTTTATCTCTGTCTTTCAGACACATTCGCCAGTAAAGTCGCCGCTACTCAGGATCAGTACGCAGACGCCTCCATCGGAAACGTCACCGGCAGCAATGCCGTCAACGTGTTTCTGGGTATCGGCGTGGCCTGGTCTGTGGCGGCCGTGTACTGGGCGGTCAAGGGCAAGCAGTTTCTCGTAGACCCTGGATCATTGGCCTTCTCTGTCACCCTCTTCACTATTTTTGCCTTCGTCTGCATGGCGGTACTACTGTTCCGGCGCCGGCCGTCTATCGGGGGAGAGCTGGGCGGCCCTCGTGTCTCGCGTATACTTACTACGCTCCTCTTTCTGGGTCTGTGGTTCCTCTATATCCTCTTCTCCAGCCTTGAGGCCTACTGCCACATCAAGGGCTTCTGAACGGCCCCGCAGAAAGAGTGGGGTTTTGAGGCTCGGAGCCAATAAGCTACATAAATCAACACACAAATTTGCACACACACTTACAAAACACGTATTTGGTGAATCGTTGAATACACGGATCATTCAACTTAGATGTATCCAAGAACCCTGGTAGAGAATTTGATGCGGAAGAAGTTCAGAGGAAATGGATGGTGTTTAAGAGAGATAAAAGAAGAGGAGTTTATGAATGCAAAGCATGCAGCAAAAGAGGGCAAAAAAAAATTGTGTAAAGTACTAAAACAAAAGAGGGAGCGAGGATGTAAAATAGTCTTGTTTATATTGTTCTGTCTCTCAAGCTCATGGGCAGAACTGACGACTTTTGTTTAGCACTGCAGACATTGTCACATAACAGGCTTTTTATGGTTCAAGGGCACAATACATCAGAGTAAAGATAAAAGGTGTCTTCAGAACTGAGAGGCAAACTGGCGTTTTAGATGCTAAAGAAAATGCAGCAGCGATAGAGCTGCTTAACAGATCAGCAGTTTTGCTTGGGCTGTGTGCATCATTCTGCACTAAAGCGGTTGTTGCTTGACAGATCGACTCCAGAGGTCTTGAGTACAATTCAAGACGGACTGAAAATGCGCGTCACACTAGACTTCAAGCATGCAGAATTACTTTAGCCCCTGCCTGCAATGAATATGCACAGCAGGATATGATGTCATGCTCTAGGGCTTCTTGCTTTAATAAATAATAAAATATAATATAAAAAATATAATAATGCAGTCTAGTGTGCAGTGTTGGGGAAAGTTACTTTTAAAAGTAATGCATTACAATATTGCATTACTCCCTAAAGAAGCAACTAATTGCGTTACTTAGTTAAAAAAAAAGAAAAAAAGTAATGTATTAGGTTACTTTTGAATTACTTTTTCTAATCTGGGCTAGGCCTGCATTTTGATAATAAAAAATATATATATTTTTGGGAAATGTAAAGGCCCTTTCACATCAAAAGTGAAATGCGTTACTTATTTGAAAAAGTAACTCAGATATTTTTTTTGTAAATTTAAATGTAATGCATTACTTTAATTGTTCCTTTAAAAAAGTAATCTGATTACATAACTCAAGTTACTTGTAATGCGTTTCCCCCAACACTGCTAGTGTGACTGCACCTAACTTCAGTGACGATTTAAATTGAAATAGTACTGTACAACTAATGTTGGCAATGTTTCACCTGGAGCGGTTGATGTCAGACTGCTCATTCATCAGAGCGAACACAAAGTCAGTTTAATAGTAACGTGACAAGAATGGTAATGGATTTTTTGTTTTGTATAAATATTGTCCGTAAATCTGTCAGAATTAGCTGTTTATTAGTGATCATGACACTAAGTGATCAAAGACTTTCAATTGTACCCTACAATGACAAAAAAAAAAAAAATGTTTAACGATCCCAGAAATTTCTTATTAGGCAGCAAAATAGTGAATAGGGCTGCTGTAGCTCATGGACAGAAGAATGATTGAAGAACAAATCCTTCCCCCGCGGGTCAAAATGACCCGAAGCCCTAAAATTATACCCTTTTTTGTCCAAAAATGTCATTTTATTTTTATATATTTTTTTATTTTTTTATGCAATTTTGTTTAGATTTTTTTTTTTTTTTTTTTTTTATTTATTTACATTTAAATTACTAGACTTCATGAATAAATAATATAATTTTTTCAACTTAAATTCAAAATAACTCTCCAATACATGCATAACCAACTCAAAATATCTCACATTGGGTCAATTTTTGGTGTCTTTGTCGACCTCTTATAAAAAAAATAATAATAACATGATATTTCATGACTCTTGCCACTAAATGACCTTATAGCTCAGCAAATAAGCTGTTCCACTGGGTCCTAAAGTCAGTTCTCAAGTTTATCTCTTCAGAATGTGTTCAGATACATTATAAAATAATTTTTTGGTAACGTTTTAGCATTTTTAGTTTTGAGCATTTTTACTGAAGCATTCCTCGCATTCCATTCATTCCTAAAGGGGTCAAATTGACCCGTGAGGGAAGGATTTGTTACTTTTTTTTATTACAACCACATAAACTCCTCGAATCCAGTCTTTTTTTGTGTGTGTATTCGTGGTTCAAGTGCGACAAAAGTCCTGAGGTCAATTTTCAACAAAATTTTAAAAATGAGTTTCGGGTCAAAATGACCCGAGGGAAGGACGAAGGTTTAAAGACATTGGATCCAGATATTTTCATTAAGTTTTACATGTTCTACACTTCAATGATCCCTGTAATTCAACGAACAAAACGTCTCACACAGACAGTATTATGACTGGGATCTGCAGAAATGGAACACTGCTCTCGATGACATCATAATGATTTGAATCTTCAATTGTTACATTCATTCCACGCTTTCTGCTGCCCAGAGACAATGGAACTCTCTCTGTGTCCATTTTAAAAGTGTCATTGTGAAAATCCCACCGGAAAACACCCGCCGTCATCTCCATTTTCTCCAAGCCTACTGGGATGTGCGTGAAACTGTTTTCCCCTCTTTAGTATGAGACCACAGCAGTGTTCAGAGTATGCTAGGATCTCCATCGAATGGGGTTCAGTCCGGTCAGTGTAACTGGGAGTTTATCTTCTTAATACAGGTTTATTAGGAGGACAAATGATTTGGATGTCAACTTTATTAGGGTGCAAAAAAATCCAAGTTCTCATAACAAAACACTAAAGTTTAAACGTCGTTGTACAGTTTCTCTCTGCATTGTGTAAACCTGTCTGGGGCGATCTCTAGAACAATTAATGATTTAAAGAGCTGCGCATTGATTAGTTCTTTATAGAACACGGCGGGCTCATTATGCGTGGTGCTTAAAGCTGATTGGTCCTTGAATCGTCTGGTCCCTGACAGATTCATAATAAAAATGTTGTTTACTCGTAGAGCACTCAGGATTGTGTGTACATGTACGTGAAGGGGATTCTAAGCGTTTTTATGTCGTCGGCTCATCTGTCCGGTCTGTAGATGTTTGTAAAAAGCCGTGTGGTGTGTGTATCTGTGCTATACTTCAGGGCTGGACTTTTGTCTGTGGTCTAGTCAATCGAAATGCATGATGGAGTACATATTGGCAGATCTATAATGGCATGCGTTGACTCTGAAGACATGCATGAATTTGAAGTTTACAATGTTTGTTTACTAAACGGAACGACAGATTCTGCGACTACAATGATGGCTGCCAGATCTCTTTTATGATATTTTGGTGTGAGATCAGAACTTAATTAACAACATTTAATTTATTGAAGAGCAGATCAGGATTTCGTATTATTTTCGAGAATGAAAAAAATGGCACATTGATCTGTGTTTTCACGCAACAAGCTTTGCCTCATATTTTCTCACGTTGAACACGTTGTTCATGCCTTTGTTTACAGTTTGGCAGAGAGAAATACGTTCTCTAAATTAGATGTTGTGTGAATGATAAAGCATGAACTCTTGTTTTATACTTGCTCAACATCAGCATCAACTTAAACTGGCTTAAACGGACTGTTAAAACACATCAAAATTGTTTAGTGGGGGTTCGATCTAGAAAATGTTTCTTTTCTTTGACAGAGATTTTCATATTTGAAACCCTGAAGGACGGGGTCAATCTTAGATTAGCAGAATCCTAAATCTGTTATTGCCTTAAGAGACTTATTGATTATTTAATATTTAACTAATAACATTTCATAATTGTATCTGTATTAAGTGTTAATGTGTTCATGTTTTCTCTGAGTTCAACAGAAACCAAATTGATTGAGACAAAGTGTGCAATATGTAACAGTAAACCCTTCTTCAGTAATACTTGGTGCCTATCCTGACCCTTTCGCTTGCTTCCAGGTTTCCTTTCGTGCATGTAGGCTTTTTCTTCTTAACACTACAAAGAGAATGTGCAATAAATCCGGCAAATGACAAGGAGCGTGATAGAGAGTTTCTGAAAGGTAATGTTTTCTAATATGATTTAATTTGATCATCAATGACCTTGTGTTTTTGTGGAATCAAGCTGGAGTTTATCTGAGGAAATCACCCATTGCCCTGAATGTCAGATGTTTACTCTTTTTACAACTCTGTTGAAAGTCGAAAGCTTTGTAAAACTTTTTGGAAAACGACATTTTCAGTAGGTGATTTTTCTATTTCCAAGTGTGTACTCAAATTGATAGGAAGCTCTCAGTAGTTATTGATGTAATGGTTTTTGATAACTATTTCCAAGATGTTTAGATATTCTCAGTAGGTTTACTTGGGTTGCAAGAAATCACCGTATGTTGTATGATAATTCAGACTCCATTTGCAGTGTTTATGATTAGTGCAGCAAATTCATCTGTACATGCTGCACATCTATCTATCTATCTATCTATCTATCTATCTATCTATCTATCTATCTATCTATATATCTATCTATCTATCTATCTATCTATCTATCTATCTATCTGTCTGTCTGTCTATCTATCTATCTATCTATCATCGTCTGTCTGTCTGTCTATCGTTCTGTCTATCGTCTATCTATCTATCTATCTATCTATCTATCTATCATTTGTTTTTGAATTACAAGTAATATGTCTCTGTAAAACAGTTTCTTGTGCACTGGGCCAAAGGCTATTTTTATTTATTAATTCACTTACAAGGAACTTAACTCATGACAACAGAGTAAAATACACTGTAGCTGTGACCGTGTTGTTTGTTAACCGTGTGTTCATTGAGACACATGTCTGGTGATGATGTTGCATTTCTGAGCGACTGGACTGTGTTCATTACTGTAAATGTGAAGCTGTACATGTGCCTCTAATGTGCAAAATGCATGAAGTACCTGTTTGTACGCATGAGCTGTTGTTAGTGTCAAAGTTTACATTTACTGTATTATCCCATCTTTCGTTTCTTAATTTGCATTTTCTTTTTTACTTGCAGGTGTTTTTTGTACCCTATTCACACAATATGATATTAATGATCTTCCTTGTTTTAGAATAGAATAGGAAGTGAGGAAGATAACCTATTGACAAACAGTTTGTTACACTTCATTTACTTTCTGCCTAGAGAAATGTGAAAAAAAAAATAGCTATTACTTTTCATGTTATGAATCTCTGTCTTGTCCTCAGAGTTTTGTATGTTGTCTGTGTCGACCAAAACTGGTCTTGCTCCCTGCCTTGTTTTTGTGCACTTCTATCTGTGATCATTCTCTTTCTGCCTGTTAAATTACTTTAATAATGTGTCAGAAATGAAGAAATGATGTGACATTAATATATATATATATATATATATATATATATATATATATATATCAAATACTGTAATAATTCACTAGAAAGTAATATTTAAGGTTTTTATGTTTGTATGTGTTTTGGTTTGTTTTTGTTCATTTTTTTATGTAAGTAACAGGAAAAGTCAAGACAAAACTAAAGGCGAGGACATTTGTTTTGAAGAACATGGCATGATGTGTAATGAAGAAGAAAAAAATAATGATGTAGCTGTTAGAGCTCAAGCAGACCTTATTGAATATAGTTTATTTATTTTAAACATGTACTGTCCTTGAGTGGTTTGTAATAACATCTATATATAATGCATCAAAATTCAAAGTATTGGACCTCCGTATGTAAAGGCTGCTGTAGGCCTGTTACTGTTCATTTGTACCAGTCATGCAAATAGATCAGTGAAATGTACAGATCAGATAATTCACTCATCTTTCAAATAAATCCAGCAGTTGTTATGCCATCACAAAAGTCAAGTTCAGAGAACTGTGTCGTGGTGAAATAGTACGTTTTGATTAGTAAGGTGTCATTATGTTCAACACTGACAGTTTGCCATTCCAGTAAGCTTTTGTTTTTCATAAACAAAATAACAAAAATAGAGAAACTAAACTATTCTACGGTTAGTGTTCATCATATCAGAAATGGATTGTAAAATGTATAGGCTACTTCTTATTTCTTGTTCAGTGCATTTTTACTGTTCTCAGCTAAAATAGTCTATGACTGTTTTTACTTAAACTATTTCCATGTTTAAAAAACTGTCTTTAAAAAAAACTGAAAATGAATTTACCTACTGTAACTACACAGCACTTGCTTTGTATGAACCGTATAGTTTTAAAGCCTGTAGCTTCAAAAAGTAAAAAGAAAAGATGTGTGTGAGTTGTATGTTTGTAAGTAAATTTCATCATCTGGATCCGATCCAAGACTGTCTTTGTCCCTAATGTGTCACCTTGTTCTGAAATTAAGAGGTAGGAGGATAGAGCGGCAATTGTAACACACTCAATTCCTCCAATCAGAAACAAGCTAGAGTGATGACACTTAGGGCCCTATCATCCAGGCACTACTGTAGGATTATTTAGTATCAAATAACTCAACGGGGAATTGAATTACAGTGAAAGAGAACCGAATTACATATAAATGATTCAGAATTAATGTTTAACACCTTATCAACTATTCGTCCACCGATATGTTGACATTAGAGTATTTTAACATTCTGATCAGGATATTACTTTGTGGCCAATTTTATGTTCACTGTCTATGAGCAAGGTAACAAAATCGAACAGTTTAAGGCAGTAACTTATAAACACAAAGCACAAGACACTTGTATAGATGAAAATTTAAACAAGACTTTATTGAACTATTCTAATACACCCAAACTAATCTAACGAAACACACACACACGTACTCATCCATACAGTTGCAGGGAGATGTGATATTGTTAACAGAATAGGAATGGAGTCCCAAATGTCTTGTGTTAGACACTATTTCTTAACCGCAACCTGAGAGAATCAATATACTAGCAATTCAACCTTAGTTTGTTTGCTTTAAAGGGTAACTAGACCCTAAAACAACTTTTTTTAGTTAATGATCTGCAAGACTGGGGCTTTATTAGTGCTGTTCATTGATTCGAGTAAATGTTTTGACATTTGGGTATAAAATGTTTTAATTCTACAATATATGGTGTAAAAACGTCTGAGTGCTGCCCTCTTAAGGTTGAACGGTGGCTACTGCAGTTGAATTTTCCTATTGGACGTTGTTTGCCATCGTGACGTATGTTGTCTCTTCCAACCGCTTCCAACGGCTCACTGTCCACGCCCCTGGCACGAGCTCACCACGCCCTAATGTTTTCCCGCATTGATCACATGAGAACGGCTTCACTCCAGTATGATGTATGAACTCTCATGTTACATGAAGTAGAAACATTATGAATGAAACTTACTAGACACTTGCTATCAACATTCTAATGAAGAAAATACGGTTAAATAATACAGTTGTCAGTACACGTCAGGCTTTTCTTGCGATATTTTTGCCGCCCGTCATGTGTACAGATACTTTTAATACATGAGACGCGCTTTCAAACCTTGACATGCAAGTGGTTGCCGTGGTAACGGACAACAATACCGTAACGTGCTGGCGTATTTAGTCTAACTTTTATTTGAGGAAATCTGTTTATAATAAGCTATTAGGTTTGAACTTATTGGTCCTGTGCTGCCTATTGATTCAGTTAATTTGAATAAAAAATACATCGCATGCATCTGATCTATTTTTAGTGGCATTCAGTATAAGGATTTGACTGTTCATAGATTAGGACAGTGGTCCCATTCTCTCTCGGGAGTTAAGACCGCAGTTTTGCGAGTCTGGGAGCTGTCAATCAATTCGTCACTGCGGGTTCGTCTCCTCTGTCTCTGCTGGGCTCTGCCCACTTTTCCAGCATTTTTCAAATATTGCCAGTGGGTGGAGTTACGCTGCATTCACACGGGGCATTTGCGTCAACGCTTGATGGAGGGCGTGTCTGAAGCTTGGTGCTGACGCGACCGTCATAGTGACAACAGCCAATCATACTACTTTTCCGGTGTTGCATGAACGTAATTGGCTAGCGTCTGCGCTAGGGTATTTGCATAGGCGATCTGATTGCCTGACACCTGCGTTGGCGCTTGAAAAGTTGAAAACTGTTCAACTTCTGCCGCGAGCAACGGCAGTGATGCGACGCAACGTAACCCACAATTCAGTTCGGCAACGCATGACGTCACCCATTCAAAGTAAATGAGAAGCGTTGACGCCGACGCCCCGTGTGAATGCAGCGTTAGGCTTTGACCAGGGGTTGAGTTACCCTTTAATAAGATTTGCACCGGTTCAGCCAGAATGAGGAGAAATTGTGTACTTGCGTTTGGATGCTCCTATGAGCGCGGATTCTCTTTCGTGACGAGGTTGCTGAGGGAATCTCTGCGGTGCTGATTGGCTGGCGGTCAGTTGATGTTGCATTTGAGGGACGACGCTCCGGTTGTTGAATGGATGGTTGGCTTTGCCGGGTGGAGCCTCGTGTGCCAGTTCTTGGTTGCTTGGGTTGAGCGTTGGCGTTGCTATACAACGGTGTTTTCTCTGCGTCTCGGTGAGCGGCTGGATGCGCTTACTCTAGGAAGTTCCCTTCGGCGAGGTTCAAACAGAGTTTATGAGTTTCGGAAAGAGCTCTTGGTAGCTCTAAGGGCAGTGAACGTGCAGGTAGAGAGATGGAAAGGCCAGCACGCATCGAAGCAAGAGCAAAGTCACTGCAAAACCATGGCAAAAGCAAAAGCAAAAAGCGAGGCCAAAATGTTGGTCCTTAGTTTATAAGCGTGTCCATCTGGTCCGTCCTTGAAGGTGTCCCAGCCAATCAGATATTGTTGTGGGCGGGTCCCACGCCCACTTCTCCTGTTCTCGCTTATGATTAGCATAATGTCCACGTGATAACGTGCAAGCAAACTCTTTAGCGTTCTGGTAAACACTTTAAGCAACCAACTTTCATAGTGTGAATATGGTGTATCCTACATAAATCTACTTTGCATCAAAATTCTGGACATCATTTATCCATCACACAGATACCAAATAACATATATTTCCCATATATATAGTGAAAGATAATAAAGATTTAGATGTGATAAATGTCTAGTATACAGAAAACTCCATAGGTTATATGAAACGATACACGTTTTAAGAAACCTTCTGGTGATTACTTCCTGTAACTAAAATAAAGAAACATGCAAATTGGCGGCAATAAATGCTTGACACACCGAAAGAACTCTACAGGTTATATAGACGTACATAATACATATAATATGTGTCAAGTTCCGATTGTGGATTAATTCATATTATTGATTCTGAGGTTATGGCTTAGTACTCGTGTTTGAGTTCTGTGAGGTCTTTTGTGTGATGTTCAACGAGTCTCTGGAATGTGCAGATCGAGGGAGAGGGGGAAGTAAAGTGTCCCTGTTTAATGTTTATGCTGATTTTGGGCCGTTGGAAAGCTTTTAGCGACTCTTCGTGTCCTGATAAGACTTTGGATTTATGCATGAGGGTCACGGATGTGTTCCTTGCTTCCTGTGGTTCAACTAGATGTTACGTTTGTGGAACAAACAAAGGCCAAGTCACTGACCAATCCTGTCCTTGCACCGGGTTTGAGATAAGGCAGATGAGGGGGAAAAAGGTGTCTTCTCGGGCCATTTGGCCCCATGGATTAGTTTTATAACTCGCTAATGGTGGGAGAGGGTGGGTCTCCAGATCTCTGGAATGTGATGTTTGTGTTGGCTCGATGCTTGGTCATGGGTAATCCCTACACAATGCAAGTGTTTTTTGCTAGCTTCAGCCCAACGCAGTTCATTTTCACATCCTGTAAAAAGTGAATCCGCCATGGTGCAAGTGCAACTGGCTTTTAAAGGGAATGCGAGGTGAGACTCTGATTGGTTTATTGCATGTTACGCCCAAAACACACCCATGACTCATTAAGAGAATAGGTACAACCCTTTTAGACCATGCACCGGGCACACCGACCATTTTTCCTGTCGTTAAACTGGTAAAAGTGGATTTGGACACGCCCTAAGTGCACCTGCTCCGTGCGCTTCAGACCATGCGCTCAGATCGTTAAAATAGGGCCCTTGATCTGCACACTCAAAAAAATAACTCATTGGACAAATTCAATTTAATTGAGGGCAGGATTTCCATCCAATAACTCATAAAATACAAATTCATGCGATGAAATGTAATTGAGTATGTCCAACTCAATTTGATCAAATACAGTTTAAATGAAATTGATACATTTAAAAAATGACTTTTTATGCTTGTCAAACTCAAATTAAAACATTTAATTGGAAAATCAATTATAAGCAGTTTTATTCGTCATTATACACAATGTATATAATGAACAAATAAGAAAATACTGGTGTCACTCCTGACATACAGTGGGGAGAACAAGTATTTGATACACTGCTGATTTTGCAGGTTTGCCCACTTACAAAGCATGTAGAAGTCTGTAATTTTTATCATAGGTACTCTTCAACTGTGAGAGACGGAATCTAAAACAAAAATCCAGAAAATCACATTGTGTGATTTTTAAGTAATTAATTTGCATTTTATTGCATGACATAAGTATTTGATACATCAGAAAAGCAGAACTTAATATTTGGTACAGAAACCTTTGTTTGCAATTACAGAGATCATACGTTTCCTGTAGTTCTTGACCAGGTTTGCACACACTGCAGCAGGGATTTTGGCCCACTCCTCCATACAGACGTTCTCCAGATCCTTCAGGTTTCGGGCTGTCGTTGGGCAATACGGACTTTCAGCTCCCTCCAAAGATTTTCTATTGGGTTCAGGTCTGGAGACTGGCTAGGCCACTCCAGGACCTTGAGATGCTTCTTACGGAGCCACTCCTTAGTTGCCCTGGCTGTGTGTTTCGGGTCGTTGTCATGCTGGAAGACCCAGCCACGACCCATCTTCAATGCTCTTACTGAGGGAAGGAGGTTGTTGGCCAAGATCTCGCGATACATGGCCCCATCCATCCTCCCCTCAATATGGTGCAGTCATCCTGTCCCCTTTGCAGAAAAGCATCCCCAAAGAATGATGTTTCCACCTCCATGCTTCACGGTTGGGATGGTGTTCTTGGGGTTGTACTCATCCTTCTTCTTCCTCCAAACACGGCGAGTGGAGTTTAGACCAAAAAGCTCTATTTTTGTCTTATCAGACCACATGACCTTCTCCCATTCCTCCTCTGGATCATCCAGATGGTCATTGGCAAACTTCAGAAAGGCCTGGACATGCGCTGGCTTGAGCAGGGGGACCTTGCGTGCGCTGCAGGATTTTAATCCATGATGGCGTAGTGTGTTACTAATGTTTTTCTTTGAGACTGTGGTCCCAGCTCTCTTCAGGTCATTGACCAGGTCCTGCCGTGTAGTTCTGGGCTGATCACTCACCTTCCTCATGATCATTGATGCCCCACGAGGTGAGATCTTGCATGGTGCCCCAGACCGAGGGAGATTGACTGTCATCTTGAACTTCTTCCATTTTCTAATAATTGCGCCAACAGTTGTTGCCTTCTCACCAAGCTGCTTACCTATTGTCCTGTAGCCCATCCCAGCCTTGTGCAGGTCTACAATTGAGTGTGTGGACAGGTGTCTTTTATACAGGTAACGAGTTCAAACAGGTGCAGTTAATACAGGTAATGAGTGGAGAACAGTAGGGCTTCTTAAAGAAAAACTAACAGGTCTGTGAGAGCCGGAATTCTTACTGGTTGGTAGGTGATCAAATACTTATGTCATGCAATAAAATGCAAATTAATTATTTAAAAATCATACAATGTGATTTTATGGATTTTTGTTTTAGATTCCGTCTCTCACAGTTGAAGTGTACCTATGATACAAATTACAGACCTCTACATGCTTTGTAAGTAGGAAAACCTGCAAAATCGGCAGTGTATCAAATACTTGTTCTCCCCACTGTAGACGCCCACAGCCTAAACACAGGCGCCACTCTTCTGCATAATGGTAATCACAGAATTCTAAAACATTACAGAAAGTCCTCTAAATGTCCAGTATAACCGAACATTAACTAACATCTTTCCCTTTACTGGAAAACACATGAAATAACACTTTAATCCCTAAATTTACTCTCCTAATGCAGTCCACTGCAAAGCATGCTGGGAACTACAGATCCACTGCCCAGTTAGTTATGCCAACAAAAATGATTTGTGGAGCTTTAACACAAACGAATTAAGCAAACTTTAGTTTTAAATATATTAGGTTGATTGAACACAATTAAATTAAGTTGACAAAATGTTAAAAAAAAAGTGTTACTTTAGCTCATTTTAATTAATTAAACTTAACAAGAGGCAGAAAATATTTTTGTGTGCACATGCTCAGTAGGATTCTCTCTCTGCCTGTAGAAAAGGAGCATGATCTTTTCACCTCAGCTGAGGTTTTCAACAAAATACTGATTTTGAGTTATGAAAGTTACTTTCTGGGTGTATAGTATTTTTCTTCTGCCGTCTAAAGTTTAGATGACTGCAAAATTAAACTTCAATACATTTTATCTCTAGGTTATTGATAAAAAATTAACATGAACAACATATGCTAATATAGGTGTGGCTAGCTAGCATCAGTGTTGGGGAAAGTTACTTTGAAAAGTAACTTAGTTACTTTTTAAGAAGCATTCACACACAACGCCTCTGCACTTACTCCCAATTTTTCTCAACATGGGAACAAGAAAGCTGTCAGTCAATGAAGAATAGAAAAACAAAGTAACTTGCATTACTTATTTGAAAAAGTAACTCAGATATTTTGTTGTAAATTTAAAAGTAATGAGTTACTTTAGTAGTTACTTGAAAAAAGTAATCTGATTACATAACTCAAGTTACTTGTAATGCATTACCCCAACATTATCATCAGCTGATTAATGTATTTGAGTAAAATATAATATTTAAATAATTAAAATCTAGTTACCACTAGAATAGTTGCCTAGTCTTCTGCAAGAAAATAGACTTTTACTTTTTGAATGCATGTGATGCCTGATGACATCTAAAAGAATTTGAACCATAAAAAAGAAATCTTAAATAACATTATTAGATACTAGCAGTTAAGTGATTACTTTGAGGTATAGGCTTTTATTTGAGATACAGTGGGTTAATATGACTTATTTTTCAGTGTTACAACTGCCCCCAAACACTGTTACAATCGTCCCCACCAAGGGGGCAATTGTAACACTCCGACTTCTTGCATTTAATTTAATATTATAGTCCTTCTTAGTGAAAATATATAAATTGTATTATTAAAGCAACAATATGTAATTTTTCGCCGCTAGAGGTCGGTTATTCAAAACAAAAGCGTAGCTTGATGACGCCTTGATTTCGCGGAGCTTTTATTATGCCACAGTTGCCGCTTCCGCTTCTTCCGCTCATGCGTATGTGGGGTAACGCAGCGCTGTTATCATATTAGATACATTATTTGAGTGTGTTGAAAGTTATGCTATAATGCAACTCGTGCGAACTGTGCGTTCGTTTGGCAGTTACTATGAGACACTTGTTCACACTGCAGTGAGCTAGATCGATATTAGGCATGGTAAAACATGGTACTCACGGTAAATCATGAAAACCAGATTAAGACGATTAACTGTGTTGAGCTGTATAACAATGATTAGTTTTCTGAATGTATCCAAACAGTTGCTCACCTGTCTAATAAAACACATAATATATTAAAGCGTCTTTGGTGTTTCCATGGTTTCTACAAAATAAAACCGGAAATCGAGGGTAATGCGGGTATGATGTCACTGATAGGCGACGCACGGACATGGTCCGTGTCCTGGTTAAAATTGCTTATTTCTCTGGATGTAAACATTCTTGGAAATATTTGGTATAATGTAAGTACACAAGTCAGCAAAATATATAACAATCTTCTAGTGGTTTTTGGATATTTTAATCCAAAAATCTTACATACTGTACCTTTAATAGTGTGCCTATATTTGTTTCTTGTATCAAAAGATAAAAAAAAAAATTTCAATTGCCCCCCAGCCCACCCCGGTCTCCCCTACTTGAACATGTTTTGTTTTTTCAGATCTAATCATCTCGCAACATTCAGGGAACGTCTCATAGGCGACTAGAACACTGTGACACTAGAACACTTTCATAAGGCAGTATGGTCACTAAAAAGGTTACAGCTGATGAATAACAATTTGTAAAAGAAAAATAAAAAATTATGCAAGTAAAAAGGTTATTTTGGCCGCGCGCTCGAGTGGAGGACTGAAAACCTCACTACATGACGTCGCAAACTTGCACATGAAACTCGGCGACGAACCGGGTGAACCCAAGCCACGGGTACCGGTGACATCACGCATCGGACCCCGCCACGCGCCACCGCGGAAAGTCCAATCACAGCTCGCGCTCTACACTCATGAGCGCGTGCTACAAACCGCTGCCTCTGCGTCCATACAATCCTTAACGACCGTTGATATTCAGTCAGCGGGACTTCACAGGTGAGCAGCTGCGTGTAAAAAAGTTCAATTTTCTGTCTCCGGAAACGAATTAAGGTCAGTGTGCGATTTATCTGACGACTTTAAACGGGGTCAATGTTTAGATAAATATATGTAAGCGGTTGAGGGTCTGGTACAGCATTCTAGCACTATCTAAAGACGTTTAAAACAGACCCCCAACATGTTTTGGTGATTCATTTTTGATAATAAACCTATAATAAAGTGATAAATAATTACAATACTTATGGATTATTGATAAACCATCCGATATTGATCCTAACTGAAATCACTTCTCAATTGAAAGCGAATTATGTTCTATTTACTAACTTTTGCAGTTGCTGAAATGTTTGAAAAGGCTGTTGAAATGTACCTATATGAAAAAGTGTACAGTTTAAAACCACTCGACCTTTTAATTTCCATCTCTAAATTGAGGCATTTAAACAAATAAAAGGTCCATGTGCTTGAAGAGAGATTAACTTCAAGAGACTCTTCACACTTTAAAAGGTTTACCTCATTCTTCCAGTGAGTCTGGGATACTGCTGTAATAAGGAATCAAATTATGATTAGGAAAGGCACACAGAGATGCTTTTGTGTCGTGTTGAGTGGGAGAGGTCATGAGATTGAGCTGTGGCAGGTATTTAGTGTCTGTAAACACCAAGCTTTGTTGTCATTATTGTGCCTTTTGCATTAATAAGCCTATTCAGTTCCTTAAGCTTCATTAAAGTTCCAGAATTCATTAAATCCAATTCTGTTCTCTCATTCTCATGCACATCCTCCAAGCCTACACAGATCTGGTTTGCTGACACATAAACACAAGCTCTAATGTTTCAGTGAATGAACTGTTGCTATAAGAAACATGTCAGTCAGTTCTCCATCACTTGATTGTGTTTTATTGTAGAGATGCACTGAAACTAATTTATCCGCCGATACCGATAGCCAATTATTTCAGAATAATATCTACTGATATTTTGATTTTCTAAAGGAAAAGAAATCTCTCCAAAATAATGCAGTAAACTATTCAGGGAACCCTCTCATTTGTTAAATTACTGTAATATCAGAGGTTAAAATTAACAGTAGAGCGCAAACTATTATAGTGTTGTTTATTTTCCGATGTAATAAGGTAGTTTTCATAAACACTTGTCTTCATGGCAAACGTATTCAAAAATAGTAATTAACAGTATATAAGCACCACCTCTGTTGTGCTTTTTTAGCTAACTAATGAACTGTTAACATTGGATAACTTTTCTGAGGTAAATGCAATTTTAAGTGACATTGTTCACAAACTTGTTGAAACACTCATTATTATTGGTTCCAGAATATAAATATATTTATTATTTATTTTATTGTCATCTCACACATCATGGATCTGCATTCAAATGTTTTTTTTTCTTTTTGCAACATGTCGTTTTCTATGCTATAATGTGTTTCTATAATAAAATACATATGTGATATGTCTAATTATATCATTAGCATCAAACAAACAATATAATTCTTATTCTTAGTGATTAAAAATTAAATATTGAACGAAAGATTGAAAAAATTATTGCACAACCACCAAATAGGTGGCAATATGCACTGAGTATGTAAATCGCCATTAAACAAAAGAAGGAAGTAGTATTGCTCGCTTTTTCTTAGCGTCTGTTTCCATGGTGACTCATTGATTCGTCGCTCTGTTGAGAATGTCTTGTGAGTTAACCATGAACATACTCTGGGTTGGCTGAACTTGCTCCCGGATGCGTTTTTGGAACCAGCATACCTCGAGTAAGCAAGGTTTGAGTTAATCAACCAGGAGTTCAGGGTAAAAGTGATGGTAGGTTAACCTTGCTTTCTGGAATACCCCCCTGGTGCGATTGCTCTGTTAGTGAATGCTGCCATTCGAATCCTGGTGTGCACCAAACAAGCGGACCGAGAGCGCTGAAAAGATGAGTCTTGGACTCGGTCTGCTTCCAAGCGAACTCTGGTGTGGTTTGAATGAAATATGAACGCAACACGGACCAAAGACATCTAAACAAACCAAAAACAGGATGATATCACAAGATGCGACCCTAAAAAGGACAGAATGCTCAAGCGTACCTGTTTTTTCTCATCATACGTGAGATGTTAGGCATTACAGTTCGGTACATCTCCTCGCAGCAGATCTTGGTTTGTGTGTGTGATGGAGGGATTCCTGCCGCTGTTGTGACTCTTTTACACATTTTATAAGCTCTTCACGAGTTCTCATCTGGTCAGAATACCATAATATGTAGCTACACACACAAAGCGAGCGCATTTAGCCCAGCACACAGCATTGTTTTGGATGTTCGGTAAGTTCCGTCTCAAAACATACGTCATAAAAGCCGACCAATCAGGTTGTGAACGTATCCCTTTGAGGTTCGGTATCTTTAGGTTCGTTGTTAAAAATGCCAATGTGAATGCTAAGCAGACCAGGACTTTTTTTTGGTCCGGACCAAGCGAACCAAACTACAAGTGTGAACACACCCTAAGAACCATTCCAACAAATGTTTTTTTTATTGCGCTCAAGTCGCCAGAAGTCAACAGCGTTCATTGATATTGAATGAGTTTAGTTCTCATTACAAAAAAAAAACAATTGTGTCCTGACAGGATTTGTGTGGAAAATGTGCTTTATTGTCATGAAAGTAATGTCATAAGTGCTTTATTTTCTTTATGCAAAATAATTTTTTTTCACCCCTACTGCCAGATGCTGACTGCAGAAAACACACACGTGATGATGGCCACAGATGCTCATATAGGGCACAAAGATGTACAGTAAAGCAGACACATGCTCTGTGTTACTTTACAGAACATGACACACTAGCAGCTCTCCCTCTGTTTCTCTCGCTCAGCCTCTTCTTCTATCCTGTATGAGTGTTGGTGGTATCAAACAATGATCCTTTCATTGGAAAGAGGAAGTAAATCTCGCCTCTCTTCACATAGCAGCGATTTTAGATTTATCACACAAAACCATTTTCATCATAAATACAGAACACTCTGTTTCAGACCCACGATATTCAGCTTATGTTGTTGTGCAATGCTCTTATATACCGCATTGGATTTGCTGTTTCCCAGTTGGTTAAGAGCATTCAGACTTGAGCTTGAATAACTCTCTCTTTATTTACCCTGAAAGACAGCTGTGACTCACTCAACGCTCAGAAAAAGATGGGTGGGGCGATGTACATGAGGAAGAAAAAGAGAGGCAAAAAATGTGTCCAGGACATTAAGGAATGGTTTACCCGAAAATATTCCAATTCCAATCCAATCCCATTTTATTTTAAGATAAAAGGAGGTCTTAAGCAGAAAAAAGGCTCCAAAAACGGAAGATCAAATGGCATGTAATGATACTTTACATTATGCATGACAAAAGGGCACCATTTTTTAATTGAACACAATTGCAAATGAGATTCAAGACTTAGCAGTGATTAACAGCTTAAATTATGTTTCCCCCACAAATCTATTGTACTGTACATGGTGCTTTTTTCTGCCTTTTAGGAGCTTGACTGTACTATTAAAAATGTATATAATATATATCACCATCCACTTTAATTGTATGTCTCACAGGAAGAAAACAAATAATGAGATCTGAGGGTGAGTAAATAACAAAACCTTAATGTTAAAGGGTTAGTTCACCCAAAAATGAAAATTACCAATGATTTACTCACCCCCAAGTCATCCTAGGTGTATATGACTTTCTTCTTTCAGACGAATACAATCAGAGTTATATTAACAAATGTCCTGGCTCTTCCAAGCTTTATAATGGCAGTGAACGGCTGTTTCAGTTTTGAAGTCCATAAAAGTGCATCTATCCATCATAAAAGTGCTCCACATGGCTCCGGGGGGTTAATAAAGGCCTTCTGAAGCGAAGCGATGCGTTTGTGTAAGAAAAAATATCCATATTTAAAACTTTACAAACTGTAATCTCTAACTTCCGCTAACTGTCGTTCGCGCGTTCATGAGAGACTGGCGTTCCAGCATATGACGTAGGACGCTCCGGTGAGGATATGCTAGTTCTCGCGAGAACCAAGTTTTGTTTTGCTCCATCCTCTGCGCTTCCGCGTTCGTCACCAGAACTTACGCTACGCCTGCGTCCTATGTCATATGAGGGTGAGTAAATCATGGGCTAATTTTCATTTTTGGGTGAACTATCCCTTTAAAACTTTAAATTCTGGATAACAGAGCAAAGAGGTGGGCAGCAATGGAGATTGTCATGCATTTGCTGACATTCATTGAGTTAGTCATGAGTTCCTTGAGAATGTATAAAAGGGATATTTGAGGCTTCCTTTGCCTCACAGACACTGATGAGTGTGAATAATAAATGATATCTGCAGGAATAGCTTCTGTAGATCTTATTCGGTGGGTGTTTTGTGCATGATACAGTACCCTTGAATATTCCTGGATATTTGAACTGTTGTGCATATATGCAAACACTGGGGATTCTTTGATTTGTAATACTCATATTGGCTCTGTATTCTTTTAGTTTACTGCTTGACACCATTTATGATCATATTTGTTGAATCTTATTGCATCTTTTTCTGACTTTGTAGAATGTGTATTGTGAAGTCACAATAATCACTCACAGCAGTGAGAAGTGAGGTACACTCTTAGGCCCCGTTTACACTAGTGCATTTTCGTTTTAAAATGCATAACTTTTGCTACGTTTACACCTGTCGTCTACACTACGCCGGCAAGTTTCAAAAGCGCTGCAGACCCTTAGTTAGTTTGAAAACTCCGGGGTTGCGTTTCAGTGTAAACGGACCAAAACTGAGACTTTTAAGAACAATGGTGTGGCTGCCCACATTACGCTACCAGGACACGACAATAACAGACCAGGGCTACATTTCCCAAAAGCACTGAGTTGATCATAGAGACCGTTGGTGGCTATTGTATTACAATGCTTTTGGGAAACGCAGCCCATAGCCGTCTCTCTCAATCAGTGTTTGCCAGATTGGAAATGTCCAAGTATCGTGGAAGAAAATTATCGTACACGAGTCAAACGTACAGAGTACAGCTATTTATCTAGACCAACAACTTTTTTTTTTCTCTCTGCCTTCCTCTTTGCCTCTCCCCTGCCTTCACCTTCCTTTTCAGCACTAATTTTCTATACTTTACTGCAAAACTATCGACCTCAGCTTGGAAACAACTGACCTAAGTGCTAGGGGTGTTGAAATTAATCGTTGCAACGATGCATCGCGATGCGGAAGTGGACGATTCTGCATCGATGCAGTATTAGACCATAATCGATTATAGCCTACTGACGTTTCTCTGATGTAATTTCTTCGCATACGCGTAAAATGGCTGAGGGAGGCGAAACACAAAAGTGAGTAATAAAAAATGCACCCAGTATTTTAACATTTACATTGTGCGAGTGTGTGTGTGTGTGCGAGCGTGTGCCTTAGTGTGTGTCTAGCTTGCGAGCGTTTGTGTGTGTGCTTGCAAGTGTGTGTGTGTGTTTGTGAGCGTTATTGTAACTTAAGTACACTACTTGACAGTTCCAAGTGCTTTTAGTAGCCTATTTGCTAGTTTTTATTTGTTCTAAATGCTCCTGTCGTCTGCTGTGTTCAGACTTAAGTGGTGTTTGATGTTTGCTACATTCAGGAAGTGTACTTTCTTGGAGCAGATAAAATAAAAAGGAAGTTCATATAGCTGATTGCTTGTATTCATTGACGAAAACGTAGCAAGATGCATCGTGATATCGAATCGTTGATATGATAATCGTAATCGAATTGAATCGTGAGACCAGTGACGATTCACACCCCTACTAAGCGCTGCGGCAGGAATGTTAACTTGTGCTCGTGAGAGAGTCATTCTCTACGATGATTGGCCGAGAAGACATAACTGAGATGAGATGGAAGACATGCGCAACACCACGTTCACGTTCTCCTCACATCCACAGCTAGATCAATGAGTGTAGAAGCCCTGTGATTACAACGACCATCATTTAAAGTGTCACAAAATTCAGAAATTATCATACATTATGGGATTTTTTTCATTATTGATCATATAGATCGTTTCTGAAACGCAATGGAAACGGCAGCGTAGACGAGATCGTTTTCATTTTAAAGCGAAAACGCACTAGTGTAAACGTGGCCTTACACTCTTTAGAAGAAAAAGTTCTATATAGAAGCTTAGTTTAGGGCGTTCACTCCAAGAACAAGAACACCAGCGGACAATATTGTATTGTTTATTCTAAGCGCACTGCAGTTTTGTGGTCTGCCTTTAAATGCCTGAGCTTGTTAAAGCAGGATGGATTCTGATTGGCTGTCAATGTTTTTATCGTTCATCAGCTGAAAAAAAAAAACAACAATATAGTTTCTCTCTGCTGTTATCATTATAGTTGTGGTGTCGACTCTGCTATTCTTTTATATTTAGAACAATTTTTGGAACTATATGTTTATCATTATCGTTATCGTCCTTGGTGAAAACAGGCCTTAAAGGGTTCTGTCAGGTGCTTCATATAGAACCTTTAAAGGGGTTCCCATCATTTTATGGATTTTAATTAAATACATTTTGTTTTAATCAATTCTTAATTTTATTAAGAATTTTTAATTTCTAGCCGTAATATTTAATTCTATTAATTAAATGGCTCGTAAACAAAAAAAAAAATGAAGTAACCCGTTAAACACTAAAGTACTATGCAGTCATTTAAGACATTTCTCCCTATATAGAACCTTTTTGGTATGAAGCGTTCTTTAAAATTTAGTAAAGTACCCTAAAGTTCTATATAGAACCCCATTGAACCATTAATTTCTAAGAGTGTATTTATATTTATTATGTGCTTGTAATCATGAGCATCACTTTGTTCTAAATAGTATGGGGGCAGCTGGTTGTGCTGTCACAATATGAGCAAAAATAACCATGCGATGTTTTGATCCCTTGTGTTATTAGGCTGATTGCAATGTCAGATAATGCTCCTCAGCCCCGGATAGATGATCCACCTCGTCCGTGTTTATTAAATGTCAAACATGACAGGATTTAATTTAGGGACCTGAATGGCTTCAGGACCACGGACAGCTCCGACCAGTGACACAAGGCGCCCCCACTTCCCCAAACACACCAATACACATTCATGTCATACACACTATTCATTATATTCATATATATTTAGAATTAATTTTTATTTGTATGTTTTCAGGTTTTTTTTTTTTTTTTAATTTTAGTAAAAACAAGTAATTTTATTATTTGTTTTTGTCATTTTTATTAGTTTTTGTTTTTTAAAAATATTTCTAAATCATTTTAATTTCAGGCCATTGTAACTTGATCGTGTTCGCTTCCAGTTATTTTAGCTGTACAAAACTTGAAGTTGTGCAAGTCCGCTTGATATTGCAAACTTTTTCTTATTTTAATTGATTATTGTAATCATAAACAAACTGGATTGTAGCGTAAATTATTTGACTTTACACCATTTGACCTAAAGTGGCAAATGAATCAGAAATGCCCACACAATCACAGAAAATAGCTTACTGAATGCGAACAATTGAAGAATCTTTACTTTTAAAAGAATAACCCCCCCCACTTATAATCTCCCCCTCACAATTCTCGTTCATGCTTATACGAATGTTGCATCAGGTGCCATTGAAGACCAATCGCATTGGTTCTTGTGTGTCACATGATTGACCACAATGCAGCTTGCTCAGCTCTGGAGGAAAGTGATAGACAGAATGACTTAAATTGAAGTCAGTTACTCACACAAGCTCATGTGCCCTTAGAAGACTTTGAATTAAGCACACAAGTTGTGTTTTTTCCACTATAAAATGTCCTAGTATATTGTATAATATACTGTAGCTCTAAAATAACAGCATATGAGTTTAGTCAAAGTCGCTTTAAGGCAACTCGACGGACATCTTTGATATGCCAAGCTTATGATTAATTTGAAAGGTCATTTGTCTTACGTTATTTGAAATCACCAATGAAATATGACAACAACTGTCTCATAAATGTTGTTTCTAAACGCTCAAATAGCGCTATTTTCAGGCTAGATCTACCAATTCGCGTGTGCAGTCCTAAGCGCCCATCACTGTTTTTATAGCAACAGGAGCTTCTAACGGCAACTGCAGTGACGTGATGACTTTATCAATCAGTGATTGCCATATTGCACGTTGCACTTTCTCCCATTCGTCGGGGTCTTGTATCACCCTGAAGGGGTTTATTCTGCAATAACAACTGTCTGGATGTACATTATCCCGCTTATCACAGGGCTCGACAATGCGACCATTTCACTCGCATTTGCGACTAAATATAGATGTGAGCAAACTGTAAAATGTATTTTGGAGCAGGTGTGCGAATAAAAAAATCCCTGCTGATCAGTTTTCCTAAATGTAAGATCATAACAAGCGTCTTAATGATCATTTTAAGGCATCTTATATTTTGGGGATGAAAAAACATAAATCGCAATACTGCCTAATGTGATTATTAAACTTCAAAAGGCTATGATTTCATTAAATAAATGCGCGAGCCAGTAGATCGCACACCAGCGCCACGTTCAGGATTTGAAACGTGAAGCGCTGTTGTGTGTTTTACAGGCTCGCGCTTCAGACAGCTTGAGATCAGTTTGCAATCAGTGAATAGCGCACATTTATGCCAAGCGATTGCTTATGAATTAATGCTGATCAATTATGACAGTGTTTACTTTACGGTGTTTATATTGTAATATGTTGCATACGGTTGTAAGAATGCATATTTTATCTCCCTCATCTGAATTTGAATGAGCAGCTGCATTAATAAAGCAAAGACATTTCAAAATAAGAGTCCCGGTGTATTTCGAGCTTGTTTATTAAATAAAAGTCACGCCGTGTGTCCAATTTCCACCCCGGTTATTATTTGGTTACACCAACTGTATGTAATTTAATTTAATTTCCATTTAATTTAAAGTAAACTCTTTTAGCTTGTGTCCGGGATGCCTCGTCACAGGAAGGAAAGACTAGAAAGGAATATTATTAAATATATAGATTTTACTAGTATCAGTGTTATTATAGCTAACAAAAACCTTAAAAAAATCTCTTTACTTGAAATAAATAAATGTTAACTGACATAAAATAAAATATAAAAAACTTTTCTTATTTTCATTTAGTTGAAATTATTTTAATTAGTTATTTAGTTTCATTAACCTGATGTACCAAACTAAAAACTATACAGACAAAAATAACAAAAACTATAAAAAAAAAGACACAATAACAGAATTACTAAAACTTTTTACTAAAATTAAAATAAAAGCAGAATGAAATTGAATTGAATCTCAGTGATATTAGAATAACACTAGTATGGCAAAATCTGTTATAGTGTGTTTTATATATATAAATGCAGAAATGGTTAGTTGCACCCCTAAAGTTTCTAAATGTGCTCCTAAATTTTTCAACTTAGGAGCACAGGTGCTCCTTGGGAAAAAAGTAAGCATCAAGCCCTGTATTACACAGCTACTTGCCACATAAGTAAATAATTAGACATGAAATATCGAGTCGAGAAATATTTTATTAGCTCTTTAAACGCAAAGCTACCACTGAGAAAGCAGTTTCTAGCAAGTGGCAAGTTCAAACTAGATGGACATTTAAGGGATACGGTACAGTCATACCACTTATTACACGGCATTTCATAAGAGATATTAATTTGAGATTAAACTGTTTTAAAATCGTACCTGTTTGTTATCTTATAATCCATTATAGTGTACAAAACAATCATCGCAAAATGGCAGCAGCAAAAGATGACATAATTAAATAACTGTGCACAAAATATCGATTTCAGTTAATATTTTATTAACTGACCAAATGCAAAACTTCCACGAGGAAAAAACGTTCCTAGCAAGTGTATAGCGCTGACTTCAGTTACCCGGATGAGCCTGTGTTATCAGTTTCTACCGGTTGTTATCAAGGGATAACACACCGCTGGGTGGTGCGATTGACCAATCAGAATCAAGTATTTCACAGAGCTGTGTAATAACATTGATTTATGCTATTATAGTTTTTGTTAATATTTTGAATTTTTGGTTTTCATGGTTTTAGTTTTAGTTAAAAAAACAAAAATAACCCTGACCCACACTCACAAAACCTCATGCACATGCTTAGTTTGATGTCACCTTTCACCCGCTTTTGGATTTGTGCAGAAATCTGGGCTGACGTGAGATGTTACACACCTCTATTTGTACCGCTTTCTAATCTGTCTCTCCTCTCATGCTTCCTTGTTGAGGTGGATGGGGTCAAATGGGTCGAAATGTTGAAATTTCCATCTAACTAGTAATCACCCATGATCTTCACTGGAATGTTTTGATGCTGTTCGGTGTTAGTGTGTGTTTAACAGCATGGAGGATTGACTGCTTGTATTTCTTGTTTAGAAACGAGGCTTCACTGACACATCGCAGAGGAGAAGAAACAAGAGAAGAGGAGGAAGTGACATCATAACTTTCCCTCACTCTTCGTATGTTTCTTTCTGTTTCATTCTGTCAGTATGAGGCTGAAGCAGGATGTGAGTCCAGTAGTGGTCGTTATATTCAGATTGGTGGTTTGGCTTTATTCTCTCATCTCTTACCTGCCGTACCTGTTGCTGAGATTGTCCGAATCACAGTCGTTCTCCGAGTGCTCGCGGAGGGTGAAAGGCCGTTCCGTGAGCGGACACCCTTCGGGACCCTACCGGGACATCGGAGCACTGAGGGCGTTAGCAACGTACCTACAGCCCGGGGTGAGCACACTCGATCGGGTGTTTGAATCATCCGTATGCCGCCATCCTGACCTCGACTGCCTGGGAACCAGAGAGCTGCTGAGCGAGGAAGACGAAGCTCAGGAGGATGGAAGAGTCTTCAAGAAGGTGTGTATCGTCTGAAAGTCCATGTTATGCTTTGGCCCTTCAATACTCTTGGATGTGTTGAAGGAGCTACACTTTTGTATTCCCCCCCAAAACCACTAGAAGATTGTTATATATTTTGTTGACTCGTGTTCTTACATTATCCCAAACATTTCCAAGAATGTTTAAATCCAGAGAAATAAGCAATTTTAACCAGGACACGGACCGTGCATCGCCTATCAATGACATCATACCCGCGTTACCCTCGATTTTTATTTTGTAGAAACCATGGAAACACCAAAGACGCTTTAATATATTATGTGTTTTATTAGACAGATGAGCAACTGTTTGGATACATTCATCGACAGAAAACGAATAATCGTTATACAGCTCAACACAGTTAGTCTTATTGATTAAATCTGGTTTTCTTGATTTACTGCGAGTACCATGTTTTACCATGCCTAATATTGATCTAGCTTACTGCAGTGTGAACAAGTGTCTCATAGTAGCCGCCGAGCGAACGCACAGAGCAGCATTATAACATAACTTTCAACACACTCAAATGTATCTAATATGATAAAACAGCGTTGCGTTATCCCACATATGAACGGAAGCGGTCATCTGTGGCATAATAAAAGCTCAGTGAAATCAAGGCGTCATCAAGCTACACCTTTGTTTTGAGTAAGCGACCTCTAGCGGTAAAAAATTACATATTGTGGCTTTAAACCAAAAGTCATAGTTTAGTTTTTAATGAATATTTCTCACCTTAGAGATGGTTGACTAGTCATCCACCAACAGATTAGTCATTAAAAACATGCTAAAAAAAACACTGAAAACTTTTAGGAAACAATATTTAAGGAAACATATTATAAAATAATTTCAAGGTATTGAATTAGACACAAAATTGCACACTGCCTAGTATGCTACTTTTGGGTGGAAACCTACACTACTGGTTAAAAGTTTGAAATAATTGTTTTTTTTTTATGTTTTTGAAAGAAGTCTCACCAAGGCTGCATTTATTTGATGAAAAATACAGTAAAAACAGTAAAAAATATTACAATTGAAAAATAACTGTTTTCTATGTGAATGTATTGTAAAATGTAATTTATTCCTGCGATCAAAGCTGAATTTTCAGCATCATTACTCCAGTCTTCAGTGTCACATGAGAAATAATTCTGATATGATGATTTGATGCTCAGTTATTATCAGTTATAATTGGGGCTCAATTATTAATAATGGTTCTTTTTGTTATCAATGTCAGAATTCTTTAATAAATAGAAGTTCAAGACAAAAACAGCATTATTTTATTTAAATCTTTTTTTAACATTGTAAAGGTCTTTACTGTCACTTTTGATCAATTTAATGCATCCTTGCTGAATAATTTAATAAATTACACATTAAAATATATTCAAATAGAAACGTTATTTTAAATTGTAATAATATTTCACAATAATACAGTTTTTACTGTATTTTTTTGTCAAATAAATGCAGCCTTGATGAGCAGAAGAAAATATTTAAAAATCTTAATTCTAAAGTTTTGACTGGTAGTGTGTATTTAAATATTGGACAAATGTTATAAACATATATTCAAAAATTGGGCTGATGTCATAAATGTGATGATTTCTGAATTACATGTTTTTGCAGCTTAGTTTTAATAACTGGTCTGGGTGGACTAATAAGGGAGTTTTGTGTTGCGTGGGAGTGTGTCTACATAATACATTAAACTCTGTTTTCAAAAGAACAGAGGAAATCTTGTTTTCCATGTCATGACTCCTTTAAGTCAACCGGCCTGTAACAAACTGACCTGCAGCATGTGAATGATCTCAGTTCTGATGGTAATCCTATTGTCCAGCGCTGGAGCAGCTCATATAGTAATAATATTCTCCTGTGTTGCTGCTGTTACTCAACTAAAGCTGCCAAACATGTGCTGCTGTTTTGCAAGATGAGAAGGCCTTGATTATGCATCCCAAACACCTGCTGGGTGTTTCTTTCTGCTTGTTGTATTGATTTTGTTCTAACATCATTTAAGAGAGCGCTCTATTCATACACTATTCTGGTTTAAATACTTCACAGCAACATTCAAAACACAAACCTTATACCTGATGCACTTTTTTCTCCTGAAGGGACCATTTTCCATCCTCTTTTGAATTTATCAGGCTGCTTTTATATCTGTATCTTTAAGATTATTATTATTATTATTATTATTATTATGCAAATGACCGGATAATCATTGGATGTAAAAATAATGACAACTTCCACAACTTATATAAATGTTGACATATGTACTGTAAATAGACCGTGGAGGGATTTTCCAAGTTATTTGTCCTGTGCACAAAAAAAAAAATCATGACAAATTTTACATTTAAATGCTTATAAATAGGCATGGGTAATATATAGCAGTACAAATAAAAAAGTAAAAAATAATTAATTATGCTGTGCTCAATAATAATAATATTTTGCTTTTGTAAAAGTTAAGTATGTCTAAATAGTAATCCTGATCATATCACAAAACAGTTTAAACTCTTTTCAAAATAGCAAGAAAAATCATTTTTTTTTTAATGAGCAACTTTACCCAGATCTTTTAGTGTAAATAGTGTGAGTGGTGTGTTCACTAGGGTTATAACACCAAATAAAAGGTTTCCTCTATCATAAATCAATTAAATTTTGCTTAAAAACAATGAAAAAGGCCCAAATTCCTCCAAGTTTTGAAAAAAGGTCACCCCAGATAACAAATTGGAACAACCATATAACAAACATTACTGCTTATAAGTAAGTAGCACTTCCAGGGTTTCCGTGGGTCTTAAAATGGTCTTAATTAGAAATGTCTTAAATTGGAGCAGAAAGTCTTAAATTCAATATCATGGCATGAAATTAGGGCCCTATGATTTCCGTGATGCGGAAAACGGGTACGGAATCACAGAATCCATTCATAAAAATGGAATTTACTGTATAATGCGGAATGACACGGAATGTGTCAACTTTTGGATGAAAAGATCAAAAGTAGGTCAGCGCTTGTGCGGACAAGTGGATTTTTGGAAGGGGAAAGTGAAAAAGAATTTTAGAAGCTTGATTAAAACATCAATAAAAAAATTAAAAAAACTACGGAATCACCAAAATGCGAGAGCGATTCTGCATTCATTTCATGTATGTGGATAATAATATATATAATGTATAATGTACTAATGGTAACAAGGTTGCGCAGTTGACAAGGCTTAATGTCAAGCCCTCTGGTCAGTACACTTAAAGGGACAGTTCACCCAAAAATTTTAATTCTGTCATCATTTACTCACCCTCATTTGAGTAAATAGTTTGCCCAAAAACGGAAAACACAGGATCTGGTAAAAAATAAAACAAAGTATAACATATTTCATAGAGCCCCGAAAATGTATTTTTGTTAAACTTTTAATAAATGTATGTTAAATTGTATGTTTCATGATTTCAATTAATTAGACATGCTTTTTGACTACTAAAATATAATTTAACCATTAAAACTAAAACAAATAAAAAAAATCTAATGGATTTCATAGGGCTCTAAACTAAATCACAAAATGAAATTGCATGCACTGAAATTTTCTTTATATCTTACTTAGGATTTTTGTTTTCCAGTGCAAATATCTAAACATCCTTAAATCAAGATACATTTACTTGACATGCAAAATGAAGAAATTAAGTTTTCTTTAATTGGTCTTAAAAAGGTCTTACCTTCATTAAAACCTGCAGAAACCCTGACTTCCTAAAACTTTCTAGAACTGTTGGGAACTCTCTGGAACTTTCTAGAACTTTTCAGAACTCTCTGGAACTTTCTAGAACTGTTGAGAACTCTCTGGAACTTTCTAGAACTGTTGGGAACTCTCTGGAACTTTCTAGAACTGTTGGGAACTCTCTGGAACTTTCTAGAACTGTTGAGAACTCTCTGGAACTTTCTAGAACTGTTGAGAACTCTCTGGAACTGTTGAGAACTCTCTGGAACTTTCTAGAACTGTTGAGAACTCTCTGGAACTTTCTAGAACTGTTGAGAACTCTCTGGAACTGTTGAGAACTCTCTGGAACTTTCTAGAACTGTTGAGAACTCTCTGGAACTTTTTAGAACTGTTGAGAACTCTCTGGAACTTTCTAGAACTGTTGAGAACTCTCTGGAACTGTTGAGAACTCTCTGGAACTTTCTAGAACTGTTGAGAACTCTCTGGAATTTGCTAGAACTGTTGAGAACTCTCTGGAATTTGCTAGAACTGTTGAGAACTCTCTGGAACTGTTGAGAACTCTCTGGAATTTGCTAGAACTGTTGAGAACTCTCTGGAACTGTTGAGAACTCTCTGGAATTTGCTAGAACTGTTGAGAGCTCTCTGGAACTTTCTAGAACTGTTGAGAACTCTCTGGAACTTTCTAGAACTGTTGAGAACTCTCTGGAACTGTTGAGAACTCTCTGGAACTTTCTAGAACTGTTGAGAACTCTCTGGAATTTGCTAGAACTGTTGAGAGCTCTCTGGAACTGTTGAGAACTCTCTGGAATTTGCTAGAACTGTTGAGAACTCTCTGGAACTGTTGAGAACTCTCTGGAATTTGCTAGAACTGTTGAGAACTCTCTGGAACTTTCTAGAACTGTTGAGAACTCTCTGGAACTTTCTAGAACTGTTGAGAACTCTCTGGAATTTGCTAGAACTGTTGAGAACTCTCTGGAATTTGCTAGAACTCTCTGGAACTGTTGAGAACTCTCTGGAATTTGCTAGAACTGTTGAGAACTCTCTGGAACTTTCTAGAACTGTTGAGAACTCTCTGGAACTTTCTAGAACTGTTGAGAACTCTCTGGAATTTGCTAGAACTGTTGAGAACTCTCTGGAATTTGCTAGAACTGTTGAGAACTCTCTGGAAAACTCTCTGGAACTTTCTAGGACTGTTGAGAACTCTCTGGAACTTTCTAGGACTGTTGAGAACTGGAATTTGCTAGAACTGTAGACTCTAGAGCGATCCAAATCTTATATATATACACAGTCAAACCAAAAATGATTCAGACACCAGATATAATTTTTTACTAGTGTGTGCAGGACACTATAGATCATTTATGTAAGTGAGGATAGCAAAATAAAGTAAACTGTGACATATTATACCCAAAAATTCTTCATACAGTGACTACCAGTAAAATTGATAAAAATTTGGGACCAAAATTATTCCGACACTTTGACCTGACCATATTTTGCTGAAGTGTTTTTTCTTTAATTGCTAATGTGACCTTTTACACCACAGACTGAACAAAATGAAGCATTGCTTGGTCATTGGTTGACCTAAATTGGTATTATCTACTTAAATATAACAGCTGACAACTCAGCTTGATACTTTGATATTTGTTTCAGTAGAAATATATAATATCGCACAAGATAAGTGATACTACCTTACAGAAGAACAAGGCTATCTGGACCATTTGGGACACAAGTAATGATATGACTTTAAAAAACCTTGGCTAACATTGTAAGTGAACTTTTGGAAAAAGATTAAACAAAATGCTTCAGAAATGTTGAATATGATCCCTATAAATTCTCCATGAATTGTGACTATCTAATGAACCAATAGGAGGAGCTGTTGATCTGTAAAATTGTAAAGTCTTGATACAATGGCAGGGGGGAAAAGTTGAAGGGCTGGACAGATGACCAATGCACTGATTTCCTTGAAGAGCAGCTCTAAAAATAAACCCTTTCTGTTTCTCTGCAGGTGATTTTGGGAGAGTATCGCTGGATGTCGTATGATCAGGTGTATAAAGAAGTGAGAGCGTTCGGGAGCGGTTTGGCTGCTCTGGGACAGAAACCTCTGAAAAACATTGCCATCATCTGCGAGACCAGAGCGGAGTGGATCATAGCGGCGCAAGCCTGTTTCATGTACAACTTCCCATGTGAGTCACACAAACACGTACACAACAAAGAGCATCTCGGGTTCAGCAAAGAACCTTCTTATCAAGAACCGGCTTTTGGCTGTTTAGGTTTCTTGAGTTGGTTTATGATTCTTTGAGGATTAAAAATGTTCTTTAAAGAATCAGCACAAAGATTGTGCAAGAAAATTATATAAACATATGCAAATCTCACCCCGCACATTTATGCAAGTTTACAGCCAGATTTGTTTCATATTTGTGTGTTTATGACACACATGGGGCTAATACAGAGGATTGTGTGTGTGTTTTGTATGGAGGTCAGATTGTCCTCATTGCACTGCTGTTATATAAACCCGCCGTCCTCCCCACCTCCTCCTCCTCTCTCTCTTTTCCTTGCCTTTTTTTCTCTCATTTTCCTCTAAAGTGTCTGATGGCGAAGTGATTTTTCTCAGCTCTGGGGCCGTTCCTAAACACACACTCAAATACAACTCACACACACACACACTCAAATACAACTCACACACACACACACTCAAATACAACTCACACACACACACACTCAAATACAACTCACACACACACACACTCAAATACAACTCACACACACACACACGTGCGCGCACACACACTCACACAAATGCGCTCGCACACACACTCACGCATTCAAAAACACACCCTCAAACACACTCCTACACACACACTCCCACTCCCACACACACAAACACAAACACACACTCTCACACACACACATACACTCTCACACACACACACTCCCACACTGACACACACACTCAAACACACTCACACACTGACACACAAACACAAACACACACTCTCACACACACACATACACTCTCACACACACACACTCCCACACTGACACACACACTCATACACACACATACACACTGACACACACACACTCACACACACTGACATACACACACTCAAACACACTCCCACACACACACTAACACACACACTCCCACACAGACACACACACTCCCACACAGACACACACACACAAACACACTCACACACACACTCTCACACACTCGTACTCAAACACACTCGTACTCAAACTCAAACACACTCACACACTGACACGCACGTACTTAAACATTCACACACACACATACACTCACACACACACACTCCCACACTGACACACTCACACACACACACTCCCACACTGACACACACACTCAAACACACTCACACACTGACACACACACACATACAGTCAAACACACATACACACACATACACACTGACACACACACTAAAACACACTCTCGCACACACTCACACACACTGACATACACACACACAAACACACTCACACACTGACACACACACATACAGTCAAACACTCATACACACACATACACACTGACACACACACTAAAACACACTCTCGCACACACTCACACACACTGACATACACACACACTCAAACACACTCACACACACTCACACACACTCACTCCCACACAGACACACACACACAAACACACTCACACACACACTCTCACACACACTCACACACTCGTACTCAAACACACTCGTACTCAAACTCAAACACACTCACACACACACACACATACACTCACACACACTCACACACACACACCCACACTGACTCACACACACACACACCCACACTGACACACACACTCAAACACTCACATACAGTCAAACACTCATACACACACTGACACACACACACACACACACTCAAACACACTCTCACACACACACTGACATACACAAACACTCAAACACACTCCCACACACACACTCACACACTGACATACACACACACACACACTCCCACACTGACACACACACTCAAACACACTCACACACTGACACACACACACTCAAACACACTCACACACTGACACACACACACTCAAACACACTCAGATACAGTCAAACACTCATACACACACTCAAACACACTCTCACACACACACTCACACACTGACATACACACACACTTAAACACACTCAAACACTTTAATATACACACACACACACACACACACACACATTCAAACACACTCCCACTCAAACACTGACACACACACCCCCTCATGTCTGTCACATAATATATTCACACACACACAGACTTCTGTGTCTCTTTGGCTGACTTCTGCACCCTGATGTTCCTGTCAACATCAGATGCTCACGTACTTGTTGTCATCCGGCCTAAGTGTGTGTGTGTGTGTGTAGCTGTGTGTTCATATGTTGCAAACTTGCATTTTTTCACGTGTTTATGTCAGATAATTATGTGTGTGTGTGCTCTTACACGTTTAAGCTTATTAGCATGTGTGTGTGCGCGTGTTGATGTTTCCGTGGTGATCTCTTTTCTGTTTGTGTCTCACGGCTGAAGTGTCGCGACCTCAGGCAGTGACGCAGTCTGATGATGTCACAGAACGCAGCTCACGGACCCCCTATGTTCTCAGTGTGCTTTTGTCAGTGTGTGTTTGTCTGTGTGTGAGCTCAAAAGTAAAGGCACATGGATTGTTTCATATATGTTTGTCATATGCAAAAATGTGTGTACAGCGTACATCTATATGAATATTTATTCATGTGTGCATGATTAGCTTTGTTTACTGTGTGTGTTTGTGCATGTGTGTTCTGGCTTGTGCTTGTTTGCCCTCATCCTGAACTTTTCACAGCCATGCATGCTGCTGCTACTGATAACTGACACAGTTACACAACTGCATGCTCAAACATAAGGGGAAAATTAAGGAGTGTACCTTTTACATTTATATATATTATATATATATATACACCGGTCAGGCATAACATTATGATTCCTAATATTGTGTTGGTTCCCCTTTCACTGCCAAAACAGCCCTGACCCCTCAAGGCATGGACTCCACTAGTCCCCTGTAGGTGTGCTGGGGTATCTGGATGTTAGCAGCAGATCCTTTAAGTCCTGTAAGTTCATGGATCAGACTTATTTGTTCAGCACATCCCACAGATGCTCGATTGGATTGAGATCTGGGGAATTTGGAGGCCAAGTCAACACCTCAAACTCGTTGTTGTGCTGCTCAAACCATACCTGAACCATTTTTGCTTTGTGGCAGGGCGCATTATCCTGCTGAAAGAGGCCACAGCCACCAGGGAATACCGTTTCCATGAAAGGGTGTACATGGTCTGCAGCAATGCTTAGGTAGGTGGTACGTGTCAAAGTAACATCCACATGGATGGCAGGACCCAAGGTTTCCCAGCAGAACATTTCCCAAAGCATCACACTGCCTCCGCTGGCTTGCCTTCTTCCCATAGTGCATCCTGGTGCCATGTGTTCCCCAGGTAAGCAACACACACACACCTGGCCATCCACGTGATGTAAAAGAAAACGTGATTCATCAGACCAGGCCACCTTCTTCCATTGCTCCGTGGTCCAGTTCTGATGCTCACGTGTCCACTGTTGGTGCTTTCAGCAGTGGACAGGGGTCAGCATGGGCACCCTGACTGGTCTGCGGCTATGCAGCCCCATACGCAACAAACTGTGATGCACTGTGTATTCTGACACCTTTCTATCAGAACCAGGATTAACTTCTTGAGCAATTTGAGCTACAGTAGCTCGTCTGTTTGATTGGACCACGTGCATCAATGAGCCTTGGCCGCCCATGACCCTGTCGCCGGTTCACCACTGTTCCTTCCTTGGACCACTTTTGATAGACACTGACCACTGCAGACCGGGAACACCCCACAAGAGCTGCAGTTTTGGAGATGCTCTGACCCAGTCGTCTAGCCATCACAATTTGGCCCTTGTCAAACTCGCTCAAATCCTTACGCTTGCCCATTTTTCATGCTTCTAACCCATCAACTTTGAGGACAAAGCTGTATTTTTATGAACTAATGTTAACAAAGATTACAGTTTTTTACGATCGCTAAGACAGTTTTTTCAATACTTTTAACAATTTTCCTAAACTCTTAACACACCAACACACCTACAACACACAATTGCCAAAACGGTTAATTTCATGCTCAAAATCACACATTGTAAACTAAACTCCAACACTAATTTTCAAAATACAATAATACACTAACACAATACACTATGTCTACCAAAGCACTAACATGTTCTCTTCCAACAGGAGCATTTAGTCAATCATAGCACAATGTAATAAAAACACTAACACTAGATGGAATTACAGAAACTGCATTATTTTATGTATCAGGTCTGCCCTTATACAATAAATAGTATATTTTATTGACAATAGATTGTGTCTTTTGAAGCCTCTCCACATTTTTGTTTTGTTGGGTTTAGTAAATGCATGAATTTTGTTTCTTTTGCTGCAGAAATTCAAAACAAAAAATAAATGACCCATCTCAGAGTAGCTTTTTGCCCTTCAGTTTTATTTCATTATCAGCAATCACCATGTTGACAATAGCAAGTTCCTGTTCTTGATTTAGGCGCTTTCCTCTGCTCCCTGAGGGAGGTAGACATCAAATCCTTAGACAGAATACAGTTACATATTAGAGACCAGAGGCATAGAGTCACTGTAATACATGGTAAAAGTATTTACACTTTGCAGTAGGAGAAGCCCTTATACAATATCCTACCTGTTGGTTTCTCGAAAATTCTGGATAATGGATGCCACTGTGTCCTGCTGAGATTTGGCTGTACTCGTTCACCAGCCTCTCTGTATGATAGCCTGTGGTTTACGACATGGTCTATGATAGTAGCTCTTATTTCATCAGTTACCCTAATTCTGGCCCTTCTTTGAGCACCACCATGTATTCTAACTCCTCAATCACTCCCTTCCTCTCCCTTGCCCTTGTCCCACTCCTCTCCCTTGTCCTGGTACTCATCTTCCTCTCCCTCATGCGTTGCTCTATATTGTTCCTTTTTCGCACAAGATCAGCCCAAAGAGGCTCTTTTACTGTATACCATATGGTCATGTGATTGAAAGAACATCAACACCTGAACAATTCCTAGATGGGAATCAGTTGTGATTTATATATTTGCATAACTTCAATCAGCTGTTTCTCAGTAACAATGGAATAAAATACAGGGGATATATTTGTGTTTCAGTTCACAATATAAACAGCTGTTCACCTTGACTTTAGCCTATAAGGTTAGGTTTAGAACATGGTGTTATCTGTTCTGACATACAGTGTTAAAGCACTGGTAAATTTGGCAGTAAAAATCCATTGTCTTGGTTGAGCTTGTGTGTAAAAGAAGTTCAAGCATTTTAAATTTGTGTTAACTATATGCATTTTGTGTCAAAGCAACAATAAATGTTAATTGTATAGCCTACACCGATAGATGTTGTGCTAACTGTGTTAATTTGTTAAAAGTATTGAAAAAAGTGTCGTAGCGATTGTAAAAAACTGTAATAAATGTATTGCTCATTGTTAGTTCATGTTAGCTAATACATTAATGTTAACAAATGAGACCTTATTGTAGTGTTACCGATATTTCCTTGTGTTTTCCATTTAAACACACTTAAGTCCCACACTTAATGCTTGAATTCTATTGCATTAGATACAAAATATCAAACCAAGATTTTTTAAATGTTTATATAAAAAATTATATGGTTATATAAAAAAAAACAGTAGAAACGGGAATATTGTGAAATATTACAATTTAAAATAAGACTTTTCTATTGTAATATATGTTAAAATATAATTCCTGTGATCAAAGCTGAATTTTCAGCATCATTACTCCAGTCTTCAGTGTCACATGATCCTTCAGAAATCATTCTAATATGAGGATTTGCTGCTCAAGAAACATTTATGATTATCAATGTTGAAAACAGTTGTGCTGCTTCATATTTTTGCGAAAAACCATGACACTTTTTTTTTCAGGATTCTTTGATGAATAGAAAGTTCAAAAGAAACATCAGTTATTTGGAATAGAATATTTTGTAACATTATAATTTCTGTACTGTCACTTTTGATCAATTTAATGTGTCCTTGCTAAATAAAAGTATTAATTTCTTTTAAAAACCCACACTTTTGAATGATAGATGTGTGGACATTTTTGTCCCAATGAGTAAAACGGCTTATAAATCATACTAGGTGACGCTTTTTGATCTAATGTAGAAACAAGCTCAGATCCAAGTGCAGAAATCATCTTACGACAGGGTTCACGTGTGATTCATGAAACATTTGTATGCCGCCAATCCCATCGTACGAATAATCGCACCTTGATAAATGTGACGGCTGAAAACAATCATCATTTAAATATCACAGCCCTAAAATTTCACGGTTTAGAAGCCTCGCCCCTAGAGTTTACGACATGGAGAAACGTAACCCGGCTAAGAAGATAAAGTAACCTCATGAAAGAGAAATTGAATTTACTCTAAAAACACCCGTTAACCTCGCAATTGCAAACAATTACATTAATTTATATGCATATTAAATACCGGTAAATAAAACGAAACATTTAAAAACATTAAACACTATAGCGCTATTTAATTTTTCCCTCACTCCACAACAAATCCTTTAAATTGAACGGTATTCAGAACAGTACAAGAATGAAAAATAAGTAGCTATAAAAAAAATATATTAAAATATAAAATACAAATTAGATAAGTTAGTCATAGTGGCATTAAACAACACATCAAGCCAAAGTGAATTTATTTATAGCGAAAATGAAACGGCATTGGGATCATCTCTCTCATTCGGCAAGAATCCAAATATGCTTCCATATTTGCCATGAAACATTTGGTTGCTAAACTATTGTTTATTATGTAAAGAAGGCTTTGTACTTTACTCGTGTTCCAATATCCACGGAAAATCCTTCACATGTGCAAAAATGTGTTTGGTTGGACGCTGGGCACGCTGATGTCATTTGAGCAGTGTAACTTTTATGTTTGGTTGACTTCAGCTATTCATCATCAAACTAAAATGCAATGTCAAGTTAACAACGCTAGAACTGATATGTTGTGTGTGCACGTGAGGCACTAATCTTAATGGTTAATGATCGACTAATGAGCTTTGGTTGTCAGTCAGGAAAATAATCTAAATGATCAAAATGCTCTCATTTCAATTCTCCGCCAGATTTGCTATGCTGCACGCAAGTTCACGCTAACTCAAAAACTTGCGTACACGAGCTGAGACTTGATGTGAGATTTGATCGTAGCCACTGCTCACGTCCATATTGATAAATGCCAAGTTTTGTGTGGAAACGGCCGTACGCACAGTTTTCCGTTGTACGTTCGTTTTATAAATGAGGCCCGTTATGTCTATGGAAAGTCCCCTTAAAACATGAAAACGTGTGTGTTTGTGTGTTACAGTGGTAACTCTTTACTGTACTCTGGGTGGTCCTGCTATTGCTCATGGACTCAATGAAGCTGAAGTTTCCCACATCATCACCAGCAAAGACCTTCTGGAAACCAAACTCAAGGTGATCAGACTCTCTGGACTGTAGTTCCTGCACTCAAAAACCCAACTATACAAAGTGTTTTATGTAGTTATGTAGTAAGTACATCTAATGTACAGTGCATCCGGAAAATATTCACAGCGCTTCCCTTTTTCCACAGTTTATGTTACAGCTAGGGATGTAACGATTCACTCAACTCACGATGCGATACGATTCACGATACTAATTTCACGATACGATCTTCTCACGATTTTTTTTAACAAAATGAGATTTAAGACAAATTATAAAATAAAAGTGTAATTTTATTTCTCAGACAAAATTCTGTATATTTCTTTGTAAAATTTAAATATATATATTTTATGTCAAATAATAACTCAATTAAAATTTTAAAACAAATCCTCAAAAAGTCCCTTCAAGGAGATCTTCCAGTTGTGTTTTTCTGAGAGGAGGTGTTTCAGCTTCTTCACCCTCATCCTGAGGAAGAGCAGAAATAAAAAGACTGGGTACAATTTACAGGGGTTTCACATTGTTATAAAGGCAAGATTTTAATTATAATTTGTGTCATTACACTTGCAAGAGTTAGAAAAACAGAACACATTTAGATAAATATGCCATAATAATCAACGGATTATTGAAAAAAAAAATCCATGTACACATTTAGAGAAAGAGATAGTAAAATAAATACAACAGCTGGTTCTGCAACAGCACAGATTTCTCCTTCAGTCTGTGAACGCATCCTCGTGCTGGTCTTTCTCTTAATGAGGAAGAGCCTGGAATCCGTTTACTACGGCAGAAAACATCCTTGTATCTTTCGCTGTGAAAACACTGATGCTTGTGATCCCCATGGCAATCGCCCTCGACGCCGCGAGTGCAAATCCGCCGGTCTATTATCTTTGTACATGCAGACGGAGGTGACTGGATGATGCAGACAGTCTCACTGTGGTGATTTATTAGTCGTCGGAAAGTCAAAATGCCGCCACACCTCCAATTTGAATGAGTCAACGTAAACTACACGCTTGCCGTCGCCATGCTTCTGTTTGACTGCGCGTGCACACAGGTGCGCTCGCGCTCAACTTCCATATGAATGAACTGAAAACATTCACTGATTTCACTCTTCTTCGCGCCAGTGTGTACACACAGTCCATAACGCTAGCTACAACTTGCTCATTGCTATCGTGCCTGTAAAGTGAGGCTGTTCAAAACGTGTATCGTGATTCATTTAACATCTCAACCGACTTGAATCTTCACACATTTGTATCGATTTTCAACCGGCTCCGACTGAATCGTTACATCCCTAGTTACAGCCTTATTTCAAAATGGATTAAATTC
Organism: Coreius guichenoti; assembly: GCA_039654105.1. Taxonomy (NCBI): domain Eukaryota; kingdom Metazoa; phylum Chordata; class Actinopteri; order Cypriniformes; family Gobionidae; genus Coreius; species Coreius guichenoti. Next base: position 36,834,045 of record CM077174.1, read on the forward strand.
ATAATTTTTTTCCTCAATTCTACAAATAATACCCCATAATGACAATGTGAAAGAAGTTTGTTTGAAATCTTGAAATCGAAAAAAATCGCATGTACATAAATATTCACAGCCTTTGCTCGATACTTTGTTGAAGCACCTTTGGCACCAATTACAGCCTCAAGTCTTTTTGAGTATGATGCTACAAGCTTGGCACACCTATTTTTGGGCAGTTTCTCCCATTCTTCTTTGCAGGACCTCTCAAGCTCCATCAGGTTGGATGGGGAGCGTTGGTGCACAGCCATTTTCAGATCTCTCCAGAAATGTTCAATTGGGTTCAAGTCTGGGCTCTGGCTGGGCCACTCAAGGACATTCACAGAGTTGTCCCGTAGCCACTCCTTTGTTATCTTGGCTGTGTGCTTAGGGTCGTTGTCCTGTTGGAAGATGAACCTTCACCCCAGTCTGAGGTCCAGAGCGCTCTGGAGCAGGTTTTCATCAAGGATGTCTATGTACATTTCTGCATTCATCTTTCCCTCGATCCTGACTAGTCTCCCAGTTCCTGCCACTGAAAAACATCCCCACAGCATGATGCTGCCACCACCATGCTTCACTGTAGGGATGGTATTGGCCAGGTGATGAGCGTTGCCTGGTTTCCTCCAGACATGACACTTGCCATTCAGGCCAAAGAGTTCAATCTTTGTTTCATCAGACCAGAGAAATTTTGTTTCTCATGGTCTGAGAGTCCTTCAGGTGCCTTTTGGCAGACTCCAGGCGGGCTGTCATGTGCCGTCTGGCCACTCTACCATACCGGTCTGATTGGTGGAGTGCTGCAGAGATGGTTGTTCTTCTGGAAGGTCCTCCTCTCTCCACAGAGAAATGCTGGAGCTCTGTCAGAGTGACCATCAGGTTCTTGGTCACCTCCCTGACTAAGGCCCATCTCCTTGATCCCTCAGTTTGGCCGGGCGGCCAGCTCTAGGAAGAGTCCTGGTGGTTTCAAACTTCTTCCATTGAAGGATGATGGAGGCCACTGTGCTCATTGGGACCTTCAATGCTGCAGAAATGTTTTTGTACCCTTCCCCAGATCTGTGCATTGATACAATCCTGTCTCGGAGGTCTACAGACAATTCCTTGGACTTCATGGCTTAGTTTGTGCTCTGACATGCACTGTTAATTGTGGGACCTTATATAGACAGGTGTGTGCCTTTCCAAATCATGTCCAGTCAGCTGAATTTACCACAGGTGGACTCCAATCAAGTTAAAGAAACATCTCAAGGATGATCAGTGGAAACAGGATGCACCTGAGCTCAATTTTTAGTGCCATGGCAAAGGCTGTGAATACTTATGTACATGTGATTTTTTTCGTTTTTTATTTTTAATAAATTTGCAAAGATTTCAAACAAACTTCTTTCACATTGTCATTATTGGGTATTGTTTGTAGAATTGAGGAAAAAATCATGAATTGAATCCATTTTGGAATAAGACTGTAACATAACAAAATGTGGAAAAAGTGAAGTGCTGTAAATACTTTCCGGATGCGCTGTAATTGTATATATGTTGCTTGAAAAGAATAAAGTAGCTACAGCATCTACCAGCAGGGGCAAACTAGCCAAACTTTGACCCCTTGGGTCCGCATGGGTGGGGAAAACAATATTATCCAACAATATCACAGCCTACTTTACTTAACCCAACCAAATCCCAGGATAAATCGTATCCCTCCTAGTGAATATTTTGTTCTGAAATATGTTACAGTATGGCAGTTAAATGCATGCACAAATGTTTTTGTCTGTCTGTGTTTTGACACAGAACATTTTGCTGGAGGTGCCGAGATTACGACATATCATCATCGTTGATGATAAGCTCAACAGCGGCTCTGAATACCCACGAGGCATCAGTGTCCACAGCATGGCGGCTGTGAAGAGACTTGGGGCCCATCCTGAGAATGGTACTAGTGTGTGTGTGTGTGTGTGTGTGTATGAGGTCGCTTCAGGTCATGTGAATGAGAAATCCTCCATCTGTGTCAAATTAAGGCCAGGGTCGAGGGTGTCCCTGACTCTTTCTCCATTACAATTCTCTGTGAAGCCCTCAACAGCTGGTAGTAGTAGTCGTCGTCACACACTGGAGAGTGTGTATGTGTGTGTCGGGTCATGTTTTCTCACACTGCCACAGACTTCACATGACATCGAGCTGATCTTCCTCCTTCGGCTCAACATGACATTCGCTCTGTTCTGTGTCAGCGTGCTAATGCTAAATCACATTGGCCCCCATAAAACACACACTCATGCACACAAATGTACACACTCGATTCCCATGTTCCACATTTATGGTTCTAAAATCTTGGAACGGCTCAAATGGCACTCTCATTTTCAAAGCTAAAACGTTCTGTTCTGTTCTGTTCTGCTACTGACATCTCAACCCCACTTCCTGTTCTTATCTTATTTCATTCATTCACACATACGGCTATATTTTTACTTGCATATCATTTTATCAATGTTATTTCAAACAACTATAAATTACAGTTTACAACCTATCCTCCCTTCATATGCTGTGCTATGGGTTTTTCACCCAATAATAGCATAATTTTCTTTATTTACTGTTCCAAACCAGTGTTGTTTTTAACTAAAATTATTAGAAATCATTTTGTTAATCGATTAATTGAAATAAAGCTAGAATAAAATATCAATATTTGATGAAAAACTTAAACTTTAAAAAGAAATGTTGCCAGAATTACTTGGACTATTATTAATATGGAGATATATAAGCTCAAACATAAAAATACAAATATTAAGAATATATATTTTTTAAATGTATACAAATATTATGTGGCTGTGGTGTAGCAACTTAGAAACACAATGAAGCTGAAGCCACAAGTGTGGTCATGCTTCATTTCAAATATGCTTCATCTCTAAAACTATGAATTTTATGAAATATTTTCTAAGACCATGTCGTGTGTTTTTAGAGAAGGCTAATAAAAAAAATTGCTCCATTGCAGTCTATTGTCTATGTCTGGTGTGGTGAATCTATTTGGTGTTTCTATTGTTTTCACTCCACAAACCTTTCACACCTCTGCTTGGTATGATAACTAATCTTCATAATTATTTTATCATTATTCTTTTGTTTTTATTCAGATGCTATTAGCCTTTATGGCTTTCCCATTCACATCGCTTTGATCCCAATATACATTTATCCACCTATTATAAATATTTTTTCTAGAAAACAAAACACAGCTTTTCTTATGAACTTGCGTGAATTCTTTTGACAAAATACATCATGAAATAAACTGCACCTGTGCAGCATTAGAGCTACAATTAGCATCAAGCTACATAAGACTATAGAGGGTATGCATTGATGCCACTTTCCCGCCGGAAAGCCCCCTCAGCCGAAATGAGTGGCAAAAGAGCCCGTTGCATGACTGGAGTTAATAGGGGAAACTGCAAAAACGCGAGTAAAACAAATGATTATCAGATTAAATTAAGGGTTGGACTCGATATAAGTGTTCCTTACAACTGCAAATCCACGTTTCGCTGCCTGGAGTCCAGTTGTTTCTGTGAATTGCAGTGATCCATTTGCTTCTCTTTTCGATAGCTTTCGGAAGTCTGTAAAAATATACCTCAGAATTCTTGTCAAATCTATGTACAGTCAATCTCAAAGCTCTTTCCCATTTTAGATGTCTTTTTGCCACTCATTGGGCGTAACCGCAGTCACTCCGGCCAATGGTAACGTCACGCACATACCCTCTATTTATATGATTAATCCTATTAGAACAACACCAGGGTGAGTAAATGATCTATCTTCGATTATCTATCTTAGACTTAACTATTCCTTTAAGAATACTTTGTTTAAATTTTATTATAACTCAAATATGGTTTTTCCTTTAAGAAAAACATCACTCTAGTTACATTAAAAACTGGCCTTGAAAGTTCACAGAAATAAATAACATCTTAAATGTCATGAAAATTGAGTCATGGAAATTGCTGTAGTGAATATACATGTTTTTTGTTATTCTCAGATCTAAAATATTGAATTGTCTTGAACTAAAATATAAATTAATGGGTCGAAGGGTGTGGAATAAATCCTAAATAAAACACTGATTTTATATTGCTGTACATTTTTGGAAGGTAAACTAACGCTGGGCTCAGACTAGAGGAGTTTTTAAATCCTGACCGATTATGAAATCTGGTGGCATCACTCACATAAGGAGAATCTTCACAGATTTTTTTCTCTCAAATCTCAAACATGCATACACTACAAGATTTTAACATTTTTGCACATCACACACTACAAGATATTAAGATTATCATGCCAGGGCGCGCACCTCACGTGATCTCATGGGGAAGCGGATGTAAACATGTATGTAGCATATCGTCATTGATGTCTCAACAGGTAGGCCTAATGTTTACATTTGCTAGCAGCTTTCTACACTCATCCGGTATGTTCAAAACCAAGGCGATTTCTCCTTGTAGTATTCTTATGTTTTGCCATGAACCAATCACATGCCAGAGGCAACGTATGCGGTGTTCTTTTTGGCTATAGCACTTGTCAGTACAGTCTATGCAAATAAGCCATAGAAGGTTCAGTTGTGTGCTTGCTCCTAGAGAGTTAACACTCATGTCACATACCTAAAAGAGTTTAATAAATCCTCATGTTAAAGTAAATTCTGCGTGCACCCAGAACCTCCTTGTACACTTCATCAATCGTAACGTAAACACAACATGGTGTCAGAGTGAACGGATTATATGCAAGGATGGATACAGCTGGAGTTCCTATGCCCACGATGAACTGGGAAGCAACTAATCTACCCGAAGCATGGCACAAATTTCAACAGCACGCAGAGCTGATGTTCAGCGGACCCCTGAAGAAAAAGGGTGAGGATGAGAAATGTAGTTATCTTCTCCTATGGGTCGGAGAGAAGGGCCGTGATATTTTCAATACATGGTCGCTGTCTGCTGACGAAGCAAAGATCATATTACGACCTAAAGTCATATTACGACCGATTCACGGCGTATGTTGAGCCCAAAGCGAACGTGATATTTGCACGTTATAAATTCCATGAAAAAGTGCAGGGAGACCGCGAGCCCTTTGAGCAGTTTGTGACAGAGCTGCGTCTACTTGTCAAGGACTGTAATTATGCAAACAGTGTCGAGATGATCCGCGATCGCATTGTATTCGGGATACATTCACCGAAAGTGAGAGAGAAACTTTTGAATGTGGGCTCTGAGCTAACACTCGAAAAAGTGATAGATGTCGCTAGATCTCATGAGTTGGCACAAGCACAGTTAAAAACCATTTCAAGCAGCATGAGTACTTCACGTGAACATGCAGTGCACGCAATCTTCCGCCACACATCACAAGGCGCAGTTCCAAAGCAACGTAACGCTAAATACACAAAGAAATACAGTGAGAATCTGCAACCTAGAAATGCTACCCCAGTGCACACCAAAGGATGCGGCTACTGTGGAAACAAACCTCACGCTGATCGATCTCGCTGTCCTGCAAAAGGAAAGGTGTGCAAAATATATGGTAAATTAAACCATTTTGCAAAAGTCTGTCACTCCAGCTGTGAGAAAACTGTCCATGCAATAAGCAAAGAAAGTACAGACCAGGTTGATGAGTGTGATGAGCTGTTTATTGACTCGCTGACACAGGGCAAACAGAGCTCAGACACAGAACAAGTTTTTGTGAACATTAAAATAGGTCCAAATCACGAAAATGAAATCAAGTTTAAGCTGGACACTGGATCCTCAGCCAATGTCATTCCTCTGTACGAGTACACCAAATTGAACACTCAGTACGCTCTGCAGCTGACATCTCGTCCCGTTTGGCTACGGTGGTGAACGTCTGGTGGTGAGAGGCAAATGCGACATAAAATGCAAGCACAGAGACATTGAGATGGTTCTGACTTTTTATGTAGTCGACACAATGGCACCCCCTGTCATAGGTCTAAAAGGATGCATAGACTTTGGCCTCATAAAGCTTGTACTATCAGTTACAGAGAGACAGACGGAAGTGCCAGTCTTGGAGGAGTTTGCAGACATTTTTAAGGGGATCGGACTGTTTCCTGGTGAGTGTACCATACACTTAGACCCACACGCAGCCCCAGTAGTCCATCCACCCAGACGCATTCCTCTCGCATTACGCAGTCGTCTTAAAGAGGAGCTTGAGAGCATGGAGAGGCAGGGTGTCATCGTTAAAGTCACAGAGCCAACCGAATGGGTTAATTCCATGGTCGTGGCCGAAAAGCCACGCACAGGTCAGCTAAGGGTGTGTCTGGACCCAAGGAACCTTAACAAGGCCATCAAGCGACCACATTACCCCCTGCCCATTCTTGAAGATATAACATCCAAGCTAGCTGGTGCCCGATATTTTAGTGTTCTAGATGCTCGATCAGGCTATTGGGCCATTAAGCTCACTGAGGAATCATCGAGATTGACTACCTTCAACACAGTCTTTGGACGCTACCGTTTCCGACGCCTACCCTTCGGACTGATTTCAGCCCAAGATGAGTTCCAGCGAAAAATTGACGAAACGTATGAAGGCTTAAATGGAGTCATGGCCATAGTCGATGACATTCTCATTTATGGGAAGACCAAAGCCGAGCATGATGAGCACCTCCGTGCTATGCTGCAGCGTTCTAGGGAGAGAGGAGTCAAGCTCAATCCAGAGAAGAGCATCATCTGCTCTACAGAGGTGAGATATTTTGGACATCTCCTCACTGCTGAGGGAGTAAAGCCTGACCCTGCCAAAGTTGCTGCTGTGAGAGACATGGAGGCACCTAAAGACAAAGGAGAACTTGAGACAGTGCTAGGTATGATTAATTATCTCTCCAAATTTGCACCTGGTCTCTCTGATGTCAACGCGCCACTTCGACAGCTCCTGAAGGAGTCAAGTGAGTTCTTCTGGGACGTCCAGCAGGACAAAGCCTTCAAGAAGATAAAAGAGCTAATCACATGCGAGCCAGGCCCAGTCTTAGCCTATTTCGATCCTCTCAAAGAGCCCAGGTTACAAGTTGATGCCTCCAAGTACAGACTCAGGGCAGTACTACTGCAGGATGGAAAACCCATCGCATATGCGTCAAAGTCCCTTTCTGAAAGTGAAATCAATTACACCCAAATTGAGAAACAACTCTTTGCCATACTGTTTGGCTGTAAGCGTTTCCATCAATACATCTACGGCCGCCAAGTCATCGTTGAGAGTGACCACAAGCCCCTTGAATCAATAATGCGGAAACCCCTGGCATCAGTTCCCCCAAGGCTACAGAGGATGATCCTCCAGCTCCAGAAGTATAACTTCACCATTGTACATCGACCAGGCAAGGACATCCCTGTCGCAGACACGTTGTCCAGAAAGTCACTATCTGACCAGGATACGAGCCTCAGTGAAGGCATGGATCTTCAAGTGCGTACAGTGTACAACAATCTTCCTGTCAGTGATTCAAAGATGGAGGACATCAGAGCTCAAACCAAAAAGGATCCACAGTTCCAGATACTGAAACGAGTTATACAAAGTGGTTGGCCAGAAGAGAAAAGAAAATGTCCCTTGAGTGTGTCAGAATTCTGGAACCACCGCGATGAGCTCTCGTACTTGCATGGAATAATATTCAAAGGTGAAAAGATTGTCGTTCCTACAAGCCTTCGCTCAGACATGCTGTCACGTATACATGCCAGTCACCTAGGCATCGAAAAGAGCAAGCAGAGAGCCCGTGATATCATGTTCTGGCCTGGGATGGGGAAAGAAATTGAGAACATCGTCAGCAAATGCTCAATCTGCCTTACGTATCGCCCGTCCAACACCAAAGAACCCGTGATCAGTCACAAGATCCCAGACAGGCCATGGCAAGTAGTGGCTACCGATCTGTTCACCTGGAACAATGAGGACTATCTTGCAAGATTCGATCTGTGAACGCCTCACATTATCAGATAATCTGCACCAAACATCGGAACCGATCGAGGTCCTCGACAAGATTTTTTCTCAGATTCTCGGGAGGGGAAAATCGGGGCATAAATCGGCCTAAAACTCCTCTAGTTTGAGCCCAGCTTAAGGATTTTTAGTTTTTAGTAGGAATTTTACCTTTTACATTTACACACTCAGGAGATCAAAGCAAATCTCTGTGATGTCACAATTAAACACTCAAGAGTACAAAGGTCTCGTCTGTGATTTTTACAGCGCAACAATGAGATGTAAGCACTACTCTTATGTCACAACAAATAAGCACTGAGGAGATCGAAGGCCTGTTCTGTCACAGTAAAGCATTCTAAACCCAGATATAATGCATTCTAATTGGAATGCTAGTGATTAATAGAATAATCCCTTTATATATACAGAATATAATTAGCCATTTGTAGTAACTTCCCTCTACTTCTGATCTCTCCACAGCACCGAGGCACAGACAGCCTCCGTGTGCCTCTGATGTGGCCGTGATCATGTACACCAGCGGCTCCACTGGAGTGCCAAAAGGAGTCATGATCTCTCACAGTAATATTATTGCCGGAATCACTGGCATGGCCGAGAGGATTCCCAACTTCGGGTATGGAAACACATCCACACACATACACTATATTGCCAAATGTTTTGGGACGTCTGCCTTTACATGCACATGAACTTTAATGACATCCCATTCTTAATCCGTATGGTTTAATATGGAGTTGGCCCACCCTTTGCAGCTATAACAACTTCAACTCTTCTGGGAAGGCTTTCCACAAGGTTTAGGAGTGTGTTTATGGGAATTTTTGATCATTCTTCTAGAAGCGCATTTGTGAGATCAGGTGATGTTGGACGAGAAGGCCTGGCTCACAGTCTCCACTCTAATTCATCCCAAAGGTGTTCTGTCGGGTTGAGGTCAGGACTCTGTGCAGGCCAGTCAAGTTCCTCCACACCAAACTCGCTCATCCATGTCTTTATGGACCTTGCTTTGTGCACTGGTGTGCAGTCATGTTGGAACAGGAAGGGGCCATCCCCAAACTGTTCCCACAAAGTTGGGAGCATGAAATTGTCCAAAATGTCTTGGTATGCTAAAGCATTAAGAGTTCCTTTCACTGGAACTAAGGGGCCAAGCCCAACCCCTGAAAAACAACCCCACACCATAATCCCCCCTCCACCAAACTTTACACTTGGCACAATGCAGTCAGGCAAGTACCGTTCTCCTGGCAAACGCCAAACCCAGACTCGTCCATCGGATTGCCAGACAGAGAAGCGTGATTGTTCACTCCAGAGAACACGTCTCCACTGCTCTAGAGTCCAGTGGCGGCGTGCTTTACACCACTGCATCCGATGCTTTGCATTGCACTTGGTGATGTAAGGCTTGGATGCAGCTGCTCGGCCATGGAAACCCATTCCATGAAGCTCTCTACTCACTGTTCTTGAGCTAATCTGAAGGCCACACGAAGTTTGGAGATCTGTAGCTATTGACTGCAGCATCATTACTGTAGCTTGATTGCAGAAAGTTGGCGACTTCTTCTGCGCACTTTGCGCCTCAGCATGTGCTGACCCCGCTCTGTGATTTTTTTTTTTAATTTTTTTATTATTTTTTTTTTTTTTACGTGGCCTTCATGGCTGAGTTGCTGTTGTTCCCAATTGCTTCCACTTTGTTATACAGTGGGGAGAACAAGTATTTGATGCACTGCCGATTTTGCAGGTTTGCCCACTTGCAAAGCATGTAGAAGTCTGTAATTTTTATCATAGGTACTCTTCAACTGTGAGTGACGGAATCTAAAACAAAAATCCAGAAAATCACATTGTATGATTTTTAAGTAATTAATTTGCATTTTATTGCATGATTTTCTGGATTTTTGTTTTAGATTCCGTCACTCACAGTTGAAGTGTACCTATGATAAAAATTCCAGACTTCTACATGCTTTGTAAGTGGGCAAACCTGCAAAATCGGCAGTGTATCAAATACTTGTTCTCCCCACTGTAATACCACTAACAGTTGATCGTGGAATATTCAGTAGTGAGGAAATTTCATGAATGGACTTATTGCGCAGATGGCAACCTATCACGGTACCACGCTTGAATTCACTGAGCTCCTGAGAGCGACCCATTCTTTCACAAATGTTTGTAGAAGCGTCTGCATGCCTAGGTGCATGATTTTTATACACCTTTGGCAATGGAAGTGATTGGAACACCTGAATTCAATGATTGGGAGGGGTGTCCCAATACTTTTGGCAATATAGTGTATATCCATGCTAACATCCTGCGATCTTGATCATGTCTTGGCATCAGCTGTGCACATGCAGCCATGTGCATTCACTAATGTGTTTGTGGATGTTGTATGTTTATCAGTGTTTCCTAGAAAACCAATCATCCCCTATCGATAAAATAAACAGAGAGTGTGAGAGAGAAAAAACAGTGACAGTTATGGGCCTGTGGGGATTTCTGTGCCATGCACTGCATATTATATATGGCATGTATGTGTTATTGTCCAATTCTTCTTTGTGTTTGTCTTACAGTGTGTCTGTTTTTACACATCTTGCGAACTCAGCAAAACAAAAACAAAAAAAACATTGAAAATGCATGAAAAACAGTTTTTGCAACAAACTTTTATGAGGCAAAATAAAAGAATAAACTTTCTGGTGACACTTTACAATAAGGTTTCATTCGTTAACATTAATGTATTAACTAACATGAACTAACAATGAGCAATACATTTGTTACAGTTTATTTATCTTTGTTAAGATCAGTACAGTCGTTCATTGTTTGTTCATGTTAGTTCACAGTGCATTAACTAATGTTAACAAATACAACTTTTGATTTTAATAATGTATGAGTAAATGTTGAAATTAACATCAACTAGGATTAATAAATGCTATAGAAGTATTGTTCTTTCTTAATTCATGTTAACTAAATTTAACAAATGAAACCTTATTGTAAAGTGTTACCAAGTTTCCTATTGTTTGGAAAAAGATATGTCTATATAAAATAATGACCATTTGGGTGTAAATGTGGTCCTGTTTATGTAAATTACACTACTGTTTCAAAAGCCATTACTCCAGTGTTCAGTGTCACATGATCCTTCAGAAATCATTCTAATATGCTGATTTGCTGCTCAACAGACATTTCTGATTATCATCAGTGTTGAAAACTGCTTCATATTTTTGTGGAAACTGTGATGCATTTTATTCGGGATTCTTTGATTTAATAGAAAGTTTATACTTTTATAAACTGAATACTTTTGATTAGTGCATACTTGGATGCATACTTGCTGAATAGCATACTTAATGCATACTTGCTGAAAAAAAGATGAGCATTAATGTAGATTCCATAATGATCAAGTTTTTATTTCCATTGGTAAAGTAAATCTTCAATGAAGTATACTAATACTCTACTAACACGCGAATGAAATTTAGTAGACATGTAGGTGCAACGTTACTTATAGTCAACAGAATGTGTTAAAGGGACCATCAAAATAAAGTGAAACCAAAAACATAAAGTTTTTGTTTTTGCAGTGAGGATGACACATACATTGGCTACCTTCCACTGGCTCATGTGTTAGAGTTGAGCGCTGAGATGGTGTGTTTTGCTCATGGCTGTAGAATCGGCTACTCTTCACCACAAACTCTCTCAGACCAGGTAATAAACTTTTGTTCATATTGACTGTGTACTTTCTGGAAATTAAAACGCAGGCCTATGATGTCACAGTGAGGCACTCAGAACATAAAAGCACTGCTCTCTAACCCTGTTATGCTATTTTGAAAGGCTCTTAATTTTGTTCTGGAGTCTCCTACAATAGGTTAACATGCATCCAAGGTCAAAAAACACTTTGATTTTCTCATTATATACTCAGCAGCATCAGCTCTTTTCTCAGTGTCTGAAATGGTTCAATCAACGATTTGGTCTCTCTAAACCCCGCCTTTCCAAGAGCCTGCTCTGCCCTGATTGGTTAGACGGCCCAGTCTGTTATTTGTTTATGTAATTGGTTGACTGCATATTGGGGCACTTTAATGTCAGATAATGTCACAGTAGAAAATGCTGAAACACCAGGATCACGTAATGTTTAAAAAAAAATGCATAAAAAATGTGCACGCTGTGGGAGTTTTCTTTTATTTTGAAAATGGTTTGAGACTAATTAAAACTTTGAGCATGCAATATTTTACAGAGATGTTTCTCCTCTTTTCTTGTTGTTTTCACTTTATAGTCAACCAAGATCAAGAAGGGAAGCAAAGGAGACATTAGTGTCCTGCAGCCCACTCTAATGGCAGCAGTACCAGTAAGGCTGAATCTTTCTCTCTGTTTCTCTCTGGGCTTTGGGGGTTTAATGTCAGCGAATGTGATTGTCTGGAATGATTCACAGCTGTAAACAGAACGTGAGAAAGCCCGGTGTGGATATCCCTCTGACATACACAAACACACACACACACATACACACACACACACACACACACAAGTAGTGACTCACACACTGTAGATACACAATTAATAATGTTTAATTTCAAGATTTTCTTTGCCTGAGGACACTGTAAATGCACACACACACTCACTCACACACACTGTCTTGGTGTGGTTGGATTCGAGGGTCCCTGTGGACTGATAACGACACAGCACAGCAAACTTCCATAAACACAGCGGCTGACACGGCCCTCTCAGCAGTGGGAGAACATCCGAATCATAAGGGAGCATTGAAAAAAATCCAGAAGGGGCTTCTCCACCCTCCCATATCACAATGTGGAATGGAAAAATGTCAGCAGTAATTCAATTAGAATCCATATCCACTTCCCTTGGTGGTACCAGATGGTGATTATTACCGTTGTACTAAATGATTTCCATATTCATGTACCATGAAATATGATACTTTAAGGTTTTTCAGATACGTTTTTGTGGAACTTTTGTTCTCCTCTCTATCTCTCTGTGAGAAGAGGTCTTTGCTTCTGTGCCCACAGTCTAGGGGTCCTTTTGTGATGTAATTTCCTGTTTTATGGTTTGTTTGTTTTTTTTCTTCACAGAATGGCTTCCTGCATGATGATTATACCTCAATGACTTTGATTTGGTGGACAAAAGTTATTAAAATGTTAAAAACATATTAATAATGTAATAGTAATATTAAATAATAATAGCAATAATAATAATTTAGCATAAGCACAATTTTGGTTACAAAATTCTTGACTATTTCATATTGTACACATTTATTAAATATATAATTATATACTGTATATATGTACAGTAGGGAGAACAAGTATTTGATACACTGCCGATTTTGCAGGTTTGCCCACTTACAAAGCATGTAGAAGTCTGTCATTTTTATCATAGGTACTCTTCAACTGTGAGTGACGGAATCTAAAACAAGAATCCAGAAAATCACATTGTATGATTTTTAATTAATTAATTTGCATTTTATTGCATAACATAAGTATTTGATACATCAGAAAAGCAGAACTTAATATTTGGTACAGAAACCTTTGTTTGCAATTACAGAGATCATACGTTTCCTGTAGTTCTTGACCAGGTTTGCACACACTGCAGCAGGGATTTTGGCCCACTCCTCCATACAGACCTTCTCTAGATCCTTCAGGTTTCGGGGCTGTCGCTGGGCAATACGGACTTTCAGCTCCCTCCAAAGATTTTCTATTGGGTTCAGGTCTGGAGACTGGCTAGGCCACTCCAGGACCTTGAGATGCTTCTTACGGAGCCACTCCTTAGTTGCCCTGGCTGTGTGTTTCGGGTCGTTGTCATGCTAGAAGACCCAGCCACGACCCATCTTCAATGCTCTTACTGAGGGAAGGAGGTTGTTGGCCAAGATCTCGCGATACATGGCCCCATCCATCCTCCCCTCAATACGGTGCAGTCGTCCTGTCCCCTTTGCAGAAAAGCATCCCCAAAGAATGATGTTTCCACCTCCATGCTTCACGGTTGGGATGGTGTTCTTGGGGTTGTACTCATCCTTCTTCTTCCTTCAAACACTGTGAGTGGAGTTTAGACCAAAAAGCTCTATTTTTGTCTCATCAGACCACATGACCTTCTCCCATTCCTCCTCTGGATCATCCAGATGGTCATTGGCAAACTTCAGACGGGCCTGGACATGCGCTGGCTTGAGCAGGGGGACCTTGCGTGCGCTGCAGGATTTTAATCCATGACGGCATAGTGTGTTACTAATGGTTTTCTTTGAGACTGTGGTCCCAGCTCTCTTCAGGTCATTGACCAGGTCCTGCCGTGTAGTTCTGGGCTGATCCCTCACCTTCCTCATGATCATTGATGCCCCACGAGGTGAGATCTTGCATGGTGCCCCAGACCGAGGGAGATTGACCGTTATCTTGAACTTCTTCCATTTTCTAATAATTGCGCCAACAGTTGTTGCCTTCTTACCAAGCTGCTTGCCTATTGTCCTGTAGCCCATCCCAGCCTTGTGCAGGTCTACAATTTTATCCCTGATTTCCTTACACAGCTCTCTGGTCTTGGCCATTGTGGAGAGGTTGGAGTCTGTTTGATTGAGTGTGTGGACAGGTGTCTTTTATACAGGTAACGAGTTCAAACAGGTGCAGTTAATACAGGTAATGAGTGGAGAACAGGAGGGCTTCTTAAAGAAAAACTAACAGGTCTGTGAGAGCCGGAATGCTTACTGGTTGGTAGGTGATCAAATACTTACGTCATGCAATAAAATGCAAATTAATTATTTAAAAATCATACAATGTGATTTTCTGCATTTTTGTTTTAGATTCCGTCTCTCACAGTTGAAGTGTACCTATGATAAAAATTACAGACCTCTACATGCTTTGTAAGTAGGAAAACCTGCAATATCGGCAGTGTATCAAATACTTGTTCTCCCCACTGTATGTATATGTATGTGTATATATATATATATATATATATATATCACAATTTTGGTCAGAAAATTCTTGACTTTTATATTGTATATTTATTAAATATATTAGTCTGTATGTATGTACACACACTCATCAAGGCTGCATTTATTTGATCAAAAATACAGTAAAAACAGTAATATTGTGAAATATTATTACAATTTAAAGTAATGGTTTTCTATTTTAATATACTTTAAAAATATAATTTATTTCTGTGATGCAAAGTTGAATTTGCTTTTATATGCACATATATTTTCTCTGTATGTGCGTGTAGGAGATAATGGATCGGATATACAAGAATGTGATGCTAAAGGTGGAGGAAATGAGTGCTTTTCAGAGGACTCTGTTTCTACTGGCCTACAACTATAAGATGGAGCAGCTTGCGATGGGATACAGCACCCCACTGTGTGACAAGTACATCAAACACTCAAACACACACACAAATACTCTAATACACACATACACACTCCATCCCTAGTGATGAAGAACATTCTTTACAAGCTGCTCATGATTCATAGTAGTAAAACTACAGTAAAGCTTGTGTTTTGAAACTTGTATAGTTACATTGTTATAAAACTATAATGAAAAACATGTAACTTGTATAATTTAATCAGTCATAATCAGCATTATTTAGCTAAATATTTATTTCACTATACTTGGAATACAGAGTCAAATTTTTGAACCGGTTCACTGAAATATCCAAAAAACAATCTGCCACAATCAATTAGTCTTCTCAATGCTACTCGAAAGAAAGAGGACATTCTGGGATGATGCATTTGATTATTATTGAATTAACATTGAATAGCATTGCTAATTTTATTAACTCCCCAAGACCGGTTCTCACAGTCACCGACATCCCTCATACATGCATACAGATCTCACAACTCAACACATCTTACACACATGTCCTCAATATACTGTACCAACAAAGCCAACTCTTTCTTCTCTCTCCAGGCTGGTCTTCCGGAAGGTTCGGGCGTTGTTAGGTGGCCGTTTACGGGTGTTACTGTCAGGTGGGGCGCCTCTCTCTGCGGCGACCCAGCGCTTCATGAACATCTGCTTCTGCTGCCCTGTGGGTCAGGGCTACGGCCTCACAGAGACATGTGGCGCCGGGACCATCAGCCAGCGTGAGATTTATACCTCTACTGTCAGCACCATTATTTCATAATTTCAAATACTATTATGCATATTTTCATAACCTACACATTTCAAAAGTCTGTTGTCAGTAAGACTTTTTTTTTGAAAGACATTAATACTTTTATTCAGCAAGGACGCATAAATTTGATCAAAAGCATCAGTAAAGACATTTATAATGTTATGAAATATTTCTGTTTCAAATAAATACTGTTCTTTTGTACTTTCTATTCATTGGAGTATCCCAGCTCTCACAATATTAAGCAGCACAACTGTTTTTAACATTGATAATAATTAGAAATGTTTCTTGAGCAGCAAATCAGCATATTTGAATGATTTCTGAAGGATCATGTGACACTGAAGTAGGGCTATCAAAATGGCTGAAAAACTAAATTAAAATTTTATACTTAAATTTTTACTAATATTCGTATTATATTTGGATAACATGACTGTCTGTAAAATAACATGACTGTCTGTAAAAAAAAGTGCATAACGTTTATAAATCAAATGTAATTTCGTTAATTGCATAAACAATTATGAACAAAAAAGCATCACGTATTTATGCATAGTTTAATGCAAAGAGCAGAAGCACCCGATCATACAGAGTACTTTTTTTACTTTTAAAAACATGAGATGCAATGGAATGGGAAAAAACCCACAAAGTCTTGACATGTTTTTTAAAAGTTAAACTCTTTTAACTTTAAATGGTTTTCTAAACATGTGGCGCTCTTGTGCGAGAAGCAAGGGCAATGGTCAAAGATGTCTGTCTAGCGCACAATGGAAAAGCAGCACAGAAAATGCATTCTGTGTGAACGGCTTGGTTGTGGGTATTGATGTAACCACCTTTTACAGTTCCTCCGCATTAAGCTTCTCTACTTCTGCAATGTTTTGAATGAGCAACGCAACAGCAGCGCATCTAGTGAGTTCAACTGGATAGGCTAACAAAAACAACAACTCACATCATCATCAGCGCATCTTGTATGCTACTGAAAAGGCTGCCAGACGCACACCTAAAATTCAAATGCATCGTTTTTTAATGTGGATTTTTATTTCAAATTCAACGAATATTTGAAATTGGATTTTTAATTTGACAGTCCTACACTGAAGACTGGAGTAATGATGCTGAAAATTCTGCTTTACCATCACAGTGTCACACATATGGTCAGGAAGAAGACACAGAGGATCTAATTTGCAGCACTATTATGTACTTTAATATACTAAACAAAACAAAGATACAGTGAAGGCAAACACTCGTAACTGTGTGAGCTAACACAAACAACACAAGACATAGAACAGACAGAAATTAGGGCAATATATACCAAGAAAACTCAATGAACAAAACAAGGATCAGGTGTGTGAAATCAATGAAACAATGAGTAACCATGACGACAAATGAAATCATACAGAAGGAAACGTAGGATAATAATGCAATACAAACTAATTCAATTCAATTCACATTTATTTGTATAGCGCTTTTCACAATAAATATCGTTTCAAAGCAGCTTCACAGAAAATGCATGCGTCTACATTACAATTTAAAGGGATTTGTTATCAGAGGAGACTAACTAAAACTAACAAACTAAAAGTGCATGAAAGCAAAACTGAAACAACAGAATGTAACACAGGAATAAATTTCATTTTAAAATACACTACATTGCCAAAAGTTTTGGGACGCCTGCCTTTACATGCACGTGAACTTTAATGGCATCCCATTCTTAATCCGTATGGTTTAATATGGAGTTGGCCCACCCTTTGCAGCTATAACAGCTTCAACTCTTCTGGGAAGGCTTTCCACAAGGTTTAGGAGTGTGTTTATGTGAATTTTTGACCATTCTTCTAGAAGCGCATTTGTGAGGTCAGGCACTGATGTTGGACGAGAAGGCCTGGCTCGCAGTCTCCGCTCTAATTCATCCCAAAGGTGTTCTGTCGGGTTGAGGTCAGGACTCTGTGCAGGCCAGTCAAGTTCCTCCACACCAAACTCGCTCATCCATGTCTTTATGGACCTTGCTTTGTGCACTGGTGCGCAGTCATGTTGGGAGCATGAAATTGTCCAAAATGTCTTGGTATGCTGAAGCATTAAAAGTTCCTTTCACTGGAACTAAGGGGCCAAGCCCAACCCCAACCACTGAAAAACAACCCTACACCATAATCCCCCCTCCACCAAACTTTACACTTGGCACAATGCAGTCAGGCAAGTACCGTTGTTACTTTACACCACTGCATCTGACGCTTTGCATTGCACTTGGTGATGTAAGGATTGGATGCAGCTGCTCGGCCATGGAAACCCATTCCATGAAGCTCTCTACGCACTGTTCTTGAGCTAATCTGAAGGCCACATGAAGTTTGGAGGTCTGTAGCTATTGACTCTGCAGAAAGATGCGCTGACCCCGCTCTGTGATTTTACGTGGCATACCACTTCGTGGCTGAGTTGTTGTTGTTCCCAATTGCTTCCACTTTGTTATAATACCACTAACAGTTGACCGGGGAATGTTTAGTTGTGAGGAAATAATATGAAAGTGATTGAAACACCTAAATTCAAAGATTTGGAGGGGTGCCCCAATACTTTTGGCAATGTAGTGTATGTTCAAATATATTCAATATTACTGTTTTTTTACTATATTTTTGATCAAATAAATGCAGCCTTGGTAAGAGACTTCTTTTAAAAAAACATTTAAATCTTACTGACCCCAAACTTTTGAACGGTATGTAAATATAACTAGTGTTAAAAGCACACAATCATGGATATTATAACACTTCAAGGGGTCATATGTTGGAAAGTAGACTCTCATACACTGTTGCTATAAAGCTCACGTTTTTACAACACAAGCAAGCAATATGAGCAAAACTACATTGTCCCATTCTAAACAATAAAACTAGGTGAAAATTATCACATAAACTAAATTACTTTTTGGTGTACAAAAAAAAATACATGACTGACATTATAAGTGGACCTGAGAGTCCAAACAAATCATATGACCGCTTTAATATGTAAACAGATTCTAAATACTCAACATAACTTTGTGTATTAATGAGAAAATTATATTAACAAAAATCCAGCCAAATGAAACTAGGTCAGCAACTCCATGTCCTGTTCCTCAAGTCACAAAAAAAACCATTAACATTAACATTTGTGGAAGACAGTTGCCTTGTGAAATGATTGAGGTTTGTGTTCTCAGAGGAATCTGTGGTGGAACAGTCAACGCAGCTGGTGACTCCTGAAATATGAGATTTTCTTTTAATCGAAGAAACACATTTAGTCATCAGTTTTTTCTGCAATGGAAATAATTACATAACTGTGCCCTTACAGCCAAAGCACAGATTGTTCCCTTTCGTTCAGTCACTCCGAGTAACGTCAGTGACTGACGAATGGGGGTTTCGCTTAGAAGCCTATCATCTTCGAGATCTAGAAAACGCCCAATGGCAGCGCCAATGCCATGGGCATGCGGAATTTGCATAGCGTAACTCCGCCCCACAGCGTGGGTATATAAGGAAGTACGCTGGCAACATCGCATTATGTTTCTGCTTCGGAGCCAAGAGCATCTATCTCTTCACTCCTTAAGCCTTTTTGAGTATATCGTCAAGCTTCTTCGAGACGAACAGCTTTCCAGTCGGTGTTGGTGTTACGGCGCGTTCCAGCGAGTGTTTACTTCCTGCCTGCTGATCTGTGCAGTGATCTGCATCCAGCTGGTATTCGTTCCCTGGGCGCTTCGGCATCGCTGTGAAGCTCCCTCTCACAAAAGAGCTCGCATGTGGCACGTCTTTTTAAAGACGGTTTGCCCGTGCACTTCTGGGTGCGGTCGATCTCTGTTGCCATCTGATGGGCACAATCGCTGCGTGACGTGTTTGGGCTTCAGCACGTTCAAGCAGCGTTTGTGGATGCGTCATGTTCTCACTGCGGGAACATGACCATCGCGATGTTGCGGTCGAGACTCAATGACCTCCGCAAGGAAAGAGAGTCCCCTCTGCCACACCCCAATCTACCGTCTCCGAGAGAGATGGTACTTTGGCTGGTGGCCAGGGTGACCTGAGGGTTACGGTGTGGCATAACCCCGACGATCATTCCTCGGGCCACACCCCCCTCTCGCACATCGCTACCCGCGAGTGATCGGACTGAAGCAGCGGGACCGTCTGCGGACGCCCCGTGTGTTTCGTTCGGCGCTCCAGTTGGTGATGAGATGTCGATCGCCGCATCTCAAGGTGGGCTGGAGTCCTCTGGGGATGAAGATTCGGCTATGCTGCTGCCTTCGGGCGTGCCAGCATTGCCCGAGTCCGACCCGGAGTTGACAGCCATGTCATCTCGGGGGATGTTTGGTCTTTGGGTGTGACGCGTCCTGACAGCTGTTGGGCCCCGCCCCCAATTACTTTCTCTCCCGGGATACATGAGGAGGTCACGTGGTCCTGGAAGTCCCCGTTGTCTTCCCGCGACCGTTCGGCGGCCTCCTCCGCCTTCTCTGCCCTCGATGGGGCCGCGGCCAAGGGTACACTGGGGTCCCCCCTGTTGACGCTCAGTTGCAATCACGGTCGAGACTCAATGACCCCCGTATGGAGGGAGAGTCCCCTCTGCCACACCCCAGTTATCCTCTCCACGTGACGGGATGTTTGGCTGGTGGCCAGGGTGACCTGAGGGCTGCGGTGTGGCATAAACCCCGACGAGTATTCCTCGGGCCACACCCCCCCCTCTTGCACAGAGTGCTTCAATGTGGCGCGGTGATCCTAAGCACCCCTCCAAGGCCTGTAGTTCTCGTCTACTCTGGTGGCGAGGGACTGCAGAGCTGCGGGGCAGGCCGCCGCCTCTCAGCACGCCATGGCCATCCTTCAGGTCTTCCAGGCCAGGATGCTCGTGGCATGCACGAGGGTAGAGCTGTCCCAGGGCTCTTAATGAGCCGCGTGCCGCCACCGACCTCGCCCTCCGGGTGACGAAGGTGACCGTGCGCTCCCTGGGTCAGGTGATGTCCACAGCTGTGGTCCAGGAGAGACGAGGCTCAGCCTGGTCGATATGAGAGAGGCTGAGCGAACCCGGTTCCTCAACGCTCACATATCCCAGGCCGGCCTCTTCGGCGGCACGGCCAAGAACTGCGCCCAACAGTTCTCGGCCGTCCAGTAGCAGACTAAGGCCATTAAAACTGCCCCGGCGGCTGTTACTCAGCCGCAGGCTCAGTCGCCTCAGTCTGCTTGCCGCCGAGGGCGCCCTCCTGCGGCTTCGACCCTCCCGCCGCCCTTTCCGGGCCGCGCCGTAGGGATGGTCGCAGGAAGGCGCCCCCGTCCGCTTCCAGCCCCGCAGCCCGCCTACGCCAGGCTAGCGGCGCTCCTACGCGGACAGCTCAGGGATGGGCAGTTCTTCCAAGGAGTTGGTAGCAGGGCCACTCCTTCCCCCGGTGGAGGGCCGGGGGAGAATCTTCTGTTCAGCTGCTGGCCCCCAGGTCAGCAGCACCCTATGTGGAAGAACTAACTCACCCATCCCTGAGCACCCAGAGACCGATGGCAGTGTGCGCCGCCCCCGGGCCACGCCACTCTCGTCCCTCTCTAACGCCAGTCTCCTCTCAGAGCAGACCCCAGTGGAACGCGCGTCCTTCCCTGGTCTCCTCTGTCAGGACGCGGCTGATGACCGTGCCCCCACACCGGGACGCTACGCCTCCCACGTCCGGGCCGGTCACGCCGCCTCGCTGCCCCACCCGGGGTACGTCTGTGGTCCGCACGACCCCGCTGGTGCAGTTTTTGGGAGCCTGGCTAGAGCTTCCCGGACTGTTCCGCTGGGTCGAGAAGACCATCAGGCTCGGCTATGCGATTCAGTTCGCTCAGGCTCCTCCCCGCTCCGGGGAGTCCGCCACACCATGGGGGGCCCAACGCCCCTGTCATGCGTGCGGAGGTTGCTACCTTGCTGGCGAAGGGTGCGATCGAGCCTGTCCCTCCAGCCGAGATGAAGTCCGGCTTCTACAGCCCTTACTTCATTGTACCCTAGAAAACCGGTGGGTTACGACCGATCCTGGACCTGCGCGTCCTGAACCGATCCCTTCACAGGCTTCCGTTCAGGATGTTGACAGCGAAGCGCCTTTTCGAATGCGTTCGTCCAGGTAGATTGGGTTGCAGCGATCGACCTGAAGGACGCCTACTTCCATATCAGTACGCGGTCCTCCCATTCGGGCTAGCTCTGTCCCCTCGCGTCTTTACGAAGATTGTCGAGGCAGCCCTTGTGCCACTCAGGCAACACGGGGTTCGCATCCTGAACTTCCTCGATGACTGGCTGTTCCTGAGTCACTCTCGAGAGCAGGTGTGCGAACACAGAGACCTGGTGCTCCAGCACTTAGCTCGTCTGGGCCTTCGGGTCAACTGAGAAAAGAGCAAACTCTGCCAGTCCAGAGGATCTCTTTTCTCAGTATCGACTCGGTCGCCAGGTGCGCGCAGCTTACGAGCGAGCGCGCGCAGTCACTGCTGACTTGCCTCCGTCAAATCAGGAGCAAGAGTGCGGTTCCACTGAAGTTATTTCAGAGGCTCCTGGGGCATATGGCATCTGCAGCCGCGGTAACGCCGCTCAGATTGCTTCATATGAGACCGCTTCAGCACTGGCTTCGCGATCGAGTCCCGAGATGGGCATGGCAGTCGGGCACGCTCCGGTCCCAGTGACTCGGGCCTGCCTGCAGACCCTCACCCCGTGGTCGAACCTCAGTTTCTACGGGCCGGTGTGTCCTTAGAACGAGTTTCCAGGCATATTGTTGTGTCAACAGATGCCTCCACCACGGGTTGGGGTGCCATGTGCAATGGACATGCTGCCGCGGGCTCCTGGACAGGACCCCAGCGCCTCCTGCATGTCAATTGCCTCGAGTTGCTGGCAGTACGGTTCGCCCTGCACCGCTTCCGAGCGCTGCTCAAGGGTCAACACGTGCTAGTCCGGTCAGACAACACGGCCACAGTAGCGTACATCAACCACCAGGGTGGTCTGCGTTCCCGCCGCATGTCTCAACTCGCCCGCCATCTCGTCTTATGGAGTCAGAAGCACCTGAGGTCCCTTCGTGCCATCCATATCCCGGGAGTCCTGAACCGTGCAGCCGACGAGCTCTCACGGCTTCAGCCACTTCCTGGAGAATGGAGACTCCATCCCCAGACGGTTCAGCTGATTTGGGAACAGTTCGGCGACGCACAGGTAGATCTGTTTGCCTCCCACGACTCTTCCCATTGCCGCCTGTTTTATTCCCTGACCGAGGGCCCCCTCGGCACGGACGCTCTGGCGCACAGCTGGCCGCGGGGCCTCCGCAAGTATGCGTTTCCCCCAGTGAGCCTTCTTGCACAGGTTCTGTGCAAGATCAGGGAGGACAAGGAGCAGGTCCTTTTGGTCGCCCCGTTTTGGTCCGGCCGGACCTGGTTCTCCGAACTTGTACTCCTTGCGACAGCCCCTCCCTGGTCGATTCCTCTGAGGAAGGACCTCCTTTCTCAGAGATGGGGCACCCTTTGGCACCCGCGTCCCGATCTTTGGAACCTCCACGTGTGGCTCCTGGATGGGACGCGGCAGGTTTGAGTACCCTACCACCTCAGGTGGTGGCTACCATCACTTCCGCTAGGGCCCTGTCTACAGAACGACACGCCTATGTGTTGAAGTGGAACCTCTTCGTCACTGGTGTTCTTCTCGCCAAGAAGACCCCTGAAAATGCCCGATCGGGTCCGTGCTCGCATTCCTCCAGAAGGGTTGGAACGAAGGCTGTCTCCTTCCACCCTCTAGGTTTATGTGGCCGCTATATCAGCCTACCACGACCTTGTGGAGACGAAAAAGGTAAGTCAGCACGACCTGGTCATCAGGTTCCTGAGGGGAGCGAGGAGACTGAATCCTCCTCGCGCTCCCCTCGTACCCTCTTGGGACCTCTCAGTAGTCTTAAGTGCTCTGTAGAGGGCTCCCTTCGAGCCATTGCGGTCAGCGAGCTTAAGTTCCTGTCTATGAAAAGACAGAGCTCCTGATCGCCTTGGCCTCCATCAAGAGGGTAGGGGACCTGCAGGCATTTTCGGTTGACGAAGCGTGCCTGGAATTCGGGCCGGCCTACTCTCACGTGATCCTGAGACCCCGGCCTGGATATGTGCCCAAGGTTCCCACCACTCCGTTCCAGGTGGTGAACCTGCAAGCGCTGCCTTTGGAGGAGGCAGACCCAGCCTTGGCACTGCTCTGTCCAGTACGCGCCCTCCGTGCTTACGTAGACAGAACGCAGTGTTCAGGACCTCAGACCAGCTCTTTGTCTGTTATGGTGGGAAGCTGAAGGGAAAGGCTCTCTCCAAGCAAGGTTGTCTCACTGGATAGTGGACGCCATTGTTTTGGCTTACCTGACGCAGGGGCGTCCATGCCCCCTAGGGGTCAGGGCTCACTCTTGGGCTCTAGCGGATGGCGCCTCGCTAACAGACATTGCAGAGCTGCAGGCTGGGCGACACCCAACACATTCGCCAGATTCTATAATCTCCGAGTGGAGCCAGTGTCCTCTCTTGTACTCGCCTCTACTAGTGGCCGGTAATGGACTAGGCTCAGGTGTCTTCGCTTGCTCGCCATTCCACTCCACGGACTGGATACGTGCGATATTTTCCTCAGGTAGTTCCCTGAAGCCCTGAGTTCCTCCAGCACTGCTGATGCTGACACCAGTACGTCTGCCCACTCGCTCAGGCCCTCGTGTTGGCTAGGTGCCACCGTGTGCATGGTTCCCCCGTTGGGCGACCCCCACATGTGTATTCCCACTGTAAGTCTCCCTGAGCAGGTGTCTTTCCCTTGGCAAGCCCCTTGCCACCCCTGGGGGTAAAATTCTTCCACCTTCGGCTGGTTACCCCAGAGTTCCCATATGTAGCCCTGAGCGGGTCATATGTGTTCTTAAGTCCTCCCTACGGGTAGGCATTTGGCGCATACTTCCACCTGGAATATGCTTCCCAGTGTACCTTGGTATTCCTGTGTTAAGTGGGAGTCCTTCGTCCGTACTAGCTTACGACAGGGAGCTCACGCTTACGCAGGGCACTGGATGACAGCCGAGTGGCGTGATTATATTGGGACCCCCATTCGTCAGTCACTGACGTTACTCGGAGTGACTGAACGAAAGGGAACGTCTCGGTTACGTATGTAACCCTCGTTCCCTGAGGAGGGAACGGAGACGTAACGTCCCTCTGCCACTTCCGCTGTACCGCTGGAACAGCCGGGAGTTCAGTCTTGGCTCCTCAGCAGGTAAACATAATGCGATGTTGCCAGCGTACTTCCTTATATACCCACGCTGTGGGGCGGAGTTACGCTATGCAAATTCCGCATGCCCATGGCATTGGCGCTGCCATTGGGCGTTTTCTAGATCTCGAAGATGATAGGCTTCTAAGCGAAACCCCCATTCGTCAGTCACTGACGTTACGTCTCCGTTCCCTCCTCAGGGAACGAGGGTTACATACGTAACCGAGACGTTTTATGTGATCTTATTGTCTATGTATGTGTGTAGTTTGGGATTACAGTACAGGACGAGTTGGCGCACCATTGGTTTGCTGTGAAATTCAGCTGAAGGACTGGATAGAGGGTGAGTGTGATACACACACACACACACACACACACACACACACACACACACACACACACACACACACATTTATCTGCTCTTATAAAAACACTGTCACGGATGTTTACCTATCCATCAGGCGATACATCTGGGGGTTTGCTACCTCGAGAGAATGATGAGCAATATAACAGCAGAACAAAAGAGAAGGAAGTGGAAAAAAAGTACTTATGGTCATTTGCGACCTTGTAAGGAAGACACTTCGAGCGGCTATTTCTGGACAGATCAGCTCAGCTTTGTTCTGTTAATGATACACTGTAACTAAATGTTTTTATTTGAAAATGCATTAAATTACTAAGAACAGTCCACATTTATTACAAAGAAAAACGCTGGCCAAAATGTTATATAATGGCAACATTATTAAAGACACAAGAATAGGAGGCCACGCGTCACATGGATTACACGTTTATGCTTTAACACGAAGGTCTCACAAAACATTAGATAACGGTATCTAGGCAGTCTTCGCTGGCTTGCAGTAACACTTTACTGGAGATTTCTGTTACCCATTTCCATGATAACCAAGCGACTTCTCTGATTGGTGGAGCTGGATTTGCCAAAGTTTGTCAGAGTAGTATGTTCAAATCTTTGAAAGACATTCAGTTTGTTTGAGGCACTTAGTAGCAAGTAAAATAGATATCCTTATGCAGAATAGCCCTTGAAAAAGAAGTACACTTCAAGTCAAGTCAAGTCACCTTTATTTATATAGCGCTTTTTACAATGCCGATTGTTTCAAAGCAGCTTCACCGTGTTAAACAGGAAAATAATGCAACAGAATTTGATTCAGCTGTACAGCCGCTCTGGAGAAAACAGTCATGTCATCCAGCTCATTTCAATTATCATATAGTGTCAATGCGGGCAGATCAGTAATATAGTTGAAATTTAGGTGTCCCCAACTGAGCAAGCCAAAAGCCAAAGGCGACGGTGGCAAGGAACCAAAACTCCTTCAGGGGCCAGAATGGAGAAAAAAACCTTGGGAGAAACCAGGCTCAGTCGGGGTGCCAGTTCTCCTCTGGCCGACGAACAAATAATGTATGATTATGATTCTGGCAACATTACAGGTCAGAAGTCATATTAGATCGAAAGATATTCGTAAGATTATTCGAAAGATTGGAGTCGTCACGCCGGGGACGGGTTTAATGAGGATGTCGTGTCGATGCGGGTGCAGGGGGGAGTTTAATTGACACGGTCTCTGCAGACATTTCAGGGATGCGTTGGTCATGTCTAGGCGGAGGTCCACCATCTGATCTGGATACGGCCCGGATCCAGCTGACAATCATTTAACTGATTTGAATAATATAAATTGATAATGTTTTATGTGTATGCCATAGTAAAGAGATGTGTTTTTAGTCTAGGTTTAAACTGACAAGAGTGTGTCTGCTTCCCGAACAATGCTAGGAAGACTGTTCCAGAGTTTAGGTGCTAAATAGGAAAAGGATCGACCGCCTGCAGTTGATTTTGATATTCTAGGTATTATCAACTGGCCCGAATTTTGAGACCGTAATAGACGTGATGGAGTATAATGCGTTAAGAGCTCGCTCAAGTACTGGGGAGCTAAACCATTTAGTGCTTTGTAAGTAATCAGCAAGATTTTAAAATTTATACGATGTTTAATAGGGAGCCAGTGCAGTGTTGACAGAACCGGGCTAATATGGTCATACTTCCTAGTTCTAGTAAGAACTCGAGCTGCTGCATTTTGGACCAGCTGCAGTTTATTTATTAAGCGTGCAGGGCAACCACCCAGTAGAGCATTACAATAATCTAACCTTGAGGTCATGAACGCATGAACTAGCTCTTCAGCATTTTGCATTGAAAGCATGTGCCGTAATTTAGATATATTTTTAAGATGGTAGAATGCAGTTTTACAGATGCTAGAAACGTGGCTTTCAAATGAAAGATTGGTATTAAAGAGCAAACCCAGGTTCCTAACTGACGACGAGGACTTGACAGAGCAGCCATCAAGTGTTAGACAGTATTCTAGGTTACTACTTGTGGAGTTTTTTTGTCCAATAATTAAAAATTCTGTTTTTTCTGAATTAAGTTGCAGGAAATTAATAGTCATCCAATTTTTTATATCAGCTATGCATTCCTTTAATCTTGTGAATTGGTAAGTTTCGTCAGGGCGTGAAGAAATATAGAGCTGAGTATAGTCAGCATAACAATGAAAACTAATGCCATGCTTCCTAATGATAGCTCCCAGTGGTAGCATGTACAGGGTGAAAAGCAACGGTCCTAGCACTGAGCCTTGCGGTACTCCATACTGAACTTGTGATCGGTGTGACATCTCTTCATTTACTGCTACAAACTGTTAGTGGTCAGATAAGTATGATTTAAACCATGCCAATGCAATTCCACTAATGCCAACATAATTTTCGAGTCTATTCAAAAGAATGTTGTGGTCGATAGTATCGAATGCAGCGCTAAGATCGAGTAACACTAATAGAGATATACAACCACGATCGGATGATAAGAGTAAATCATTTGTAACTCTAATGAGAGCAGTCTCAGTACTATGATACGGTCTAAATCCTGACTGGAAATCCTCACAGATACCATTTCTTTCTAAAAAGGAGCGTAGTTGTGAAGACACTGCCTTTTCTAGTATTTTTGACAGAAAGGGTAGATTTGAGATTGGCCTGTAATTGACTAATTCTGTAGGATCAAGTTGCGTTTTTTTAATAAGTGGTTTAATAATAGCTAACTTAAAAGTTTTCAGTACATATCCTAATGTCAAGGATGAATTAATGATATTAAGAAGAGGATCTATGACCTCTGGAAGCATCTCTTTCAGTAGCTTAGTCGGTATAGGGTCGATCATACATGTTGTTGATTTAGATGTTTTAATGAGTTTAGCAAATTCTTCTTCTCCTATAGCAGTGAATGAGTGGAATTTTTCCTCAGTGACACTACAATGCACTGTCTAATGTGATACTGTAGTAGATCAGTGGTTCTCAAATGGGGGTACGCATACCCCTGGGGGTACGTGAAGGCACTCCAGGGGGTACGTGAGATTTTAAAATATACATATATTTAAAAAGTAGCATCCATGCAAAAATCCTTTAAAAATAATTATTTAATAAATATTTCAGGAAAATATAAGTATAAGTTCATAAAATGAATTTTATATTCAGTAGGGCCTTACTGAGTAGGCTATTCAATTTCATTATCCTAAAAACCCAGAGTCTCCCCCATACCAGGATGGTTTGACCCAACCTGTCATATGCCGCCTGGCATCACCTGTCAATCACTTGGATCAACGATGGAGTCGTGGTTGAAGCGTAGCAGCAATTCTTTTGAAAACACGGAGGGACAAGTGACAAAGTAGGCCAAACCAGAACCGGCAAAATTCCGGCTGTATCTTGAAGATTATGTTTTAATTGGATTTCCGTCCACAAGTTGCAACCCACCCAAGGCACTGTGTTTTTTCTGTGGGGAGAAATTAGCTAACAGTAGCATGAAGCCAGCACATCTGCAGCGTCATCTTAAGACAAAACATGGATGTCACGTTGGTAAGCCACCTGACTTTTTTTAAGAGGAAACTGTCTGAATTCAGATCATCTCAAGACACGATGCAGAGGGCCTCCACAACGTCAGCCAAAGCCCTGGAGGCCTCTTATGCGCTGTCTTTGCTCGTAGCTAAAGCCAAGAAGCCATTCACTATCGCTGAAGACCTGCTCCTTCCAGCGGCTGTAGTGCTGGCTGAGACTATGCTGGACAAAAATGCAGCGGAGAAATTAAAGACTGTGCCTTTGTCAAATGACACTATTTGCCGCAGAGTAGATACAATGGGAACAGACATTGTCGAGCAAGTTGTGGGAAAACTTAGCGACTCCTTTTCACTCCAGCTGGATGAATCCACAGATGTCAGCGGAAATGCACAACTTGTTGCTTTTGTGAGGTACGTTGATACTGACGACATTTATGAGCACATACTATTCTGCAAAAGTTTGGAGGGGAAAACAACAGGAGAGGACATATTTAATGTTGTCAATGCCGCTTTCTGTGAAAACGGTTTGAGTTGGAAATCCTGCAGCAGCATCTGTACAGACGCGGCAGCATCAATGACAGGCAGCGCGAAAGGACTAATAGCGCGCATTAAAAAAGAAAACCCCGACGTGATGTGGATTCAAGAAAATGAGCCCTGTATTACATGACATTTTGAACAGCAGCATCAAAGTGATCAACTTCATTAAGTCAAGGCCACTAACAGTCAAGGCAAACTGAACGAACTGAATATGTCTCTGCAGGGCAAGGACACCAGCATTTTAAACCTGTATGACAAGGTGGGTGGCTTCCTGAAGAAAGCATAGCTGTGGAGAATGGCCTGTGCACAGGAGGATTTCACCTGCTTTCCTCAGCTGGATGATTTTCTCTCTAGTGAGGATGTGGACAGAGCTCCAGTCAAGTTGGTCATAGTGGGACATTTGACCAAGTTGATTCAGGATTTTCATTCCTACTTTCCTGACATGGAGGAGAAATCTGCACAGCTGGATTGGGTGAGAAACCCATTTCTCTTGTCCGAAGCAAGCTCCCTGTCACCTATCAGGAAAAACTCTTGGAAGTGTCATCTGATCGTGGCCTTCAGATGAAGTTTGCCATGTTCACACTTTCACAGTTTCGGGTGTGTGTGAAGCAGGAGCACCCTGACCTGGGACAGAAAGCTTTGGAGCAGCTACTACCCTTTGCCTCCACATATTTATGTGAGGCCTCCTTCTCTGAAATGACTGTGATCAAAACAAAGCAGAGAAACAGACGAAACAGACTGTGCCTGGAGAAGAGCTTGATCACAGCAGTTGCCTCCCTGCCACCAAGAATGAAAAAGATCCTCAGTGAAGCACAAGCCCAAGTGTCTCACTAAAATGTCTCACTAAGTGCAAAAACACTCAGTTCAGTGCAACAATGCAATATTCAGTGTTGATAGTTTGTAATGTTAAGATGTCAGTCTTCTTTTTGATTCTTAAAAAGATATTTTAAGATATTTTATTTATTTTTAGCAATTTCTGCTTTTGTTTAAAATTAAGTTGTTGATTTCTTTTTGAGAACAGATCTTTACTATGATACTATGACATTTTTATGTGCACAAATCTTTATTTATAATTAAGTTAATTATTTCTTTCTTTTTTTTAGTTATATCTTTTTATTTCCAAATAGTTCAAGAGAGACCACTACAAATGAGCAGTGTTTTGCACATTTATGGAGTTTTAAATGGTTAATTTTATAGTTTTAAATGGTTATATGGTCACTGTTTTCACTACATTAGTTTGAATCACTACATTTTAGTGATGAGAAATATTTGCAATAAATTTAGTCATGGATTATTATCATTTAAAATGTTCGAAATAGTTTTTTTTTTTTTCAAATGTTTGAATTTTGTATGTGTTTATCTGTTCCAAAGTTTAATAAATCAGACACTGATGGCACAGTGCTCTGTTTTAAGTTTTTTTTTTTTTCTCAACCAAAAACGCTTTGCGCTGGTTAGGGGGTACTTGGCTGAAAAAATATTTCACAGGGGGTACATCACTGAAAAAAGGTTGAGAACCACTGTAGTAGATTGTTGCATAGTTATAATTTTCTTCCTAATATTATCAATCTTGCATGTAAAGAAGTTCATAAAGTCATTACTGCTCAGAAGTTGAAGCTTTATTTCTTGTTAATTTAGCCACTGTTTCACATAAATACCTAGGGTTGTGTTTGTTTTCTTCTAAGAGAGTCGAGAAATAAGCAGATCTAGCAGTTTTTACGGCCTTTCTGTATGCAATCATGCTCTCTTTCCACGAAATCCGAAAAACCTCCAGTTTTGTTTTCTTCCAGCTGCACTCCATTTTTCTGGCTGCTGTTTTAAGGGCCCGGGTGTGCTCGTTGTACCACGGCGTTGAACTATTTTCTTTAATCTTCTTTAAGCGCAGAGGAGCAACTGTGTCTAAAGTGCTGGAAAAGAGAGAGTCAATAGTTTCTGTTGCAACATCAAGTTCCTCTAGGCTATCTGGGATGCTGAGGAGATGGAACTGATGAGGAAGTTTATTTACAAAGTAATCTTTAGTGGCAGCGGTGATAGTCCTGCCATATTTGAAACAACGGGACGGTTTTGCAGCCTTTGCTACATTAAGTGTACATGATACTAGGTAATGATCTGAGATGTCATCGCTCTGCTGCAGAATTTCAACGGCATCAACATTTATTCCATGTGACAGTATTAGGTCTAACGTATGATTACGGCGATGAGTGGGTCCTGACACGTGTTGCCTTACTCCAATAGAGTTTAGAATGTCTCTAAATGCCAATCCCAATGCGTCTTTTTCATTGTCTACATGGATATTAAAATCACCAACAATTAGGACTTTGTCTGTAGTCAGTACTAACTCTGATAGAAAATCAGCAAATTCTCTGGTAAAGTCTGTATGGTGCCCTGGTGGCCTATATACAGTAGCCAGCACAAATGTCAAACGGGATTTATCATTTATACTACATAACGTTACGTAAAGCACCAAAACTTCAAAGGAATTATATTTGAAACTAGACTTCTGAGTACTGCTGAAGATATTATTATAAATTACAGCAACACCTCCCCCTTTGCCTTTCAGACGTGCCTCGTGTTTATAACAATAATCTTGGAGTGTGGACTCATTTAAAGTAATGTAGTCGTCAGGTTTTAGCCAGGTTTCTGTCAAACACAGCACATCTAGGTTATGATCTGTAATCATATCATTAACAATAAGCGCTTTTGAGGAAAGGGATCGAATATTCAGCAGCCCGAGCTTTATCATTTGATCATCTGTATTATATCTGTTGTTTATTTGTTGGATTAATTCAATTTTTACCGTTGAATGGTTTTGATGGTTTTTTGTATTTACTAATTCTGGGAACAGACACAGTCTCTATGTGATAATATCTAGGTGAAAGAGTCTCTATGTGCTGGGATTTATCTGACTTCTGTGACGTGAGACAGCTAGCAGGCGGTCGGTTAAGCCAGTCCGTCTGCTTCCTGACCTGGGCCCCAGTTAGTCAAGGTTTAGCCTTGTGCCAAATAGACTATGTGCCAAATTACTAGAGAGAAGAGCGGCACTATTCCAGTAGGGATGGATACCATCTTTTTTTAACAAGTCAGGTCTGCCCCAAAAGCTTTTCCAATTGTCTATGAACCCTGTGTTATTCTGCGGACACCACTTAGACAACCAGCCACTGAGTGATGATAGTCTGCTAAGCAGTATAAACAACAAGGAATTATATCCAATAGAGATTCAAAAGCGAAGCTGTACGGAGCTAACAGATGCAACACCCAGCAGCGAGGCAGACCTTCAGTAAAACTTCAATATACTTTAAAAAAAAAAAAAAAAAAATATTTAAGTAAATAATATACTTTCAAAGAGTATATGTACTGTTTTTGGAAACTGCAATGTATTGTTTTTTACATGCAACTAACCTTAAACCAGACCTTAACCCTTGAGTAAGTACATACATGTAGGTAATTATTATTACTCAGTACTTAAATGTATAATTACACTATAATACTGACACCTTAAAATAAAGTGTAACCATTAATTGCATTTCAATGAAAATGGATTATAGTTTTAATTTATATTAAATGCAATTAGATGAACTTTATAGTGCTTTTTACCCACTTAAGCAGGACTTCATAATTATATTGTCTTTAAAATATATGGTTAAAGTGTACTGTTGAATGTACTGACAACTAGTATATATGGTAAACGAAGAATATACATGAATGTAATTTCTATTGAAACTTGTATGTCATATTTAAATATACTACAATATAAAGCACGCAACATTTAAAATTATAATCAAAAAAACTTTAGATGTGCTTTAGTATGTTAGTCAAGGGAATACCGTTTCCATGAAAGGGTGTTCATGGTCTGCAACAAAGCTTAGGTAGGTGGTATGTGTAAAAGTAACATCCACATGGATGGCAGGACCCAAGGTTTCCCAGCAGAACATTATCCAAAGCATCACACTGTCTCTGCTGGCTTGCCTTCTTCCCATAGTGCATCCTGGTGCCATGTGTTCCCCATGTAAGCAACGCACATGCACCTGGCCATCCACGTGATGTAAAAGAAAACGTGATTCATCAGACCAGGCCACCTTCTTCCATTGCTCCGTGGTCCAGTTCTGATGCTCACGTGCCCACTGTTGGCGCTTTTGGCGGTGGACAGGGGTCAGCATGGGCACCCTGACTGGTCTGCGGCTATGCAGCCCCATACGCAACAAACTGTGATGCACTGTGTATTCTGACACCTTTCTATCAGAACCAGCATTAACTTCTTGAGCAATTTTCGCTCCCCACGTGCATCAATGAGCCTTGGCCACCCATGACCCTGTCGCCGATTTACCACTGTTCCTTCCTTGGACCACTTTTGATAGACACTGACCACTGCAGACCGGGAACACCCCACAAGAGCTGCAGTTTTGGAGATGCTCTGACCCAGTCGTCTAGCCATCACAATTTGCCCCTTGTCAAACTCGCTCAAATCCTTACGCTTGCCCATTTTTCCTGCTTCTAACACATCAACTTTGAGGACAAAATGTTCACTTGCTGCCTAATATATCCTACCCACTAACAGGTGCCGGGATGAAGAGATAATCAGTGTTATTCACTTCAGCTGTCAGTGGTCATAATGTCATGCCTGATCGGTGTATGTCTATGTGGTGTTTTAAATATGCTTTAAAACAAACCATGTGCAAATTCATAAGTCAACACCATTGCTGAGTATTTTCTCCTTTAAAACTGCAGTGAAAAAAGACCAGGTTTGAAATCACTGGTATTTCTTACGTCACAAACTATGTTGTAACCAATCACGTCAACTTGCCAAGGGCTTTAGCATATCATTAACTATGACCGCTCTGAAGCAGGCAAGTCTCAAGAGAAGCCAGGTTATCCTGGTATTTTTTTTTTTGTTGATATGAAAAATCGAAGTACATTTAGCAATATAGCGGGTGAATTATGTATATGATGTATATTACGATGTTATGATGAACTATATGCCTTTCTCCACTGACATACTATGATGTTCAAAGCGTTTCTAAGGATACTGATTTTTAGAAGGCAGACGGAGATGGCGAACAGGGTTACTTTATTTGTCAGTCAGATGGTTTCTTCCTGTCTAAGTGGGCTGTTCTTGGCCAGAATAAGCTGCAATGTGGACTAAACCTTATGTCGATTTATCAAATGTTTGGCTACACAAGACTAAAATAACACTGACTTTTGGCTTAACAACCTCTGAACTCATGGTCGGACTGTCTTCAGTTTCAGTTTCACTCTGGAGATTTTGTAAGATATTTGTATTTCTGGAATTCTACTGTTGCACTTTATACAGTTTAGTCTGTTTTCCCCATCCCTCTTTTTTGTCATCATAATGCATCATGTATGTATCCAGGTGGCTATCGCAGCACAGACCGGCCCTGTCCGCGAGGGGAGATTCTGGTCGGTGGGCCAAACGTAACAATGGGTTACTACAAGAACAAAGACAAGAACAGTGAAGACTTCTTCGTGGATAAGAAAGGCCAGCGGTGGTTCTGCACTGGAGACATTGGAGAGTTTCATGGAGACGGCTGCCTGAAGATTATCGGTAAGAGTGCGACGAAGAGAGATTATCCAGAACATCATAAAGATTGTTTTGGCAGGAGTGAGCGAATGGAACTCCCCTCTGCTTTACGATAAAACGATTTAGTCCTGTTCTTCCTGTAAATGACACATCTTACTGTCAACATATTCCCATAAAGGCAGCGATAAGAACTCAAAGAAAGCAGGATACACTCCAAAAGGGAGAGAATGGAGAACTTCCTGTATTACAAACTTGCATACACATCAGATGAAATCTGCTTAATATTTGCATATGTGTGTGTGTTAAGACCGTAAGAAAGACCTGGTGAAGCTTCAAGCGGGAGAATATGTGTCTCTGGGAAAAGTGGAGGCCGTCCTGAAAAACTGCCCACTTGTCGACAACATCTGTGCCTATGCCAACAGGTGCCAACACAAAGCACAACCGTACTAAGTTACCTAGTTCTTGTACAGTTACATGACTTTAACCAAATATTTCAATATGAATTCTGTAACATCATTTCTAAATGATGTCAGTAATCATGTCAAAGTCATCTTTATTGATAAAGCACTTTATACAATACAGAGCAGCTTCACGGAGATGAACAGGGAAATAATAAATCATGCAAATCAAAGTATTATGAAATGTAAGAAAGATTCAAATTCTGATAAACTATAAATTAACACTTTATTTTTTTAAGGAATAATCACAATTTTTCTTCCATGTTTTAATTAGTAAAGCTCTGTTTGTGCAGCACTTTGACAAAAAACAATCATATGATTAAAAGAATGAATGTTTTATGCCTTCATTTGATTGCCAAAAAAATTTAAATGCACAGCACAGAATTTTTGAAAAAAAAAAAAATTCATAGAAGTGAAAAAAAAAAATTAATATTGTTGATTTTATTCATTCAATTAATTAGACATGCTTTTTGATTTATTAAAATTTAATTAAACCATTAAAACGGAATCCAGAAAACTTAAAAGAGAAAACAGTTTGGTAAAAATAAAACGTAATTTGAGGGAGAAAAAACTTATTTCATAGGGCCCTAAACATTTATTTTTGTTAAACTTTTAATTGTTGTTAAATTGTATAAGTTTCATGATTTCAATTAATTAAACATGCTTTTTGATTCCTAAAATTTAAACGGAAAAAAAATGGAATCCAGAAAAATGTTAATGAAATTTGGGAAAGAATAAAATGGATTTCATAGAGCCCTATATAAGGAGCTCTACAAAAGACAAAAGTGTCATTATTCACTTTGAGTCAGTTCAGTGTTTGTTCATTTTGGTTCAGTAATAGTTATAATGTTGCAAATTTCGACAATTATTCAATTCAGTTATGCAACTGTTAAATAGACCCACTGTACCTGAAAAACTTAAAGCACACTTAAGTCATTTTTATCTTTCTTAAATTGTATTTGTCCTATTGTTGTTGTTAATAAATATTAAATAAAAATAACTATATTGTGATATATATCGTTTTCGTGAAATAAAATTACCCGTATCATGAAATCATATCGCCCGCCCCTAACTCCACTTCCTGTTTTCCAGTGACGAGTCTTACGTGATTGGTTTTGTGGTGCCCAATCAGAAGCAGCTCCTGGCGCTGGCTCAGAGGAAGCGTGTCAGAGGTTTGTGGGAGGAGCTGTGTAACAGCCCTGTCATCGAGGAGGAGGTGCTTAAAGTCATCACAGAAGCGGCACTGACAGGTGAATGCGTCACAGACATACTATCAGACTACTCATACTATTTCTGCAGTATGTAGCATACTGTGCACAGTATGCAAGTTTCACTAAGGCCTTGTCCACACTAATACATTTTCGTTTGAAAACTGAACTTTTTCTCTCCGTTTTGGCTTTCCGTCCACACTGAGACGGTGGTTTTGAGTAAAAGTTGAGCGAGTGGGTCTCAGAGCTGGTGTGAGTGGAGGCGGGGCTAATTTGCATATTCATGAATCCACATATACAAAATGAAGCAAGGGTGTAGAGTTACATTCAAGCTATTTTAAGGCTTTTTGAAAACGGAGCTTTGTTGAAAACGCACTCCCAAATTTGAAATGGCTGTTTTCGAGTTGTAGTATGGACTGTGATAACAGCAGTATTTGAAAACGATGATGCATGTTTATTCATGTGACGCATATTGAACCGATAGATATGTAACCGATAGATAGATAAGATGAATTTAGCGTTTTCAGACGTTTCAGTGTGAATGAGAAACTTTTGGAAAACGCTAGTGTGGACGGAGAGTGTTTTGAAATGAAAACGTTGTTTTCAAATGTTTCCGGATTAATGTAGACGTAGCCTAAGAATGCACCAATAATACAATATATGATCATTTAAACTTAAAATGTTACCTGTATCCCTATAGATCAGGGATTCCCAAACGGGGTTTGTGAGGTGATGAAAAGCTAATAATTAATTATATCAAATGTTAAAATAAATAAACAGGGCTGCACGATAATCGCGATAAGATCAGGGCCTCGCAGTAAATGTAGCGAACTCCATCTCTGCTTGTGCTGGGAGTTTAAGCTTCATTTGGGAATGCAATGTGCGCTAGATTATTTTATTTACACGTTTGCATAATTTCCAACATTTTTGTGGACAGACGTTTACAGCATTTCAGCAGTATAAAAGCTCAAGGATCTGAACATGTGAAAGTGAAGAATTGAAGATATAAATATTGGTATTGTAAGTTGTAGTGTCAATAAAATTATTATAATTATCAAAATATCATTTTATTTTACATTACAATTGTAACTTACAACAGTAATATATTCATGTCTTCATTTTTATAGCTAGAGTTAAAACATATCCACATGTAATATGGAAATGAAAAGAGGTTTGAGTCCACTTTAAAGTCAAAATAAAACACTTACTAATAAAGATTAAATATTTAATCTATTTGCTTGCATGTCATGTGACTATTAAAGGTGAACATGCAAATGTTTTATTATTAATAAAACATTAATAATTCAAGTAAATATTTCACGTCTAAGTTTGGGAACCCCTGCTATGGATGAAAGTTTATATCCTGCACAAAGTCGCACTTCTTGTTGTACCACTCTTTGCTTATGATTCATTTCCTGTTCCTGTGTATTTAACAGCCCAGTTAGAAAGATTTGAGATTCCACGGAAGATCTGCTTGAGCATTGAGCCCTGGACTCCAGAGACCGGCCTGGTCACAGACGCTTTCAAACTCAAACGAAAGGAGCTAAAAACTCACTACCAGAACGACATCGAGAGGATGTACGGTGCCAACTAGAGCCAAACCACTGCTGATTCCAGACAACAATGGTGGACGGGAAGGCCAGAAAAAGTAACTTAACTCACTATAGCAACCTCCGATCAGGATGGAGATTTCCCATGGATTTTACAGACATGTGAACATAATCATTTGGAAATGTTTTCATAGTTGATTGATCAGTGTGATATTTATGATATCAAAAAATGTCAGGATAAACACAAACACTCACAACCAGCACAGCTAAAAAAGTGTTAGTTCACCCAAAAATTTAAATGATCCCATAATTTACTCATCCTCAAGCCATCCTAGGTGTATATGACTTTCTTCTTTCAGCCAAACACAATCGGAGTTATATTAAAAAATGTCCTGGCTCTTCCAAGCTTTATAATGGCAGTGAATGGTACCTTAGATTTTTAAGCCCAAAAAAGTGCATCCATGCGGCTCCAGGGGGTTAATAAAGGCCTTCTGAAGCGAAGCTGTGCGTTTGTGTAAGAAAAAATCCATATTTACAATTTTTATAAGCTATAATCACTGGCTTCCTGGCAGCCGTACGCGAGTCTAGTTCCGGCGGAAGAGTGACCTCTGACCTAAAGCATGACGTATTGATGAACGCAAAAGCGCAGAGGATAGAGCAAAACAAAACACCGGTCACGAATTAGAAGTCCAAAACGATCATTTTTAAAGAGAAAAGTTGGAGGATTTCGATATAAGAGAAGAGGAGCTTGAGTTTGTTGCCCAGCCCTATTTGTTTAAAGCGCGAGAGGCGTTTGCGTCGGGTCAGAGGTCACTCTTCCGCCGGAACTAGACTCGCATACGGCCGTTACCAGAAGCCAGTGGTTTATAAAGTTATAAATATGGATATTTTTCTTACACAAATGCATGGCTTCACTTCAGAAGGCCTTTACTGAAGGCCTAATGCGACCTTTTACACCACAGATTGAACAAAATTAAGCATTGCTTGGTCATTGGTTGACCTAAACTGGTATTATCTAATTGTGTAGTTAAATTTAACAGCTGATTGGTTGATTGTAATCCATTACATACCCTTCTATACAAACGTGCACATGTTATTTACTGGTCAGTGGATGAGACTGAAAACTTACTAAATATATGCTAAAAAAAAAAACCTCTTCTGACATATACATCAAATTTAATTTTAGATATATCGGTTGCTCTTTATTTTACAGTACATGCACTTGTGTACTTACAGTGTACTTACGTAAGTAAGTACTGGGTAATACAAGGTATCAACATAGGATAAGGTTATGTTTAGAGGTAGGTTCAGGGTTAGTACCTAGTTATTACCCAGTTATGTTACATGGGGAACAGGACTGTAAAATAAAGTGCAAGTGATATGTCTTTAAATATGTTCGGGAGACTTTATCGCAGTGACTTTGTCCGGTTATAAACATGGTGACTAAGCACTGTGTGTGCTGAAGTTTTGCTCTGAATACATGTAACGCACATGTAAACTAATATAAACAGAATCTAAAATCAGATTGGATTCATCCGATTTATGAAATTAAATTAGTGCATGTAAACATACCTAATGTGTGATTTCTCAGGACATTGTTACCCTGCACCCCCCCACCTCAAAAAAAAAAAGCAGCTAAACTGTGATAATGGCTTGAAATAATTATTATGATGCTTTGAATCTCCAAAATCAGAGGTTCTCAGATTCTAGAAGTCAATTTCATGGAATATCTGAATTTTCCCAGTTATTGTTCTGCCCTATACACAAACAATGGTATCATGAGATATGTCTTTCCAAGCTCACTTTTTCATTGAAACCTTTCAAACAAATGCAACTTGTAGATATCCTAATGACATTTTCCTATGTTCACATCAGCATTTTTCTGTCTAAACACATCAGAAATCTTAAATTGAATTGATATCTATATCTTTAAGCTTATTTTAAATTATTGTTACAATAATCAGATTTATTTAAATATTAGAACGTGCTCATTGGAGAGTATGAAATCACTAAACCGTTCCTGCTCATTGGATGATTCTGATTTATGTGCTAGGATTGGAATGTTCCTATTGGGAGACTGTATATCCTGCTGGACAGGAT
The DNA here is from genome assembly GCA_039654105.1 of Coreius guichenoti. Taxonomy (NCBI): domain Eukaryota; kingdom Metazoa; phylum Chordata; class Actinopteri; order Cypriniformes; family Gobionidae; genus Coreius; species Coreius guichenoti. The sequence continues at coordinate 36,874,356 of CM077174.1, forward strand.
AATAGATCTAGTGTAATTCTTCTAATATAAACCATTCAACTGTGTCCATTAAACATTTTGAACTGAATTGATTTATTTCAAGGAGGTTTTCCTCTATTTGTCTGTAAAGACACACTGACGTGTGCTCGAATTGTTTCAGAGCGTGTTGAACTGTTTAGTTTAGAAATAAACAAATCTAAGATACCAGCTACGGCTTGATGCAAATGGAGTTGTTAAATTCTTATCTGTATACCTCATAGAGGACTTGGACCTGGCATTTTGGACTCCTAAGATTGTTTAAGATCAGGGTTTGGCTGGTTAGCAGTTCACTACACCATTCTGAAAGCAAAATTTTGTTTCTCCATTGATGGCCATTCAAAATCAGCCATGTGTTCTGAAAGAAAAAACTGAATTTTTTTACCTTTTTTGTCAGGCTGTTAACAACGTGAAAAAATGCCTGCTTTTCTCTGGGTCTGCTGCAGGGACACACTTTTTCAGTGAGGTTGGTTTTTCCTATTAATAAAAAAAAAGTATTCGTTAAAGCATTATAAGCCATGGACCAAGCCAACCAGCTACGAGGTAAAACACAGCATTACAAACTTTTATTTAAAGCAAAAACGTATTTGAAAATCAGAAAAAAAAGTTTTTACTTAATGGAAAGAGCTACAGTACCATGGCCATGTGAATGGCAATCGAATTAAAAACAACAGAGAAATATAAAATTATTAATTTAAAGTTGTTTATATCTAGAGAAATATATTTTAAATGTATTGCAAAAATATGCACGCACACACACACACATACTAATATATATATATATATATTTTGGGGGTTTTTTGTAGTGTTTTTTTTTTTTAGCAAAACCGACTATTACGTCATTTGCTGTGTCTCTGCAATGTCTTTTGCTTGCCATGTCTCTCTGATTGGTGGAATTTTCTGTACTGCATCATGGGTAATGTAGCTTTACACCATGAATTCCCCTGTTAAACATGATTATTTTAAAAAAAAAGGGTGGTTGATTATGATTTCACTTTTTTAACTTTAGTTAGTGTGTAATGTTGCTGTTTGAGCATAAACAACATCTGCAAAGTTACGATGCTCAAAGTTCAAAGCAAAGGGAGATATTTTCTTTTAAAGAAATCGCTTTTTAAGGACTACAACAAACGGCTGGTAGGGACTACAACAAGCTTCTTCACGGGTTGGTGACATCACTAACCCTAACATTTACATAAACCCGGGAACACAACAAAGGCCATGTTGAGAAGAGGAAGAGTTGTTATAGTAGAGCACATTTGAGAGTCTGCTCAAGCTGTCGCATCCGTCTTTTCACATTTATTGCAGTACAGTACGTAACACAAATGCAATAGCATGTGATAAAAGCAAGATGACAACATAAGTTATAACCGTAATTAAACTAAACTATACCTGTTCTATCTCCATGCAGCAGATATTCTCTGGCTCAGCTTACAACAGTTTCCACACGAGCGATTTATAGATTATCATGACAGAATATGCTAATAAATGATGAAGATAGTAATTCCACATCAGCTACATAAATTCATCAACTAACCATTCAGAAACGTCCTGTCTCATTCTACATGTTGTCACTTCTTCTTGAGTCTCTCCATCATTGTCTGACTCCGGTTTGAACATAAAAGGCTGAACAGTTTCTGACATTTTCAGTGCGTGTCTGTGAGGTAATCGGAGCTGCTAACACAAGCTCTTAAAGCTCCGCCCTCTTCTTGAAAGGGGGCCGGGAGCAGCAGCTCATTTGCATTTAAAGGGACACACACAAACTGCATGTTTTTGCTCACCCTCAAAAAGTGACCGTTTAAAACATGCTATAAAAAATGATCTGTCGGGTATTTTGAGCTAAAACTTCACATACACACTCTGGGGACAACAGAGACTTATTTTACATCTTGTGGACAGGGGTCAGCATGGGCACCCTGACTGGTCTGCGGCTATGTAGCCCCATACGCAACAAACTGCGATGCACTGTGTATTCTGACACCTGTCTATCAGAACCAGCATTAACTTCTTGAGCAATTTGAGCTACAGTAACTCATCTGTTTGATCGGACCATAGGGGCCAGCCTTCGCTCCCCACGTGCATCAATGAGCCTTGGCCGCCCATGAACCTGTCACCGGTTCACCACTGTTCCTTCCTTGGACCACTTTTGATAGATACTGACCACTGCAGACCGGGAACACCCCACAAGAGCTGCAGTTTTAGAGATGCTCTGACCCAGTCATCTAGCCATCATAATTTGGCCCTTGTCAAACTCGCTCAAATCCTTACGCTTGCCCATTTTTCCTGCTTCTAACACATCAACTTTGAGGACAAAATGTTCACTTGCTGCCTAATATATCCCACCCACTAACAGGTGCCGTGATAAAGAGATAATCAGTGTTATTCACTTCAGCTGGTCATAATGTTATGCCTGATCGGTGTATGTCTTATGACAAATTAAGTGAACATAGACATAGAGCAAGTTATTATACCTTTGGTTTGAGTGGATGTTGCCATGTCGCTGAAATATTACAAGCGTTTCATCATTTTCCTTTTGCTAATCAAACATGTTTACTTGTGCATATTGTTTTAACTGGTAATCAGTTTTATAGGCTTTCTTTTCTTTTTCTTTTCCATCCTCTTTTGTAAAATCCCTTTAACAAACAAAAGCAAGTTTCCTTAATGACATCAACCAGGAAGTGACATTATTTTGGGGTGGCGAACAGCAGCACAAACATCAGTAAGTATTAGCAATGGAGATGATGAATTGTTTTTTTGTTTTGTTTTTTTGGTATCAGTTGGTTTGTGTCTCTCTAATACATTCAGAACAAACTTCAGGTTAAAAGAGTTTAAGTTTTTTAAAAGAGCTCAATCCTTCACTGAGCACAGACCAGCTTTAACTCCATTGTGTAAATACAAGTTATAGTTAATCAAGTTGAAGTGTCTGATCTTGACCAGAGCTTATGTCTGAAAGTCTGCTATAGCCTTTTATAGAAATACTTACATAAATGACAACACACTCGTGTTCATTACAGACCTGCAGAGTACAAAAGTCCCTGTAGTGACTTATGATTGGAAAACGTCCATGTAACTGAAAGAACTGAGTGTTATAATGCTGTTGTGTCTGTAATGTGGTCTCAGACAGGGAACTGCCCCAGAGCTCCTGATTTGATCAGATTCTTTGTGCACTTTGCGTCAGTTCTCTGTTACTCGACCCTAATTGACAGGTGTGGTCAGGCATTGGTTTGTATATTCTGGCTCCAGTTTTCTGCAGCCGTGCCACGCTTACCCATCATGCATCACTGCCAGACAGATGAGGTTGGCATTGATTCTTTCACTGTTGACGTAAACCAGACCAGGACACCCTTGAAAACTACATCAGTGGGGTTGTACAGTACAGCTTAACCTTCATATGCATGCATGGCATTAGTCACAATATGCATTTGATTAACAAACATTACTATTAAAATTCAAGGTAAAATTATTAAAGTAACACTCTACAATAAGGTATCATTAGTTAATGCATTAGTTAACAATGAGCAATATATATTTTAAAGCATGTATTAATATGTTAATCTTAGTAAAAACAAAATTAGGGGTGTAATGGTTCTCTGTAAAAACAAAAAATCGAACCATACTGTTCTCCACCCACGGTTCGGCACGCACTTGCACTGCAATTCATCTTAAATCTGACGACGCATCTATAAAACGGTTTGTTGAAAATAACGCGTAAAACACACAGAGTTAGGCTAATGCAGTGTTTCCCAACCTTTTTTTCTTTTGCCACGGCAGTTTTGAAAAGTCAAAAATCCCACGGCACACCACTAAAAATATGACAAAATTGCACAAACATGCATTGCTTCAAAGGGCATATAACACTAGATATTAGATTAAAAGTAGTACTCGCATTTAATGTGAAACTTGAGCTTAAGTCAGGTAGGAACAATGGTACGATGTTGTTGGTGATGATAAAACAACAAATTTACATAGGCCTATCATCGCTGTTGGGCGGAAACCTTGTATTTTAAACACTGTCGTCGAAGATGGTATTGTGGCTTTATATAGCTATCAAAAATACATTGTGTATTTTTTGTGCCTGATGAAGACCATGGTCGAAATGTTGCGCTATCAATACAATTTGTTTGGAGCTGCCATTTTCAGTGTGGGGACTTTAGCTATGGTCAGACACTTGCACGTGTCATTATAATATTAACATTTTATGAAAATCAAGCTCAAATTGAGTTACGAGGTTTTTGACCAGAGAACGACAGATATACACACCGATCAGGCATAACATTGACCATCTTCCTAATATTGTGTTGGTCTCCCTTTTGCTGCCAAAACAGCCCTGACATGTCGAGGCATGGAGTCCACTAGACCCCTGAAGGTGTGCTGTGGTATCTGGCACCAAGATGTTAGCAGCAGATCCTTTAAGTCCTGTAAGTTGCGAGGTGGGTCCTCCATGGATCGGACTTGTTTGTACAGCACATCCCACAGATGCTCGATTGGATTGAGATCTGGGGAATTTGGAGGCCAAGTCAACACCTCAAACTCGTTGTTGTGCTCCTCAAACCATTCCTGAACCATTTTTGCTTTGTGGCAGGGCGCATTATCCTGCTGAAAGAGACCACAGCCACCAGGGAATACCGTCTCCATGAAAGGGTGTTCATGGTCTGCAACAATGCTTAGGTAGGTGGTACGTGTCAAAGTAACATCCACATGGATGGCAGGACCCAAGGTTTCCCAGCAGAACATTGCCCAAAGCATCACACTGCCTCTGCCGGCTTGCCTTCTTCCCATAGTGCATCCTGGTGCCATGTGTTCCCCATGTAAGCGACGCACACGCACCCGGCCATCCACGTGATGTAAAAGAAAACGTGATTCATCAGACCAGGCCACCTTCTTCCATTGGTCCGTGGTCCAGTTCTGATGCTCACGTGCCCACTGTTGCTTTCGGTGGTCGACAGGGGTCAGCATGGGCACCCTGACTGGTCTGCGGCTATGCAGCCCCATACGCAACAAACTGCGATGCACTGTGTATTCTGACACCTTTCTATCAGAACCAGCATTAACGTCTTGAGCAATTTGAGCTACAGTAACTCATCTGTTTGATCGGACCACACAGGCCAGCCTTCGCTCCCCACGTGCATCAATGAGCCTTGGCCGCCCATGAACCTGTCACCGGTTCACCACTGTTCCTTCCTTGGACCACTTTTGATAGATACTGACCACTGCAGACCGGGAACACCCCACAAGAGCTGCAGTTTTGGAGATGCTCTGACCCAGTCGTCTAACCATCACAATTTGGCCCTTGTCAAACTCACTCAAATCCTTACGCTTGCCCATTTTTCCTGCTTCTAACACATCAACTTTGAGGACAAAATGTTCACTTACTGCCTAATATATCCCACCCACTAACAGGTGCCGTGATGAAGAGATAATCAGTGTTATTCACTTCAGCTGTCATAATGTCATGCCTGATCTGTGTATATTTGTCTGTCACCAGAACAGTCAGTGATGCAGTCAGTGCATCGCATTATGTTTTAATTACAGGATATCAATTTTATTGTCGCTATATGGGTGCTTAGTTTTCTTTTTGTTGAAATCTCATGATACAAAAGATGAAGCTATACACAAGATATATAAAACAGTACATTTGCTTCAACTTGACGGCAAATACCAGACTAAGACTAATCTCCGTTCTTCAAATACAAAAAATGTTAGCCTTTATTGACATAGTGTTTCTTGAGTAAAGAAAATGCTGTACTTACTCAAACATCAGTGCTTTATTTACCCTTCCACTGCAAACAAACAAGCAGAGATCTCCAAACTGCGCAGCACATTCTAAATGGAGGCGGGTGGAGTTATGAGATTTGACTGACAGTTTGAGGAGCCAATGGTTGTCACAACCTCTTTTGCTTTTTATTGGTTAAATATTTGTAAAACCCAAATACAGACGTAAAGGATGACCAATAGCATTAATTTTATAAAACAATGAGGAAATACAGAGATACAAGGTTTTGGCTAGACAGTGCGATGATATTCTTATTTGTAGCATTTATTTTTACTTATTTTTTGGAATTTGATCATTTCCCAACCACAAATGTGGTTGGGAAACACTGGGCTAATGTTTCTGTTGATGGATGTGCATTCTGGCTTCCCAATACGCTTCCTAATATGTAATCCTAGCAAACATAGTAGGTTATGTCTTAAGTAAACATAAACAGCTGAGAAAGACACTGCATGTGTATCAGTATCAGTGTACTGGATCTGTGCATTATGTCTTAAAGTGACAGCAGCCTAATATTCCTGCTGCTGTTTTAATGTTAATCAAACAACAAAAGACAAGGAAATCACTCACTGCTCTTGACTGAATAGCTTTTGTAACTTTAATAATGATTAATCTTTATTTAATTTATACAGTGAAGATTGTTATTTTACATTTGATTAGTTTTCAGGTACAGAAATTGAATTAAATACTGTTAGATACCTGAAAAACCTGAAACGCACTGTTTAATAACTGTATAATTTTATTTGTATCTTTGCTCTGTTGTATTTATTTGTGCTTGTTGCTTGTAGTTTGATTATTTGTTCTTATTTTCTTTATTTTTATTTGACAGTAGTCAATTTTTCCCTGAACAAAGCATATACCGAACCGCAATAAAACCGTGATACAAACCAAACCGTGAGTAATTTGAACCATTACACCCCTGGTAAAAATGTAATTGTTCATTGTTCATTGATTAAATATTATCATGTCGTTCCAAACCCGTAAGACTTTTGTTCATCTTCTGAACACAAATGAAGATGTTTTTGATGAAATCTGAGAGATTTCTGTCCCTCCATTGACAGTCTACCCAACTACCACTTTCAAGCCCCAGAAAGGTAAAGACATCATTAAAGTAATCCATGTGACTCCAGTGGTTCAACCTCAACTTTATGAAGTGATGCGTGTGCTCTGTTTGCACAAAAAAAACATACCACTTTATTTAGAAAATATTAATCTCATACACGTGTTCACGCAATGTCTGCTATCGCGTCACCACAAAACGCATGTGTCGTGGTGCTCTCGTGAACATACATTTTATCTTTTTTTTTTTTTTTAGACGTAAATTGTTTCTATTATTAGGCTATGCGCAAACAAAGCACTCGCGTTGCTTCAAAAAATTACGTTTAAACCACTGGAGTCACATGGATTATTTTAATGATGTCTTTACTACATTTCTGGGGCTTGAAAGTGGTAGTTGCGTAGCTGTCAATGGAGGGACAGAAATCTCTCAGATTTCATCAAAAACATCTTCATTTGTGTTCAGAAGATGAACAAAAGTCTTACGGGTTTGGAACGATATGAGGGTGAGGAATTAATGACAGAATTTTAAATTTTGGGTGAAATATCAATTCATTAGCTAACATGAACTAACAATGAGCAATATATTTTTTAAATCACGCATTAATCTGTTAATCTTAGTAAAAATATAATTGCTCATTTTTCAATTTTCCTTTTTGCGTGAGCAATTCCTTAAAGACTTTGACTTGTTTCAGTGTAATTCGCGCAACCATTCCTCTGGTTTTTCCCAAAGTCTTGCTGTTCTGCAGAGGAGGCTTTCCTAAAGCAAGCCTGTTATGATAAATGAGCACATTTGGCAGCGCTGCGCACTTGGACTTCATTAAACGTCATAAGAATGTGGCTGTGAGCTCAAGCGACTCTGGCCGGGACTCAAATCCTGCGAGGAAGAACGTGAGGATCTCGACTCCCTCAACCTCTGTCACAGATCCTCTTGGCGCGTGTCCACGCATGGGATCCGCTATTTAAACGGGACTCTGCTGACAAACCCGTTACAATCCAGAGAGACTCGAATAAAAGCGTGACACAGGCTGACGAGCTCCAGGGTGAAACATCCCGGTGAGTAACTACTAACTTTATCATACTTTACATTAAAGCTGTAGTGTACTTCATGTACTTTAAAACATATATTTGAAGTCTTGTCTAAATTTGCCAAGATAGTTTACAAAACTATTGTGAACTTTGATGTCATTTTTGATGTAGAAGATTTTGCCCTAGTCTGTATATTTTTTCTAAGTGGTTTTAAAGTTGTTTTGTTTCCCCAAGTTATTTCATAGGGGAAAATATGATTTTGCCAATTCACCATTTGGTTTGTTTCTGATCCAATTTTAGTCTTAATAACCAACTTTTGGTCACACTTTAGGGTACAATTCTCACTAACTATGACTTTTGCCTCAATAAACTCCTGATTACTGCTTATTAATATTAGTAAGGTAGTTATGTTTAGGTACTGGATCGGATTGAGGGATGTAGAATACACTCAACAACAAAAAAACCTGTTGAACGAACTTAAAGGAAAACTTTTCCACGAAATTGAATTACATTTTCCAACAAAATCCAAATTAGTTTGAAATGATTTGTTGTAATCTTGTTATATGAACTTAATTTTTTTTTTTAGTAGTCTTGACTAAATTAATTTGTCATTTCAACTAAATAAAGTTTTGCCATGCCTAATTTTTTTTCTTTTTTTTGTTACCATTGTGGTGAAGAGGTGAGCTTGTGCTTAGGTTGTGAGTAGCTGCCGTACACACACATACATGTTCCAAGATTGTTTGAGAGGGGTAGATGGCCATATGTAGACTGCGGGAACTGAATCAAACTAATTTATTTTATTTATTTCTATAAAAACTAATAACCAACACAAAACTTGTTCACATGCTAAATGAAGTGTAACTTTTGTAACATGCAAGTAATGATCAAGTAAAACACTTGTCGTCTGGCATTAACACAGCTCATTGAGAACAGACTTATTTCACGTAGCCACCCACAGCCTAACCACAAGGTCTACACTTCACGACAATGGCAACCTCAAAAATCGACATAACATCAACAATCTTTTTAAATGTTAAATACAACTGAACACCAAACTTTAACAGGTCTTTCCCTTTACTAAAAAACACATTAAACAGCACTCAATTTCAACATTTACTCTCCTTATCTATACCTATGCAAAGCATGCTGGGAACTAGAAATACACTGCCCAGTTCAGTCAGCGCCACAGAAATAAATAATGTATTCCCAACACAAATGGTTTAGGTTAACTTAACATTTTACACATTTCATTTCATTTAACATAAACACAAATCTTGAGTTTTTTACTTAATTGCCATTTGCACTCAATTGTATTGCTTCAGCATATTTTATTTTAATAAACTGAGCAAATAGCTAGAATCATTTTTTTGAGTGTATGGTCATGCAGAATAAGGCATTAAAATGTGCTTTATAAGTACTAATAAACAGTTAATACCCTATACTATGTATGATAAGCAACTAGTTAACTAGTCAACTAGTTTTCAAGCAACTAGTTTTTTTTTTTTAACAGATTTTTCTTCTCATTGTTGTCATTTTTATTTCATTGAAAGTATGGCGTTTTTAACTTTCTCTAATGTGCTTTTTACAGGTAACTCAGTTCCTGTTACTGTCGTAATGGAGTTGGCGCACAACGCCTCCGCGCTTTCCTCGCAGACCAACAGAAGCCCCTTGCCTAGTGGAAGCGACAGTAATGCGTACCTGTACATCATCATCGTAGTGTCCTTCTACGGAGTCTTCCTCATTGGGATCATGCTCGGTTATCTGCGCACCAAACGGCGCGAGAAGAGGCGCTCGAACGTGTTCACGCGGCTTCTGCACGAGGAGGAGCAACGCGAGTGGGGCGCGAACCAGAAGAAGAACAGTCTGCCCGCATTTCCCGCGCTGCGCTCCACGCCGGTGCCGTTCATGCTGACTACCGGCCGCGCGCTGGAAGGCGGGAGGGTTCTCGCGCCTCTGGCATGTGCGCTCTGCTCGGTGGAGCAGAGCAGCGTGAGCTCCCTCAGCTCCGTCACAGATGTGCGCTTCGCCATCGAAGAGGAGTCGGACAGCGGCGGACCCGAGGATCAACAGAAAACGGGCGCAGGATCGGACCACAACAAAGACGGAGCGTCCGGTGAAAACCTCAAAGAAGCACTCTTCCCGCTATGAAACGTTACTATGGCAACCAAAGTTCCCGCCAAGAATAACCACAGTTTGCGTTACTACAAATAAAACTGTTTGAAATTGGTTCCAGCCACCATTGTAATACAAAAAAAAATTAAAGAACGTTTTTTTTTTTGAAAGTTTCCTGTACTGTTTTAAGAAAATCCGGTGTTACTTTTATTCTGGTTTTACAACTGTAGTAACGTGGCAGGAACTGGTTACCGTTAAGGGTCCACCGCAAAAAGTTCTCCAAAGTGCCTTGGCGGCAAGTACGAACTCTTACGCCAGAAACATACCTTTACACAAGTACGAAAGCGATTGCTAACATGCGTTCTGTTGTAAGTAATTAAGTTGTGCACTTGTGTGTTGCCGTGGCAGCGGTTCTAAACTTTACTACACTTTGTTGCATTGCCAGCTTGTCGGCCATGTCACTGGCAACTCTTCAGTGAAAATATCGACACATTATCGACTTCAGCTAAGTGGCTCAGCAAAATTATCTTCAAGTAGTAGTCGGCCTGAAAAAGGAAATTAACTGCAGAAAGAGACGGATCACGCTAATTTCCTATAGCGCCCCTTGTGGCAACACTGAATGCATCGCGTACTTGCGATATGAATTGGATTTGATCTTGGAATACAATGATGGAAATTGAGCTTGTGTTACTAGAAGCCTTTCTTCACGTATTTGTGTAAAGTATGTTTCAGGCCTTAAACGTGATGTAACCACTGCAAACATTGCGATAAACCTGGAATCACTTGAAAAAAAAAAATATTTTACTTACTAAAGGCATATATCGTCATCCACACGGATGTGTAAAATGATTTAAACTTAGTATGTAAAATGATCTGTATATTTTGTTCTACATGCATGGATATGTCTATTTAAATTTGACCTTATTTTTATGTGTTACATTGTGTAAACTAAATAAAATGTTCCTAATGTGAAGGTTTTGTGCCTATTTATGTTTGCACTTACCGATTATTGCCACTTGGGGGAGTCAAAGACCGCAAGAAATCTCTCTGAGAGATTCTCATATCTCTCATATCAATGAAACATTTAAATTCATTTCTTTTATATATATATATATATATGTATATTTGTTCATATAGATGAGATGCAACTCGACGTTCTGAAGCCCTTTTGCAGATGAGAATAGATTGTGTCAGGCCTCCTGGCGTCATTGTAAAGATAGAGATCTTTCAAGCATCCACTCCTGAAACATTTTTCATCCTATTAATCCCCTTGAGAATGGGCTGATGTTCACTCTGGGACAAAGGGGGTTTTGCTACATTCATGATTGTGTGCTTTTACATGGATTCGGGTTATTATAATCATGCTGATCTTTCATCATAATCATCAGTCTTTGTTGTCCTAATGAAATGACATCACATGCACGAGTGTCAGTGACCCGTCTTCCGCCCCAGGGAGTGCAGTGGAAAGTTCTCGTCTGAGTGGATCTTTTCCAATAAAAATTTCCTCAGTTCATCTGATGCAAGTTGGACACAGTATTAGGAAAGTTTCTGGAGAAAAATATTCAGATTTTGACACCAATGTCACCTCTAAAGAGAGATGACCTGTGGGCCTTGCTGCTTTTCAAAGTGATGAGTAAAAATTAAAAACCAGCTGTTTTGTCTTTACAGTTACATAAAAGACTTCCAAAAACACTGCATGTGAATAATTTACTAATCATTTTTGCTCTATCAACGATCATGAATTATAAACCATGTTGTGAAAATCAGATTCAGATCTCTTTTATCTGAAAACAAAACACAAACAAGCTTATACATGCAGTCACATCTGTTTACGGGCCAGCCTTATACTCCCAAACAGATTCATTTTGATGAAACGATCGGAGTGTGTGAGAGACAGAAGAGAGGTTAGTGTGACTCATACTCCCTGTAGAGGAAATGAAAAGCACAGCCTCCCTCTTTCTCTGTTTCTCTGGAACATCTATGGCATGAATGGAGAATTCAGGATCAGTTTTATTATTTCCATGCAACAGTAACTGTTATAGTGTTAATAAGACAGCAGTAACTGACCTGGGAACAACTCTTTCATGGTGTTTTTTTGCTAACAGTATTGTATTAGGCACAATGTTCTGGCTCTTTTGCATACAATGAAAGTGAAAGGTTACTTCAGCTGACAACCACAGCAAAGGGGCGTAAAACGACTGTCGTTCATTAGCACTGTCTGTATTCCAAGGCATGATTTTTTTGTCCCCCAAACCAAAACCCTGCAGCCGATTCTTAAGATTTTACTGGTCATGTCAATCACAGTAATGATTGCCTACACCAAACACTGATCCCTAAACCTACCCGTCACTGTGGCCTTAACCAATGAAATTAGCTGCAGGCCGGGATTTCCGCTGAACTGGTTTGGGGGAAAAAAAAAAAAAAAATTATTCACACCCAAGCCTTCGGAACACAAATGAAGATGTTTTTGATGAAATCTGAGAGATTTCTGTCCCTCCATTGACAGCTACGCAACTACCACTTTGACGCTTCAAAAAGTTCATAAAGAGATCCTAACTAATCCATATGAATTGAGCGGTTTAGTCCAAATTTTTTGAAGAGACACGATTGCTTTATACACTGCCCGGCCAAAAAAAGAAGAAGCTGTTTGGATTTAAATAAGCACATTTTTAAGAGCCAATGATTGGATCATTATTGCAGTGATTATTATGTTTCTAGCATGTTATATGTTTGGCAACAGTTCTTCTAACCCTAATTGATGGAGTGTGTAGCTTTTCATTTCTTAAACAACCATGTAGGAAGACACATCATGGCCATATTCCAGCATGACAATGTCAAGATTCATCAGCTCAAACTGTGAAAGAATGGTTGGGAGGGAGCATGAAGAATCATTTTCCAGACATTAAACTCACTGAAAGTCTTTGGGATGTTCTGTAGGAGACTTTACAGAGTGCTGGACTCTTGCAATGTCAATACAAGATCTGGACCAAAAATTGATTCACCTCTTTATGGAAATAAATGTTGTGATGTTGTTTCCATCAAGAGGTGCATCAATTTTTGGTCAAGATCTTGTATCCTGTTAAGTCTCCTCCAGTACATCCCAAAGACTTTCAATGAATTTAAGGTCTGGACTCATGTGCTGATTCATGTGTGAAAATGATTCTTCATGCTCCCTCCCAACCACTCTTTCACAGTCTGAGCTGATGAATCTTGACATTGTCATGCTGGAATATGGCCATGATGTGTCTTCCTACATGGTTGTTTAAGAAATGAAAAGCTACACACTCCATCAGTTAGGATTAGAAGAACTGTTGGCAAACATATAACATGCTAGAAACATAATAATCACTGCAATAATGATCCAATCATAGACTCTTAAGCATTTGCCAAATTAAACAGCGACTTTTTTTTTTGGCCGGGCAGTATATGAACCAATGAGTTTCATTTTCGAGTTACACACCACGTTTGAGCTTCCTCAAGAACCAATGAGGTTCATTCTCGTGTTACGCAGCACGTTTGAGCTTCCTCAAGAACCAATGAGGTTCATTCTCGTGTTATGCAGCACGTTTGAGCTTCCTCAAGAACCAATGAGGTTCATTCTCGTGTTACGCAGCACGTTTGAGCTTCCTCAAGAACCAATGAGGTTCATTCTCGTGTTACGCAGCACGTTTGAGCTTCCTCAAGAACCAATGAGGTTCATTCTCGTGTTACGCAGCATGTTTGAGCTTCCTCAAGAACCTTTATTTTTAACTAGAACAGTTTCTCAAATCAATACCTGAGTCACTTACTGAAATGCAAGTTTTTTTTTTCTTTTCAGTGATGTCTGTATCAAATTGAAAAAAGTGTGTGCTGACCTACTGGCCATATCACAATGTGACGTTACATTTTTTGAGCTTAACAGAAAATGTTCCTAGTATGCAATGTAACACAAAAAAGAGATACGGGGCAAAATGCTTACATGAAAGAACATAAGGAAAGAATTTTAGATTCTGTGTTTAATTGCTGGGCTGTTTCACAGACTGCCATAGACCTTTTCAGAGTGCACTTGTGCTCAAAATAAACGGTAAAATAAAAGTAATTTCTCTCTCTTTGCTCACTGATTTAGTCACTGACATTTGATGCTAACATTTTCAATGTAAATCCCTAACACACAAAAACAAATAAAACCCCCCTTTTCCCCCTCTCCCTTTCTTCTCTGACCTTTATGACTTTCCATTTAATGGAAATGTATGTGGCTTGCAATGTTTTAAATGACAACCCAACTTGTTGATCTGAATAGTCAGATGTAATTATAAAGATCAAGAGTGCCAATAATATTGAGCATATTGATCAGGTGCACACACTGACCTGAACCATCCTCTGAGGAGTCTGAACACACGCAAACGTTTCATGTCTCTCGGCTCCTAATGAGAGTTTCTATGGCAACAGGTACAAGAGAGTGTGCTTAATTTACATGTGGCAGTCAGATATCCGGATGGTGTCAGTACATCTGTGTGAGGGGACGTGTTGATGTGTGAGTGGGTGGGTGGGTGGATGGATGGGTGTTCCTGAAAAGTCCAAGCAAGCACACAAAGTTAAAAAACAATACATAACATTGCATGGAACGGTACAATGACGAAGATCAAACTGGCCCAAAATACTGAGAAAACAGACTCAAACCCTGTGCTGTTAAAGATTAATGCACCGTTCCAAGTAAAACTACAAAGGGAAGTTTTGAAGTTGCATAAAGTACTTTTTATTTTAATTCGTCAGAAAACCATGTGTGTATGTGTTAAAGAACCCAAAAACTGATATTAACTTTTTTTAAATCTCCAAAGACACAAAGAGCAAATCAAGAACCTTAGACAATAATGTTCGTTGATAAGAAACCTCTTACCCAGAGAAAAAAACAATAATAATGCTGAATAAAGGCCAAAGTATACTTCACTTTTTACGCGAATTTCGTCATCAGAAGAGTACGCGCGTACTGAACGCACACCGCTGGATTTTTGTAACCGCGCGTAATTTGTACGCGCAGGTTGCACATGTAATGTTTTTGCAGTATTTACACGGGTTGTAACTCGTGGCGAGAGATTGCTGAAAACTGCGCATGCGTCGAACGCCTGTGTACGCGCACGAGTCAAAAGAAGTATACTTTGCAAGGCGGATACAAAGTGGACCGAAGTCAATTATTCCGCTTATACTACGATTACCACACCTCAAGACACTGTTCAGATGATGTATTTCAAGACATTTGTCAGGTTTTTGTCCTTAAAACGTTCTTGTGTGCAGGACTAATTTCTTACGCATCTCATCCCAAGATGCTATTAATGATTTTATACTATTTTAATGATAATATCATCAGAGCAGCGCTGACAACACGTTTCTGTGCGAGTGTGTGTCCGTGTCCGTACTGTATGTGTGTGTTTGAGTGGGAGAAAGAGTATGTGCTTTCCGTACATAATAAAACGCAATTTTGTGGCAAAAACATGGAAATAATTTGTGGTTTTTATCCTATTGTTTACTATATTTATTTGCTTGTTCAGTGTCGTTGTGTGTTTTGGTTCTTTTGCTGTTGTCAGCTGTAAGGAGCTTTAATAACTGAAATCGTTTGGCGGAGTGATATGGAACTGTAATGCGGTCCTGGAACTACTTTAGCTGTGCGTTTCCCTGAAAATAATTGCACACCTTAGAACGTTCATCAACCAATCAGATTCAAGCATTCAACAGCCCTGTAGTGTAATATAAATTGAATGTTGGTATAGTTCTGGTGATCACTGGGTCTGCTTATGAAAATTAACCATGGTTTTATTATAGTAAAAGTGTAGTAACCATGTTTTTTTGGCTAATTGATTGCCATTTATATAACCACAGTTTTACCACAAATACCATGGTCAAACTATGGTTAGAGCAGCAAAGCCATGGTTAATTTGTGGTTACCATGGTTTAACTATAATAACCATGGTTTTTTGGTTTTATTTGTAGTAAAACCATGGTTCATTTTCATAAGGGTAGAATTAAATGAAAAATGTTTTAATTTGATATTTCCAATTTTTTAAAATCTTATTAAAAAGTCTCTGATATAAATATACTGATATATTGAAGTGTGTACTTATGTACAACAAACATCATCAGATTGGTCTCATACCCAACACACACTATTGGTTGAGTCAAAGTTGGTGTGTTGAGATGGTTGGGGTAGTGTCAAGATGTCAGTCTACAAATGATTTACTTATAATTGTCTCATTGTATCTCAAATCATGAACGGAATCATAGAGGAATCGCCCCCAAACTCACGTCAATGCTTGAGTCAGAAGTTGCATATCGGCCTGCTCAAACAAACAGATCAATGTTTTAAAAGCATCAGATTCACAGTATTTCACTCTTCAAACAGACTGACTTGTATAGCAAGTCTGAACATAAAATTAAGATATGATAAAGAAAAATTACAGCTATGGGCAAGAAACCAAAGATCTTCGTATCAGATCTAATTTTTAGAGTCATTCTGGTGACCTGAGCAGACGCTGGTTTTAACTCACTGATTAGCTGAACTTGACATCATAAAACAAAAGATAAGCTTCATGATTTCGGGAGGGTTATAAGAGACCACCAGCTGATTTTCCCAAAGCTCTTCATTTCCTGGAGCACGAATACGTGCAGAGACACAACTGCCGGAAAACACATAATGCATGCGAACACATGAGAGTAAACTAGCAAAACATAAAACATGATGATTTGGTCACAATAAGTGACTCTCTGAAAGTATGAAAACTAGATTGTGTGTGTACGGTAAATCCTGATATAACAAGCAGCGCTTTCACTTTGCAACCAAATTTAATGAAGATAATAATAACAAGATGTTTGTTAGAGCTGCTGTCTGCGTATTTTGTGAGTTTTGTGAACGTGTGTGCCTGAGAATCTTTGATCTTGCTTTCAACTTTGCGTTGACCTCGTGACATAAAAAAAGCAGAACTTGCTTTAAAATCTTTCATGTTGCGGAGCGGATGATTAGATGCCGTCTGCTTTCATCTCTGCAGGGAATCACGGGCTAACTACAAGGTCTTATCACCTCAAGTTTGATTTGAAAGAAAAACAAATTCAAGGGCAATTAGTAGACATTTTGCTAAAAAACATTTTAGCCACGTCTCTGACACAACAGGGTTATTATCGTTAGCGAAAACAAAAACTATTAGTACTTTTTGTTAATTGAAATAAAGTTGAAAGAAAAATATTAGAGGAAAAACGCAAACTTATTTTTTTAGTTGCCAGCAACATTTCTAATTTTCATTTACTTTAAGTTGAAGCACTAAAATTGCTGACTGGAAATAAAATAACTGAACTAAAACAGAAATAAAAACAAATTAAACCTAAATAATAAAAACAAATGACAAAAAGCACATAACAAAATGACTCAAAATTGCAAAAATAAAAGCTATTCAAAATATGAACAGAAACTATAATAGAAGTTTTTATCTTCTAAAATAAATTCACTAAAACAAATTATGATTTATGTATGTGTCAACAAAGCAAATGCTGCTAACACTTTACAGTACGGTTCAATTTGTCAACATTAAAGGGATAGTTCACCAAAAAATTATCATCATTCTGTCATGATTTACTCACCCACATGTTGTTCCATAACTTTTTTCTTTTGTGGAGCACAAATCATGTTTTGAAAAACATCTAACTTTTTTTTCCATCTATTCAATGAAAGTCAATGGGGTCCAAAGACCATTGGACCACAACATTCTTCAAAGCCTTTTCTTTTGTGTTCAGGAGAAGAAAAGAAATTCATACAGGGTTGAAAACACATGTTGAAATGTTTCTTTTTGGGTGAACTATCATTTTAATAACTGTAAGTGTGGATGCTCTAGCCTGGCCTAGTGGAATCTCATTGGTCCGAAATCCAGATGAAGTATGGTAAATACAGAAGTATAGTATAGAGTAAAAATTAAATGTGTTCTGAGCATAGAAACACATTACCTGTCGCTGCAAACGTCACATCGCTGGTTAGGACACAGGGTACAGTGTGAGAGGCTGATTTTCCTCTGCACAGATTGTCTTGCAGTAACACACTTCTGTTCAGATCAGGAGATGTGCAGAAATCATCCTGATGGAGCTGACAGTGAGACGAGAGACACAGTTTAGAGGTCAGAGGTTTGTAAACAATTTCAAACTTTATTGTGTGAATCTCCATTCAATTAACATCATCTTTAACTAATTCCATATTTGCTTTGTGCCAAAGGCTTTACAAAATATATGTGAACAAAATTCTGTTAAGCTGGATTTAAATGAAAAGGCTTATGTTGTGTGTGGGCACAGATAGTGCCAGAATGGACACGCTTGAAAAGACCGATTGGTGCAATGGTCGATGACTCACCGGTTGGGAGTATTTTTAGCATCCACACACATACACACACACACACACACACACACACACACAAAGAAGAAGCTTTTAACCAGAGTATGCAGGACAAAAAATCTAATTACTCTCTTTCTCTCTCACATAAATGAACAAACACACTTGCACAAACAATAACAAATGGAGACAGACATACAGACAGATAGACGGATGGACAGACAGATGGATGGATGGATAGATGGACAGACAGACAGATAGATGGACAGAGACAGGCGGATGGATGGATGGATAGACAGGCAGACGGATAGATAGACAGATGGATGGATGGATGGACAGGCAGACGGATAGATGGACAGATGGATGGACAGGCAGACGGATGGATAGACAGACAGGTGGACGGATAGATGGACAGGCGGCGGATGTATGGATAGACAGACGAATAGATGGACAGGCGGACGGATAGATGGATAGATGGACAGATGGATGGATGGATGGACAGGCAGACAGATGGATAGACAGACAGGTAGACAGATGGATAGATGGACAGGCGGACGGATAGATGGACAGGCGGACGGATAGATGGGCAGACGGATGGACGGATAGACAGGCAGACGGATGGACGGATAGACAGACAGGTGGATGGACGGATAGACAGACAGGTGGATGGATAGATGGACAGGCGGACAGATAGATGGACAGGCGGACGGATAGATGGGCAGACGGATGGATGGATAGATGGACAGGCAGACAGATAGATGGACAGGCGGATGGATGGATGGATAGACAGGCAGATGGATGGATAGACGGATGGATGGATGGATGGATGGATGGACAGGCAGACAGACAGACGGATAGATGGACAGATGGATGGATGGATGGACAGGCAGATGGATAGATGGACAGATGGATGGATGGATGGACAGGCAGACGGATGGATAGACAGACAGGTGGACGGATAGATGGACAGGCGGCGGATGGATGGATAGACAGGCAGACGGATAAATAGACAGATGGATGGATAGACAGACAGGCAGACGGATAGGCGGACGGATAGACGGACAGGCGGACGGATAGATAGACAGGCGGACGGATAGATAGACAGACAGATGGATGGATGGATGGATGGATGGATTGACAGATGGATAGACAGGCGGATGGATGGACAGGCGGACGGATGGATGGATTGACAGGCAGACGGATAAATAGACGGATGGATAGACAGACAGGCAGACGGATAGACGGACAGGCGGACGGATAGACGGACAGGCGGACGGATAGACGGACAGGCGGACGGATAGATAGACAGATGGATGGATGGATGGATTGACAGATGGATAGACAGGCGGATGGATGGACAGGCGGACGGATGGATGGATTGTCAGACAGACGGATTGATGGTTAATTTTGTCTGAGTAAATTCAGCTTAGATGAGAATTAATCAATTGCTCTCATTGATTGGAAGTTGTTGCTCAAATGCTGTTGCCAGGCATAGGTCAAGCACGGTTGCCATGAGTCCAGATGTTGACAACTGGTGTTGCTAGGGGTTTGGATGACTGACACCTGCGTCAAGTCCCACTGATGTTACCGCCCACCTTTGTTACTATGACAACCAGAACACTGCAAAATGTGTTCAGAGTGTGTGTTACTTATTGATTTTGAATCAGAACAAGGAAGTTTCTCCGTGACATGGAGCCAGTATAATCAATACACACTTACTGAGTTATTAAAGCTGCTTGTCTTTATAGGATAGTGTGTGTGTGTGTGTGTGTGTTTACTCAGCTCTTTGCTGTGAACAAAACCCTTGGGGAAATGATCTTTTCAACACCAGCCTATTTTAACCTGAGAGAGGAGAGAGAGAGAGAGAGAGAGAGAGAGAGAGAGAGAGAGAGAGAGAGAGAGAGAGAGAGAACAACAGTCAGTCAAAATTCGGCCCAACCAAATTGTCAAAGCACAAAAAGAAAATGAACTGACTTATTGGACTGGAACAACACAAAAACAAAGTAAACTTGAATGTTATTTGGCCCTAAGCAGAGATTACAGAAAAAGTACAGAAAAAGATGGTGAACTAAGACAAATAATGAGGAAACTGGGAGAAGAATTCTATCCTAAATTGGAAATAATTTCTCCTACATTTGTCCTAACTATGTAGAAATAACCTAACAACAACCCAAAACATCCTAGCAACTGCATAGCAACACCCTGGCAACCATCGACAACACCAAAGCAACATTGACGGTGAGTTTGGCTCAGGCAAACATTCGGTAATCTAATTTGGTTTGTCATTGTCCCTTCACACTTGTATTGCAATCTTTTTTCCCCTTTTCATTTTCTCTCTTCTCCCCATTAAAGCTGATTTATATTCAGCCACACACACATATGACCTTTGAGTCATTGCTGGCAGCACTGCAAAACACTCTTTTCATCCCATCCTCTTTCTCTCTCTCTCTCTCTCTCTGTCTGTCAGACTGATGTTTTCTTGATTCTACTCTCTATGGGCTCCTCCCAGTGTCCTGAGATTATCATAACATCACAGGGTCTTTAGAGGTCAGGAGTGCGTCACCAGAGTCTGCATCTGCGACCGACGTGTCTGCGTTAAACAGAGACTTTAATCACAGTTCTTCTCTGTTTCCTTTAGTTGAGTGGTTTCCTTTCCGTTTCTGATCCCCAAAGGCTTCCCTGAAGCCACAAATGGTCTTCTTACATTTGCTTATCCCTCTCAGAGTCTCTTTCTTTGTCTTTTCTTGTCTGCTGAGGTGCAATAAAGAAAAATGACCTTGTTATGAGAGGCAATCATACAGCAACAAAAAGAAGCTATCTGAAAGATCTCCAATGCATTATGCCTTAATATTTTTCACCACTTTGTGCACTTGGTGCTATTAACTCAGAGCAAAAAATGACTTTCAAGTCATCCAATCAAAATGCATAAATTAATTATAGGAATAGTCTACAAATGAAAATTAAATCATTTACTCACCTTAATTTTGTTCCAAACTTGTATACGTTTCTGTCTTCTTTGTCTTGGCTGCTCTTTTCCATACAACAAAAGTGAGTTTTAAACTCCGAAATGGACAAAAAAGCATTTATAAGTGGTCTACACAAATATAATGTGCTATTTTAAGTCTGCTAAAGCCATAATTTTGACTAAAACTTAAAATTAAACAGTACTGCGGCTCTCGGATTTAATTTACGTTTGTGTACATTGAAATATGGCAAGTAAAGACACATCCCGTCAGATTTGACATTCGTTTGAATGAACTGGTCACAAATGCGAAAAGCAAGTTTTTTTTTCTTTTTCTGGATACTAGATGTGACGGAAACTATTTGTTTACTAAAACCAAAAGCAATGAACAGAAAATGATTTTGACACAGATGATTTCTATCCCTTAATATGCATTAAATTGACTTTTTCCTTTCTGTCGTGATGTGTGTGTGTGTGTGTTTTCCTGATAGCATCTGAACTGATTAAACATCCATAATCTCAAACAGGAAACTACTCTGCTTTTAATGACCGCGTAGGAGGCATCATGGGATATGGAGTCTATTTCAACAATAAAATTGATGGAGATATTGATAAATAATTGAGATGAAGGGGAAGAAGAGAGGAAGACAGCACAAATGAGACACACACAGGACTCGTTGGCTCAGATCAGAGCGATGATCTGCTGTTGTGTGTGTGTGTTGCGGAGGGGAAGTAATTAAATTGTAATGCGTGTTGATCTGTTTAGAGTCCCTCAACAGGCTTCTGCACTTTCCTCAAGATACCGAAACCAACGACCTTAACCCACACACATACATAAACCAGCTACACAACACGAGACAGCAGAGGAACAGGAGGAAGTCACTAGAACACAAGAACTGTCTCACAAGGAGAAGTATCAGGTGATTGCTGACACACAATAGGTCTGTTGAGTTTACATACCTCTTGCAGGATATGTATGATTTTTCCAGGCGATTTTTTTTTGGAGGAGAGAAATACAATTATTTAAAAACTAACATACCATAAAATGCCCAAAAGAAGCTGATAACAGATAAGTGGAATAAGCCTACGGTCATGGTCATTATCGCAAAATAAACAACAATCAGGAGTTTATTTTGCTATAATCTCAAGTCCCCCCCAATAATTAGAAATGGCCAAATTGTCCCCCCAATATATAAAATTCTTGCACTGCTCTGCTGCACTTCATTACGCATCCAATGTTAGGATGACAAAAAGGTTTAAAAGTTATATTTTTAGTCTGCCCGGCCTCAGCGGTCTAAAAGCGCTCGTCAATTTCAAAATGATTGAGATGGCCAATCAAATCAAAGTAGGCGGGGTTTACGTTCTCTTTTGGCTCGTGCACAGTCTTCACACAGACGAGCACGTCAATCTATTGCTGCTTGATGCTGTTGCGGAGAGAGTGGAGACTCTATTCTTTCCAGTGAAATCCCAAAACAAAATGCACACAAACGTGTCCCTGCTCTTAATATACAATCATTGATGAACATCTTTGATTTTAATGAAGAAAAAAACTATATGAGGATGGATTAGAACCCACAACCTTTGACACGGCTTGCAAAAATTCTACCACCAGGGGCCACTAGGGACTTCATATATTGCAAGCGGATCTATGTATTTATTCAGCAACGTGAAGAATCTCAGGGGCTGACAAAATTTGGTTGGTCGGTGTATTTGTCCCGCCCCTCCTCCACTGTGATTGGACGGCTGGGTGAAAAGTGACAGTGATGGGCGCTGTGTTTTACTCAAAGTTGAACATTATTCAGCTCTCAGCAACCGGTAAACAACGCAGAGCGCTCGAGCGTGAAATAGATGCAGCGCCTCGTTACGCTCATGCCGTTTTAAAAAGCGGGGCTCCCATTGAAAACAATTGGAAAAATACGCCAGCCGTGTGAAAAAACGCTTTGGCGGACACACGGCCTAACCTCTCTGAGGTCAACCGAACCAATAACTGAGAATGCAAGATGGCGCCCATTGCGTTTGTATGAAACGAGAGAGCACGCAAGCGGTGTGATACGACATGAAAGTAGCGCTCTTATTATTATTGTATATAATTTAAGCGGGCTGATGCTCTTGGCAGTTTCTCAGTATGCGTTCTTAGCGATCTAGCGTCCTTGTGTTCTTGTACTACGTCATCATCATCAACCGCAGCGCTGCCCAACGCTGAAAAAAAAGTGTGTTGGATTTACATGATTTAATTGTGTACATTGGTCCCACATGAATCAATTAAGTTAAACAAACATAATTTGTTCATGTAACTTCAACATCATGGAATGAATACATTTTAAGTGACTCTAAGTAGTCTCAAAGTGAATTTTATATGGCTCCCTGACATGATTCATTTCATATATTTATTCATCCACTTAATGTTACACAACTGAATTATAATACCGCACTAGCTAGTTGACAAACTTTTAGCTAGTAATAGCACACGTTAGCATCTTAAATGCTAAGCATTAAAAGCTCCTTCAGCAAAGCCGTTATGACATTAGTTGTATTAGTCCCCAGCCTAAGCAAATGCTCCACTCTTCTCCACAGTGGTAACCCACTGTAATTTAAATTGTTCTAATAATTCCAACATAATTGAATATTAAACACAATCAAGTCTCCCCCTTTCTCATCTTGCTCAAAAATACATAAAATAACACTTTTACATATAAAATAACATTTACTCTCTCTTGATTTAGCCATATGCAAAGCATGCTGGGAACTAACAAGCCCCGCCCAGTTTCAGTTAATGCAACACAAATCATTCATGTAATCTCAACACAAACAGATTAAGTAAACTTCAATTTGACTTATATTTAAGTGGATTGAACACAATCAAATTAAGTTAGGACAAAATGTATAGCAATTGTGTTGCTTTAGCTCATTTTAATTAAGCAATTTGAACAAGCAGTAAAAATCATTTTTTTCCAGTGAATAGTATTGAATAGTATTAGGAAATCTGATCACTGAATGTCGCGATTGACCAATCAGAATCGAATATTTCAGAAAGCCAACAAGAAAAAAACAAATAACTTGATTTTCAAAAGATTACACACTCAGTGTTTGATCATACATAGCCTAAAACAAAAGGTTGCAAACAGTCACTGATGTTATAAGGAGGCAAAAATGAAACAGCAAGGGTGTCAATTTAAAGTAGCATATGAACAGGATAATTTGTGAACATTTTGGTTGTTTGTTGTGTGTAATAGCCTACATCTAAATAACAATAATGCATTTAGGGAAGACTCAGTTGGGAAATAAAAAAAACAATGAGCACAACCGTAAATACACAAGTTTTAATCCTAAATAGCAACTTTTTTTGGCATCTCTTTCATAGGCACACAACACTGCTCGCTCTGATAGAGCGGAAATGTTTTGCGCGTCTCAGTGTGGGAGGCACGGTTTGATGCCCAGATACAACTGAGGATTCAGTGAAAATTAGGAGAACATTCAGCGCTGGGGGCCATGGGAAAACAGATCGCAAGAAAGGAGTCATGTATGACAGATAAACAAACATAATCTCCCTCAAATATGCACAAAAACAAAATCTTACCAGTTTATCATGTTCTTAATCTCTCCGATTGTCACTGCACAAATGATATGAATGATGCCTCACATTGTTTCATGAGAACTGTAAATACCTGACATTAGTTGTAGGCTGCTACTGTGGTATTTCATGCTATGAGCTGTGTTTTGTCTATTTAAATGTTTATTTCCTACCACAAGCACTACACAGGGAAATAAACACGAGAAGACGTCACGCTGAGATGTGTCGCCGCTGAAAGGTTGCACATGCACAAGTGTGTGATCTCCTAAAGAAACCTTCAGAGAAAACAACTGACAGGATTAAACAACAACAGACAGTGAGCGTGGGTTTATATCTCTGTGCAGGTTGCTGGTAGGTGGGACAATTGCTTTGTAAGTTCCCCTTTAAGAATGTTTTCAAGTGAAACTAATCAACCACATAGATTACTGTAATTTCAACTCGTTGAGAGTAATGCACTTACAGTGATTTGTTATTTTAGTTCACCCAAAAATAATAATTCTGTCATTTACTCACCCTCATGTCGTTCCAAATCCGTAAGACTTTTGTTCATCTTCAAAACACAAATGAAGATCTTCGTCAAGCGAACATGCTTGAGCTTCCGTTTTTTTTTTTTACCACAACTGCTGTGTGAGTTGATGAATGTTTATATGTGAATAAAAGCCTAAATTCAATCTGTTCATCATATAAAGAAAATTTGGACTAAACCGCTCAATTCATATGGATTAGTTAGGATCTCTTTATGAACTTTTTGAAGCATCAAAGTGGTGGTTGCGTAGCTGTCAATGGAGGGAAAGAAATCTCTCAGATTTCATCAAAAACATCTTCATTTGTGTTCTGAAGATGAACGAAAGTCTTACGGGTTTGGAACGACATGAAGGTGAGGAATTAATGACAGAATTTTCATTTGTGGTTGAACTATCCCTTTAAGACAACATCAGTCTTGTGGCAATACTTAACATTTATTTCGAAACAAAGCTTTGCCTCATCCACGCAATTTCAAGAGCATTACTGTAAATGCAATTTTGTTGTTTTACAAACTGAGTGATGAGTTGACAATTTTTTGTGGTAATCATCAGAATGCTTCATTCTTTTAATGTACTTTACATCTCTGGACATTTTTTCTGTGCATCTCAGTGGGCAATTGAACCTTTTTTGCAGAATGCCATGAAGCCTTGTTTATCTTTGGATGTCTTTTCTTTGTTAAGAAAACATCAGCTTTTATTTTGCTAAAGTTGGTGTCAATTTATCTGCCTGTTATCTTTTATTTTATTTTGTTGCATTGTATCAAGCTTTTGCTTTCTGCTAATGTGCATGTTGCATTATGTATGTTTGCGTCAAAAACTTATGCAATTCATACCAAAGTTACAGGCTACTTGCATATTGTGCATCCTTCAAACAATGGAAAACATCTCAAGATAGCCAAGGCTTTATGCAATCCTCTGAAACGAGCAAAAAATAGCAGTTAAATAACATTTTGGTGGGGCTCAAACAACATTTTTTTCTATTTCCATTTGTTGCACGTCTACTTAAAACATTAAAGAGGACCTATTAGGATTTTTTACATGTTCAACATTCTTTAGTGTGCAATGTTGCTGTTTGAGTATGAAAGTCAAAGTCACTCTGGGAACAAACACGCCACAATATTCCTAATTTAAATAATTCCCGTCCAAGACACACGCAAAATAAAGGGGCGGGGCCTGGTTGAGTTAGTTAGTAGTGTGTTCTGTGTTGAAACTCACGGTTATGGTAAGGAAATGACCAATCACAACACATTAATCCAGCCGACCAATCAGAGCACATTGTGCTTTTCAGAAGGAGGGGCTTCACAGAGACAGGAACTAAACAGACGTTACTGACAGACTGGGAAGAGAGGAGCTGCAACAATGGAGAATATGGGAAAATAATGTGTTTTTTTAAACATATTTTAGTAGAGCCTAAAACAAATCCAAGATTTTGTAAAAGGACATAATATCGCCTCTTTAAAAATTTGTCTTGCAAGACAAATTTTACCTTAGACAATTTGCTGTTTATGTCTGAACTTCTTCCACATAAGATGAATATAAAGCAACACTCCAGCTCGAGGCCGTCTCAAACCACACATATGCAAACGAGTGTGTGTGTGGCGATGCTCTGTGTTTCACTTACATCCTCTGTCCTCTAAAATGTGATTCCTCTAAAATATGATTTGTCCTCTAAAATATTCAATGCATCCGTCACGCTGTATTTAGAATCAGCCGGAAGACAACAAACAGCTTTTAGCCCATATACAGACTTACGTAACACACACACACACACAGGATGTCAACATGAATTGTTTACTGAAGTCATAATGTACAGGACAAAATAAAATAAATAAAGGCGCAGCAACAATTGTGCACCTGCTCACACACACATACATCTGAACAGCTTCGAGCTTTAGACACATACAGAGAAACCATATTACTAGAAGAGAAGAGAAGTTGAGGCGAGAATCGATGCAATAAAAAAAAGATGAAAGTAAATGCTTGATTGTAGTTGTGTGTCTGTGTACAGTCTGATTGAAGAGGTCTTGTGAATGATAGTTGGCCAGGCCACCCACAACAGCAGAGTGGATTTCTGAATGAAAAAGTCTCCCTCCTACCGGATCCTGACACACTGCCAAACACACACTCACTTCAGAAAATGAGCTGCCAGCCACGCAGAACCAGAGCCAATGGCAAGCCCTGTCCCAGACACACGTCAATTCCCATCAAAACACTGCCAGACACCAGCTCCGTTCCTGTCTTCCTCTCCCTGTCTCACACATCTCATCCCTCTCCCCTCCTCTGCGGCTCTCCGCTGGTGACTCATCGTCCGCCAGACGCTTTACAGATGAAGTGAAATCAACATGACCAGAAGCCCACAGCCACCCAGTTCTGACACACACCAATAACAGACGTCTGTGTGCACGTGAGAGAGATAGAAAGAGATGCATTCAGATTACCGTATAGCTCATTTAAAAACGCTTAAAAGGATTAAATGGCTTTTTTGGCACAAACACAGCTACTGTGTTCCCCATGATCAAATAAAAGATGAGCTAACGAGATCTCCCAAGAGCATTTTAGAAAGCAAAGTACCATCGCTCTTCAATGATCGACTATTATCATAATATCACAATCAAACTTGAGAGCTGGCACTTCACATGATAAGAGGAGGTCATAACGAGTGGGTTCACTTCTTCACCAGGGGCCCTTTGGCCCTGAAACCTCCAATCAAGAGAGTGCTCATGTGCTTCTTTACAAACGGTAATCATAGTTTGCACCAAAATATACTCATGCTACACTGAACAAAATTCCAACCCAGTACATTTTTAATGTAAGTTTAATTGCTGCAAGTGAAGCTACAACAGTTCAAAAGTTAATTGCACTTACCATGTTAAGTACTGATGAGGATAATGGAGGAAATAGGGAATGAAAGATTTCGCTTTATAAAAAGATGGATCACCCACAAACAAACTGAATAATAAGAATTCAAGGTTATGCATAAAACCATTAATTTTGAGTTTATCTGCTAAATAAATAACCTTGAATTGCCTGGAGAGACAGTGTGTGTGTGTGTGTGTGTGTGTGTGTGTGTGTGGCCGGTTTTGCGTATGTTGTTTCAGTGACGCACGAATCAGGTGGCGTCCCTTATAACGGGCGGAGCTGTCCGCGGTGCTGACGAGAGAGATATTCCGTGCTCGTGCTCAGCCATAAACACACCGAGAGCGATGCGCAACGCACTCACGACTCCACGCTAAAACAGACCGAAAGCAAAGGTAAGAGGGCTTTTGCCTTTGAACACTCATTTGTGCGTTGTTTTGAACCGAATGCATCACTGTTATGTCTGGTTTGTCTCTTTAGAAACGCGTATAGACTTTTGTCTTTATATCAACAACCTGCTGCGCGCAACCGTGAGACGCGTCAAGACGCGTTCGAACAAGGCGCGTTCATAAAGTTGATCAAATGTATGCTAAAGTTCGGCCGCGCGTCTTTTATGAAAACCTCATTTTATTGCGCGCTTTTTTTTCTCTTTTTTTTTAAAGCTTACTTATGTTCATTTTAATTTGACAAATACGTTAATTAAGAATGATGTGCATTAGGAAAATCATCCAAGCCAAAGTTCTAAATACTGTATTTCCACTTAAAAGCAACATCTCACAGATTGAAGCGCGCAGGATGCCGTGCTCCGGGCTCTCTCCTCCTCTCCGTTTCACGGCACTTTGAGGTTCAACAGCAGTGCGGATCCTCTCGCGGTCTCCCGTAGCAACGGGGTATGACTCATTTAGTCGTGGCAGCAATTTAGAAACTAATGAGATTTTCAGCGCAGGCTGCTCGCGCGCTCTCTGAGTGCTCCGCAAACAGTCATCAACAGGCTTTCAACAGATGTACGAGAGAGAGAGAGAGAGAGAGAGAGAGAGAGAGAGAGACCTACGAGTGAAGACTGTGATGGTCAATTTAGCATTGTAAACAAGACTGCAATAACTCAATGGTAGATCTTTGTAACAAGATAAAGGAATAATTTATCCGCAGTTATATTCTGTCATCACCCTCATGTCATTCCAAACCTGTATGACTCTTTCTTTCCTCTGTGAAACAAAAGAACTGATTTTGTCTGTACATTGACTTTGATGTCATTCCAGACCTGTCTCAGTGTCAATACCATGAATGTGGGTGATGACAGAATATTTAAAGGGATAGTTCAGCCAAAAAAAATAATTATCCCATAATTTACTCGCCCTCAAGCCATCCTAGGTGTATATGACTTTCTCAAATTTCTTTCAGCAAAACACAATTGGAGTTATATTAAAAAAATTCCTGGCTCTTCCAGGCTTTATAATGGAAGTGAATGGTACTATAGATTTTCAAGCCCAAAAAAAGTGCATCCATCCATCATAAAAGTAATCCATACGGCTCCAGGGGCTTCTGAAGCAAAGCGATGTGTTTGTGTAAGAAAATAACCATATTTATAACTTTATAAACTATAAATCACTGGCTTCCGGTAACGGCCGTACGCGAGTCTACTTCCAGCGGAAGAGTGACCTCTGACCCGACGCATTACATATTGACAAACGGGGAAGTGCAGAGGATAGAGCAAAACAAAACACCAGTTATGAAATCTCGTCTAAAACGAGAATTTTGAAAGAGAAACGACGCGAGGCGTTTACTCTCACCTAAGCTTATGCTACTGCTACATCCTACGTCATGCGCCGGGTCAGAGGTCACTCTTCCGCCGGAACTAGACTCGTGTACGGCCGTTACCAGAAGCCAGTGATTATAGTTTATAAAGTTATAAATATGGATATTTTTTCTTACAAAAACGCATCGCTTCGCTTCAGAAGGCCTTTATTAACCCCCTGGAGCCGTATGGATGCACTTTTTTGGGCTTCAAAATCTAAGGTACCATTCACTGCCATTATAAAACTTGGAAGAGCCAGAATATGTTTTAATATAACTCCGATTGTGTTTAGCTTAAAGAAGAAAGCAATTACCACCTAGATTGGCTTGAGGATGAGTAAATTATGGGATAATTTTCATTATTTGGTGAACTAACCCTTTCATGTGCATCTTTCTTTGTGCATGTGCTGTACTCTGAGAACAAAGGGAACAAAAGCAGACACTGGTACACCTTTGTATCCTATTTACCCCTAAAGGGTGCATATTATTATTTTAAAGGTACATATTAGTCCCTAAATGGTACATTCTAGTACCTTTTGAAAGGGTACTGCCCTAGGGGCAGCATTTGAATCTTTTTTTTCATGGAAAAACTGTCTGACTCACCAGCTCTCATCTTTCCCTCCCTCCCACTCTCAGGTAAATCATGTCGTCATCATCTAGATGCTGTGCAACAGGGGTGTTCATCCTCCCCTCGCTACTCCTTCTGCCCCTTTTCCTTTCTCTCGTTTTTGGAGTTCAAGGGGCCACACTAAGAGAGCATCGCCTAAGTGGAACTGAACCCGTCTCTTATGGACCTGCATCCCAGATCCGCCCTCCTCCGAGTGCTGAGATGCTCAGAGCTCTACGCTACATCCAAAGCCTCAGCCAGAGAACCCCATCTGATACCCTTTCCGACGAGCGTCAGCCAGATCAGGAATCAGACATGGAGAGCATCCGTTCCATGCTACAACTGGCATCTACTGGGCGGATGGATAGAGCCATGGATGAGAGAGAGGAAGAAAGGGACAACACTCAAGAGTTGCTTCAAGCTGTGCTTAAGACACTACAACAGACTGAGGAACACATGGTGCCCCAGAGGGTCACTGCAACTCAGCCTCGATACGCCGTCCATCCCTTCCCAAGGCCAAAACAACAACTAGAGGTGGAGAACTATGGGAGGACCTCATGGGCCAATCCAGAGAGCCAGAGACAACATAGGCAGTATCCAATTATGTTTGAGGATGAGGAGGATCAAGAACAGCCACTCAAACGGACCAACGAGAATGCGGAGGAACAGTACACACCCCAGAAACTGGCGACCCTTCAGTCTGTGTTTGAGGAACTGAGTGGAATATCCACATCTAAGGCCAGCAGCAAACGGGATGATGGTGAAGAAGATGATGATGATGATAACGACTTGTACAGGCAGAGGAAGATGGCCTTGGACGACATCATGGGAACAGACGAATGGGCACCTCTGGAGGAGCAAATAGAGACTGAAGAAGAAGAAAAAGAGAGGCATGGTTTTAATCGTGACCTCGAGGATGATGACCAGGAGGAGGAGGAGGACGATGATGATGTCAAAAGATCAAACCAATCCAACTGGTTCCAGACAGGAAAAGAGGAGGACCCTGAGGACATTGCAAAGCTTATGGACTACTATCTTCTGCAAGTCCTTGAAAAGAAAGAGCAGGAGCAGCAGAAAAGACAAGAGGCCAGCAGGAGCGAGCAAGAAAGCAACCGAGAGGTGGAGAAAAAAGATGTGGATGAAGACGAAGATGAGGAGGAGGAGGAAGAGGAGGAGGAGAGGGACATTAAGCCTATCCACAATACATTCCCTGAGTCTTTGTCCCAGATAATCAAAATCTCACAGAAGCTTCGGATCCCACCAGAGGAAGTCCTTGACCTTCTTCAAAACGGGAAGCAGGAGGATTTATTGAGAGTCCCAGCACAGTCACGTACACCCTACGCAACCACTCACAATGCACACAAGACTTTCGCTGCAGCACCTCACCGACGCCCGCTCGAGACATCGGAGGGCAACAGCCTCGCCCAGGACATCCTGAGCATCCTTGAGCTGGTAAATGCAGCACAGCAAAACGACAAACGACCAATGCAACCAAACACGTCGCGTTATTATGAGAGAGAAACCAGCAAGGATGATTATGACAACACCGCTGGCGAGGAAGACGAACTGGCCAGTTACCTGGCATCGGAAATGCTCGCACAGGGACAGAGGCGTGCACGTCTGACGCCCTTGCGTGATGTGGATCAACCCCTGTATGGAAATCTCGAACGTGCCGTCCAGGACTACTTCGATAAAAGCGCGCCAGAAAAAAGAACCGCGGAGCATGAGAACGCAGACAGCGGATTAGATAACAACACAATGCTAAAAATCCTAAGGTATCTGGAACCCGAAAGCGACAATACCGCCGAAACAGACTCTGAGGGAAAAACAGTCCCTGAAATGTAGATGTGTAGATTATATTCATTGTTTGAATTGGCATATAATAAAGTATTTTGAAACAAATATACTCCCCAACTGCGTTTAGTCAATGTAGTGCTCCAGCTTTTCTCATTTTGTGTATAGTGCAAAATAAAGAGTATTTTAGTAAATCCAATTAACTTCCTTCTTAGTTAGTGATCAGAACAATGTAAAAAGTCACCGGCTTTACCTCTTCAACATATGAACACACACAGATTTTCTCCCTCTTAAAGACGCCAGCTATGTTTTTAGTTAGTCAGTATCTTGTGCGTGTGATGAGGTCATGTGTGATGTGGCAGAGGTAAATAAAGCATTTGTTCACACTATGGTCCTCTGTTTGTGTAATGTTTCTCTCACTGCCGAGCAACCTTGGCAACCTTTGCATGACATGAAATCTTTGTTAATATTGTTTTAAATCAAAACTCATTTAGGGTGTGTTCACACTTGTAGTTCGGTTCGCTTGGTCCGGACCCAAAATAAAATTAATTTGGTCCGCTTAGTGTTACTTTGACCATCTGAGAACTCGTGAAGAGCTTATAAAATGTGTCAAAACAGAGGCAATCACTCCATCACACACACAAACCAAGATCTGCTGCAAGGAGACACCGCGTACCGAACGCCTGTACCGAACTGTGATGGACATCATCACGACTATGATGAGAAAAAACAGGTATGCTTGAGCATTCTGGTCGCATCTTGTGATATCATGTCCCGTTTTTGGTTTGTTGACAGGTCTTTGGTCTGTGTTGCTTTCATATTTCAGTCGGACCGCACCAGAATTCATTTGAAAACAGACTGAGACTCATCTTTTCAGCGGTCTCTGTCTGCTTGTTTGGTGCACACCAGGGTTCAGATGGCAGCGTTCACACTTATTCAAATGAACAGCACTAATAGAGCAATCACACCAGGGTTCGTTTTAATTGAACCAAATATGCCAAGTGTGAACACACTCTTAAAGGTTTTGCTTCAGCATACATGCAACCAGGATTTTATAGAAATAAAAAGCATTTAGTTCAGTTGGACAACAGACATCTGCTCTGCTCCATACAGCACAAGCTGCAGATGGTGCGTTCAAGTAATGTCGAAAAGATCGTATTGATGAGTTGACTCACATGAACGGCACAACAATGTTGTTAGTAGTCGAGTGGGAAGATCGTGATTTTCTTAAGCCCCAATGTTTACGAGTTGAGGCCGAATCAGTAAAGCATGGCGGAATACCACTTAAAGGGTTAGTTCACCCAAAAATGAAAATTCTGTCATTAATTCCTCACCCTCATGTCGTTCCAAACCCCTAAGACCTTCGTTCATCTTCAGAACACAAATTAAGATATTTTTGTTGAAATCCAAGAGCTTTCTGACCCCACATAGACAGCAACACAACGACCACTTTCAAGGCCCAGAAAGGTAGTAAAGAGATCGTTAAAATAGTCCATGTGACTACAGTGGTTCAACCTTAATGTTATGAAGCGACGAGAATACTTTTTGTGCGCAAAAAACTTTATTCAACATTTATTAATTTCTTCTTGTCTGTGTCATTCTCCTACGCTGTTGACGTAGTAAATACAGTGTAGCGCTTCCTAGGTCTACGTCAGAACACCGGTTTACCATTGGCTGACGCTGTTCACGTGAGCACCATGACGCATGCGTGTGATGTTGACGCAGGAGCTAGCCAATGGTGAGCCGCCGTTCTGCCGTAGAACTAGGAAGCGCTGGACTGTATTTACCACGTAAACTGCATAGGAGAATGACAGACAAGAAGAAATTGTTGAATAAAGTCGTTACTTTTGTTTGTTTTTTGCGCTTATAAAATTAAGGTTGAACCACTGTAGTCACATAGACTTTTTTAACAATGTCTTTACTACCTTTCTGGACCTTGAAAGTGTTAATTAAATTGCTGTCTATAGGCATCTTTACACAGCCGAGTTAAGGCGGCTCTAAAGCGGCTCTGTGTCCGCTCAAAATTCGGTGTAAAGACGCAATGCCGCATAAAAGCAGACTTAAAATACGCCGGGTCTGACCCACCTCAGCCCCTAGTATCAAAGGCGACGCTGAAACGGTTGATTCAGTGTAAATGAACGCGAACTTGTACCGCCCTTAACTACGTCATTGTCATGACAACCGCCTGTCAGTGTCAGCTCAGGCGGCGTGAGAATCAAGAAGATAAGAAGGAGACAAAACATATAGGAATAGCTCCATATGTTTTAGGCAAATTAAAAAAATGTCTATCATTAAAGTAAAAGAGTCCTGTACTCACATCGTCAAGCAAACCACCAAAATAACAGAGTCGTCGTTTGTAATCTTCCTTTGAAGAGATTGGTAGATCAACGCACTGCTACATTTCCCTCAGATACGGTAACGTAAATGCTTAACCCAGTCGCCGTCACTGTGATTGTGCATTGTTATATTATATTCCAAAAATAATCTCTCTGAGAACGATATTTGCTGATATATCTGCTGTCCTACCTGAAACGCTATCATTGTTCATGATGAATGCTCCAAAGTGACTTTCTGGCTCTTTGAAAAAAAACTTTAGACCACTTTTAATCCTGCAGTGATCTACCCGGTGTAATAATTCATAGTTTCTTTATAGCATTTATTCCATCGGTCACAATTTTATTAAGAAATATAAAATAACTATACCGTAGCCTATTAGTACAGAATTATGACAGAGGAAATTAATTAATTTAAAATTCCATATTTTTATTTTATTTCATTGTTTATTATTTCATTATTTTTTTAAATTAATTTATAACACTTTGTTAAAACTTTTGTTTTAAAATAGTAATGTTCAAAGCATTTTTTCCCGCGATTTTAATTCCTGTGTAAATGCGTTTATGCCGCTTCAGAGAAGCATTAAACGGTCTGTGTAAATGCTCCTTTTTGCGATTTTATGCCGCTTCAGATTTGGTTTCTGTGCCGCGTTTGCTGTGTAAAGATGCCTTAAGTGGGGTCAGAAAGCTCTCGGATTTCATCAAAAATATCTTACTTTGTGTTCCGAAAATTAACAAAGGTCTTACGGGTTTGGAACGACATGAGGGTGAGTAAGAATTTTCATTTTTGGGTTTACTAATATTATCAGGCTTTTCTATTTACAGTGAACGCTAATTGCCTGCACAAAATATGATAACATTGTAATATAATAATACAATATGTAACGATAAAGTTTACAGTTGCTTCATAAATCAATTAAAAACATAAAAAGTAAAACATACCTGATGCACATTCTTTGTTGTCCATTTAAGCTACTAGAAGTATAGAGTTTAAAATACAGCTGCTGTATTTTTGTGTAGTTAATTAAGAGAAGGTACACTGCATCTTACTCCGACGAAAGTGTCTTGAACGCACCTGACGTCGTAAACACGACTTCCCACCTGGTAAATATGAACTTCCCAGGAGCACTTGTGCCGCATTCACGAGCTATCGGATATTTCATACTTCCCCCTTTCTGAAGTCGTGATTACGAGCTCATCTCATTCAAATTTTGACTTGAGAAGACGTTTATGTTTAACTAGGAAACTAGTATTTAAGATAATTCCGATAGCACGTGAAGGCAGCATTGAACACACCAAGAGTAGAAGCAGGAGTCAGATTTAATTTATCACGTGACGAGAGTAAGGCGCTGGGGTCTGTTCTTCGTACCTCGCTTAATACATCTGAGATGATTTGACAGATCCCAGATCTTTTAATCGTGATAACTGATCTCTGGCTAATTTGGTTCTTCAAATGAATTTGCGGATTGGATTAAAATATCTGGATTAAATTATCTGAGATTACTGCGCGTTCCTGTGTTCCCTGAAGAGGGCAGATGCATCGATACTCGAAACCACGATCAGCAATGCAGCGATTGGCTGGTGGCAAGACAGCAACGTAATAACATCATATCATTAAAAAAGCCACCTGGCGAAAAACTTGACAAATTAAAAAATAAAAATAAAAAAACGACGAATTTCTGGACCTTTATGAGGTAACAGCCAAGCGACCAAAACAACATAAAAGTTATAATAGATAAATGAAATGTGCAGTTTTTTAAACATGATTCCCAATTATTTATATTCACGATTTCTAGTATTTGTACACTCTTTACATTTTTATTTCAATGCTGTAATTAGCAATTCATTTAATTTTATCATGTTACATGACAGCATTAATTAAAGTTTCTTAAGGGTCAAGATCAAGTTATCTGCATCTCCTGCGCTGCATCAAGCCACTCCCATAATATCCGTCATCACTCAAATTAATGCACGGCTCAGGTTAACTTTACAGCATGTGTGTAAGACTCCAATAAAATTATAAAGTAATTATTCCATCACAAATAAATCTCTCAATCAAGTGGCTGTGTCTATAGTATTATACACAACATTATAATATTATTTTCAAATACATTTTTATATTATTATTTAAAATTATTATTGCCCCTGGTTCAGTAAGGAACTATTGTAATAATGTAGCAGTGATTGGGACATATTTTAAGTATCACCTCCACTTAAAAAGATGCAATCTAATCCTGTTTACATGAAATAAGCCTGCTCCAGAGCAGGTTTAAGATCACGGACCTGTTGCTATGACAGCAAGTCCAGGATGAGCGTCGAAGAGCCAAACAATCCGAGCTCATGCCAAATCGTCAGCAATCAAATCCAGCTAACTAAGTTAGCAACGTACGAAGAACGGACCCCTGGTGACTGACAGATCCAGAGCTCATTGACATATAGCCTATTATCTTGTAAAATGTATGTGGCTAGTACACTGATCTATATAATTAATTAAAAAAAGTGATTTCAATACCTGCATATTGATAGCGGCTCCCTGATGTAGGCCTAAGTAACTAGCTGGTGATGATGTTGATTTACTTATTGTAGAGTTAACGAGAGTTATCATGAGCCTTGTAATATTTGAAGCGGATGTCATAAAAAATGTCAGTAAACCGGGAAGATTTAAATCGAAGCGGTTCATTCATAAATCCATAAGATCTTACCTTCATGCTGTGGAAATACAAACCGGAAGACAGATCACAACGAGCAGCGCCGAAAAGGGGCGGGGCTACATAACGTACACCGTGTGAAAATTTCCTCACGTGACATCCCTACACACACTCTCAAAAAGCCCAAATTGTTATTATTTTTCACATTTTGATATTTATTTAAAAAAAAAAAACATTACATATTTGGGTCAATAGCTTGGGCAGCTTTTTTTTTTTTTTAAGATTAAACATCAAACTTTTTTCTTTCAGCTTCAGTTCAAAACAGGACTATCTAGGATATGTCTGAGGGTTACTGACTGTCAGCCCGCAGAGAAAAACAAAAAATCTAATTTACCTCACAGTAAGAAGAAACCTGAGGGTTAATGTCACAGTGGTCAAAAGGTTCAAAGATATGGGGTCGGTTAAGATTTTCTAATGTTTTTAAAGTCTCTTCTGCTCATCAAGACTGCATTTATTTGATAAAAAATAGAGTAAAAAACAGTAATATTGTGAAATATTATTACAATTTACTGTTTTCTATGTGAAAATATTGTTAAACTGTAATTTATTCCTGTGATCAAAGCTGAATTTTCAGCATCATTACTCCAGTCTTCAGTGTCACATGATCCTTCAGAAATCATTCTAATATGATGATTTGTGACATTTTTAATGAACAGAAAGTTCAATAAAACGGCAATTATTTGAAACAGAAATCTTTTGTAACATTATAAATGTAATATTTGATCAATTTAACGCATCCTTGCTAAATAAAAGTATTAATTACTTTTTTTAAAAATCTTACTGACCCCAAAATTTTGAATGCTAGTGTACATGATCGCATATCTCCCTTTCTGATTGTCTACAGCCAAAAACAGTATGTTACATTTGTTATTAAACTCCTATAATTTAATAATAGTATTCTCACTATCTCAAAAGTGGAGATGCTGAATAAAGCAAAGTGTTGCTGTTTCAGTGTAGTGGCTTTGAATGGTGACATAATTAAACACATTCACATGGCTGTGTGTGTGTGTGTGTGTGTGTGTGTGTGTGTGTGTGTGTGTGTGTGTGTGTGTGTGTGTGTGTGTGTGTGTGTGTGTGTTGTTATTGTGTCTCTGAAGGCTGAGGTGATGGCTGTGATTATCTGAAGATCCTTCAGTATGTCGGTTTGTTTATATACTCCTCCATTGTCTGTCAAAAATAAACACAAAACACAATGTCTCTTAGTTATCCACTGTAAGAGTTAAAT
This sequence comes from Coreius guichenoti, assembly GCA_039654105.1. Taxonomy (NCBI): domain Eukaryota; kingdom Metazoa; phylum Chordata; class Actinopteri; order Cypriniformes; family Gobionidae; genus Coreius; species Coreius guichenoti. The sequence goes on from CM077174.1 coordinate 36,913,047, forward strand.
ACATTCATTCATGATGTTTTCATATTCATCTATAATCATTTATTTGGTCAAGCAGACAAGATCAGGTTCTGTAACAACATCTGTGAAAATGTGATGAATCACCATCTCATCAAAAGTGTTTGTGTTTGTGTGTGTTTGTGAGTGTATTTCTGTGTGTTTTTGTGAGTGTGTTTGTGTGTGTTTGTTTGAGTGTGTTTTTGTGTCTGTGCGTCAGTGTGTGAGTTTGTTTATGTGTCAGTGTGTGTGAGTGTGTTTCTTTGTGTGTGTGTGTGTGTTTGTGTTTCAGTGTGTCTGTTTGTGTGTGTGTGTGTGTGTGTGTGTGTGTGTGTGTATGTGTGTGAGTCTGTGTGTTTGTTTGTGTGTGTCTGTATGTGTTTGTATGGCAAGCCGTTTTAACATTTAATCCTTAAAACGTACTAGTATCTATTTTCATGCTACTAGTGCATATTCTTTAGATACTAGTACCTAGATACTTATTTTTTAGATACTGGTACTCATTCATTAGATACTAGTACCTATTAAATAGACACTAGTACTTATTCATTAGCTCCTACTACCTATTTATATACCTATTTAGATACTAGTATTTATTCCAAATGTTACTAGTAAGATTTTTAATTCAACTCTACAGTGGCCATTCTGACTAGTCATAACATAAGACTTGTAAAAAATCAGTAACTTGTGACTAGTAAGATAAGAAATGTGACTAGTTACAATTAAAAAAAGAAACTAGTGTCTAATGAATAAGTACTAGTATCTAGTAATAAGTACTAGTATCTAATGACTAACTACAAGTATCTAATAAATATGTACTAGTCAAAACTGGAATACATACTAGTCAGAACCGAATAGTTGATATCTGAATGACAGATCCCCATAGAAGTCAATGGCAAAAATTTAAAATGTGTTACTAGTAACAAAAGAATAGTTACTAGTCACTATCGAAATAAGTACTAGTATCTAATGAATAAGTACTAGTATCTAAATGTTAACGGCTTGCCATGGTGTTTGTGTATGTGTGTGTGTGTGTGTGTGTGTGTTTCACCTCCTGAAGAGAATCTGCCTCCTCCATTGATTTGGCCACAGACGCTTTGGATGTTTCCTGCACCTCTCCACCAATGACAAACTCATCCAGGATAAAGTAAGCCTTCTCAAAGTTAAAAATGATGTCTAATTCACACACCTGCAACACACAAACATGATCCTTCAGAAATCATTCTAATATGCTGATTTGAAACATTTCTTATTATTATCAATGTTTAAAACAGTTGTGCTGCTTCATATTTTTGTGAAAACTGTGATACATTTTTTCAGGATTCTTTGAAATGTCTTTATTGTCACTTTTCATCAATTTAATACATCCTTGCTGAATAAAAGTATTAATTTCTGACCCCAAACCTTTGAACGGCAGTGTTCATGACCCTAAACCTTACATTGCCGAAGTACTGATCCAGCAGCTCGACGTATCTGTGCAGAAGCTCCAGCGTGAGCAGCTCATTGTCCTCTTGTTCCAAACCGCAGCAGAAATACAGACTCGCATACCTGCAGGGCAGAGGTCAGAGGTCAAGGTAACCTCTCTGAGAACATAAAACACAAACTGATTGCAATGTCACTGGGTTTCACAGAGGTGACTACAACGTTTTTACATACAACACACACAATCATAGGCTGATCCGGGATCAGTACACTCTTAAAAATACACATTTTTCCATGGTCCTTTTCTTATCAAGAACCATATTTGGCTGAATAGGGTTGTTGAGTTTGGTTTGCTTTTCAAGTAATGGCTCTTATATGGCACCACATGAGCTTAAAGTCACCATGAAATCAAAACTGACAATTCTTGTTTCTTTATGGAATATTGCAGTAATTATTATAAATGATTTACACTACAGGGCTGTTGAATGCTTGAATCTGATTGGTTGATGAACGTTCTAAGGTGTGCAGTTATTTCCAGGGAAACGCACAGCTAAAGTAGTTCCAGGACCGCATTACAGTTCCATATCACTCCGCCAAATGATTATAGTTATTAAAGCTCCTTACAGCCGACAACAGCAAAAGAACCAAAACACACAACGACACTGAACAAACAAATAAATATAGTAAACAATAGGATAAAAACGACTAATTATTTCCATGTTTTTGCCACAGAATTACTATTTCGAACTATTTAAAAAAAAAAGGAAGAAACATATAAAATATACACAACAAATATAATAAAACCGAAACAAAAATTCAGCATAATAATCACCCTGTTCGAAAAGGGCTAGGTAGAAGCCCTAGGCTTATCAGGACCTACCCCCAGTACTTACCAAAACCAAATCACAATCAAACAAGATAAATCAAACGTACCATTTTAAATAATACAGAAACACTACTCCAATTTACATCCTACTTTATCATGCTATTAAGATAAAGAAGGACAACAGAAACAAAATTCAAGCAGCATTAACAACAGTTTTGAATTATCACTATCCCCCCCCCCCACATCTGTACTTATCAAAGATAAATCTTTTGTACCTTTTTTTAAATTGCAACATATTTACACTTTGTTTGATCGTTTCCACAAAAGCACCCCACAAATCGAAATACACATACTTTTGAGCTTTGTCCGAGCCTTCTGTTGTCTCAGATTTAAATCCTCTCTCAAGTTATAACCCCCTCTCTATCTGTGAACAGTTGTTGTATGTTTCCTGGCAGCTGTTTATTTTTTGCTTTATAGATTATTTGTGCAGTCTTAAATTCAACCAGATCATTAAACTTTAGAGTGTGCAATTTTAAATACAGTAAATTTGTATGCTCATGATAACCTACTTTGTTTACTATCCTAATTGCTCTTTTTTGTATTGTGCTTAAAGTTTGTAAGGTGGTTTTGTAGGTGTTGCCCCATACTTCAACACAGTAATTTAAATACATGAACTATACAAAATATAAAGTGCTTTTTTTACTCAATACATGCCTTGCTTTCCCCATTACTCCAATACTCTGTGCTACTTTTGCTCTAACATATTTAATATGGGGTTTCCAACAGATTTTGTGATCAAGAATCACACCCAGAAATTTATTTTCGTACACTCTTTCTATTTCAACATTATTAATCATTACTTTTACTTGTGTGTCAGTTTTACGATTACCAAACAGCATAAGTTTGGTTTTATCTAAATTTATTGATAATTTATTTAAGTCAAACCACATTTTTAACATTCATTTCTGCTGTGACCACCTCCAAAAGCTGCTGCAAATTTTCCCCAGAACAGAAAATATTAGTATCATCCGCAAAAATCACAAATTTTAAGAGGTTTGTCACCCTACATATGTCATTTATATACATAATAAATAATTTGGGACCCAAAATTGACCCCTGTGGGACTCCACAAGTGATACCCAAACACTCTGTTCTGTACTCCCCTATTTGAACAAAATAAAGTGTGTTACTTATGTAACTTTTCATCCAATCTAGTACAACCTCTGATACCATACTTTTTTCAGTTTATTGATTAATAAACGGTGATCAATTGTATCGAAAGCTTCTATTTACATACAATTTTTCTAATATTTTAGAGAACTGAGAGAGTAAAGACAACGGCCTGTATATAGTAAATTGACTTCTCTCTCCAGCTTTATATAGTGGAATGACTTTAGCAATTTTCATTTTGCTTGGAAATACACCTGTTTTGAAAGACAAATTACAAATATAAGTTAACGGTTTAACAATTGCACCAATGACATCCTTAATTAAAGCCATATCAATGTCATTCCAGTCTGTAGACATTTTATTCTTACATTTGCTAACAATTTCAATAGTCTCCTTTTCCTCAGCTGGTTTGAAAAACATTGAGTTTGGGTTGCTGTCTAAAAAATCCACAACCTTCACCTTACCTTCTATCTGTGGACTTTTAATTTCCTCTGCCAGTTTTGGTCCCACACTTACAAAAAAATAGTTAAACCCATTGACCACATCATTCATGTTGCTTACAGTCCTCTCATTATCTTTAAAATACTGAGGGTATTTTATATTCATTGATCCATTCCTGATAATATCATTTAGCACTTTCCATATGCCCTTGATATCCTTTTTATTATCGTTTAATATCTTATTATAATAATCTTTCTTATCCTCATAATACTGGTCAATTTATTTTTATATCTTTTGTACTTGTTATCAGCTTCTATAGTTCTGTGTTTTATTAATTCTTTATACAAGGTGTTCTTTTTTTGCAAGCATTTTGTAATCTCTTTGTCATCCACGGTTTCTCTTTAAATTTGTGCTTTTTGTTAAATAGTTTTAAAGGACAGTGTTCATCATATAATGATTTAAAAATGGTCAGAAATGTTACATATGCATTATTGGTTTCAGTCTCATCATACAATTTTTTCCAGTTAAATGTAAGTAATTCACTTCTAAATGTATTTATTGATTGTACTGTTCTAACTCTCCTGTAACTAATCTCATTAACATCCTTATACAAACCCGATTCCAAAAAAGTTGGGACACTGTACAAATTGTGAATAAAAAAGGAATGCAATAATTTACAAATCTCATAAACTTATATTTTATTCACAATAGAATATAGATAACATATCAAATGTTGAAAGTGAGACATTTTGAAATGTCATGCCAAATATTGGCTCATTTTGGATTTCATGAGAGCTACACATTCCAAAAAAGTTGGGACAGGTAGCAATAAGAGGCCGGAAAAGTTAAATGTACATATAAGGAACAGCTGGAGGACCAATTTGCAACTTATTAGGTCAATTAGCAACATGATTGGGTATAAAAAGAGCCTCTCAGAGTGGCAGTGTCTCTCAGAAGTCAAGATGGGCAGAGGATCACCAATTCCCCCAATGCTGCGGCGAAAAATAGTGGAGCAATATCAGAAAGGAGTTTCTCAGAGAAAAATTGCAAAGAGTTTGAAGTTATCATCATCTACAGTGCATAATATCATCCAAAGATTCAGAGAATCTGGAACAATCTCTGTGCGTAAGGGTCAAGGCCGGAAAACCATACTGGATGCCCGTGATCTTCGGGCCCTTAGACGGCACTGCATCACATACAGGAATGCTACTGTAATGGAAATCACAACATGGGCTCAGGAATACTTCCAGAAAACATTGTCGGTGAACACAATCCACCGTGCCATTCGCCGTTGCCGGCTAAAACTCTACAGGTCAAAAAAGAAGCCATATCTAAACATGATCCAGAAGCGCAGGTGTTTTCTCTGGGCCAAGGCTCATTTAAAATGGACTGTGGCAAAGTGGAAAACTGTTCTGTGGTCAGACGAATCAAAATTTGAAGTTCTTTTTTGGAAACCTGGGACGCCATGTCATCCGGACTAAAGAGGACAAGGACAACCCAAGTTGTTCTCAGCGCTCAGTTCAGAAGCCTGCATCTCTGATGGTATGGGGTTGCATGAGTGCGTGTGGCATGGGCAGCTTACACATCTGGAAAGGCACCATCAATGCTGAAAGGTATATCCAAGTTCTAGAGCAACATATGCTCCCATCCAGATGTTGTCTCTTTCAGGGAAGACCTTGCATTTTCCAACATGACAATGCCAGACTACATACTGCATCAATTACAACATCATGGCTGCGTAGAAGAAGGATCCGGGTACTGAAATGGCCAGCCTGCAGTCCAGATCTTTCACCAATAGAAAACATTTGGCGCATCATAAAGAGGAAGATGCGACAAAGAAGACCTAAGACAGTTGAGCAACTAGAAGCCTGTATTAGACAAGAATGGGACAACATTCCTATTCCTAAACTTGAGCAACTTGTCTCCTCAGTCCCCAGACGTTTGCAGACTGTTATAAAAAGAAGAGGGGATGCCACACAGTGGTAAACATGGCCTTGTCCCAACTTTTTTGAGATGTGTTGATGCCATGAAATTTTAAAATCAACTTATTTTTCCCTTAAAATGATACATTTTCTCAGTTTAAACATTTGATATGTCATCTATGTTGTATTCTGAATAAAATATTGAAATTTGAAACTTCCACATCATTGCATTCTGTTTTCATTCACAATTTGTACAGTGTCCCAACTTTTTTGGAATCGGGTTTGTACTTCACATGATCACAAACACACATCGCAAAAACTGGCAAATGGTCACTTATATCATTTAGTAGTAACCCACTCTTTAGGCTATTGTCCATTCGGTTTGTGATTATGTTGTCTGTTAGAGTTGCACAGTGAGATGTTATTCTGCTTGGTTTGGTTATTAGTGAGAAGAAACTCATACTGAACATTACATCGATAAATTCATCTGTCAGTTTATGCTTATTGGGATTTAAGAGCTCTAAATTAAAATCCCCACAAATGAACACCGCTTTGTGATCATTCTTGGAAAATAATCTTTCCATACTGTTCATGAACATTTCAATATTTGAACCAGGAGCTCTGTATACGCAGCTTACAATTACATTTTTTCCAGATTAATTTCAACCGTTATGATCTCCATCTCATCATTAATATTAGTTGTCATATTTTCCACAATTTTATAATTTAATCTTCTATCTACATACAAAGCCACTCCACCTCCTTTTTTATTCTCTCTATTAACGTAATTCATTTCATATCCATTCAACTCACAATTCACACCCTTCTCAGAAGTAAGCCAGGTCTCAGATATGGCTATCACCTGGAATGGGTTGTTTAGATGACTTAGGTATTCTTTGATGTTGTGAAAATTTGCATATAAGCTTCTGCTATTAAAATGAATAATTGACATTCAATATTCAGATTTTATGTTCATGTTAAATTGATCATCAGAGTAATAACAACAGTTGTTGTTTATATTGTTAAGAAAATTCTTCAAGATCTTGTTCAAAATCATGTAGATTATGATCAGTGAATTTGAAAGTTTTTAAGTTCCAACCATCACACTCATCACTGTAACTCTCATTTCCAGCTGTTGTCAAGTTTAAACAGTCAAGCTCTTCAAAAGAGTCCATAGACATTTTAGTTCTCGTCAATCACACACACTGATACACATAATCTTTAGTGTGTTACATGTTCCTGAGTCACTGGTACTTGTCCAGCTCCTCGATGTATCTTACGGTCAGTACTCTAGCCTCCTCAGGTGACCCGTTAATTTTTATGTACACCTTGCAGTTTGTTGTCCAGGTTGACTGGATTTTCATCTGCTTCCTTAGGAAGCGTGCCCTTCTGGCTATGTCTGCATTCTTTTTCGTTAGGTGCTCATTTACATAAACATCAGATCCCCTGAGCTTTTTCCCTTGTCTGTGTCACAGCCATGTTCTGTTTTGTTCATGGACTTTCAATGGGTTTTCATTTGTCACATGGTTCTTTGTTCTGTTTCCCGCCACTCATCAGTTCCCATGGTTACCATCGTTAGTTAAGTTCTGTTCAGTTGTGTCCTGTTATTTATCTTGTTTCTGTTTGCTATTTAGTTTTCGCCTTTCACTCAGTCCTTGTCCGATCTCCGTTGTGTGTACCTACCTGCCTGTCCCTGTTATTAAACGCCCTTTTGAATTTCATTCTTCTTCTGTCGTCTTCCTACCTGCACACAGACACTCCCGTCCCCGTCCAGTGTCCTATGAAGGCTCCAGCCCTCGACGAGTGTCCAGTGAGGGCTCCAGCCCACGACAAGTGTCCAGTGAAGGCTCCAGTCTGCGACGAGTGTCCAGTGAAGGCTCCAGCCCGCGACGAGTGTCCTGTGAGGGCTCCAGCCCGCGACGAGTGTCCAGTGAAGGCTCCAGCCCACGACGAGAGTCCAGTGAGGGCTCCAGCCCGCGACGAGTGTCCTGTGAGGGCTCCAGCCCGCGACGAGTGTCCTGTGAGGGCTCCAGCCCGCGACGAGTGTCCTGTGAGGGCTCCAGCCCGCGACGAGTGTCCTGTGAGGGCTCCAGCCCGCGACGAGTGTCCTGTGAGGGCTCCAGCCCACGACGAGTGTCCTGTGAGGGCTCCAGCCCGCGACGAGTGTCCTGTGAGGGCTCCAGCCCGCGACGAGTGTTCAGTGAAGGCTCCAGCCCGTGACGAGAGTCCCGAGAGGACTTCTTCCTCCGTCCAGAGTCCCGAGAGGACTTCTTTCTCCGTCCAGAGTTCCGAGAGGACTTCTTTCTCCGTCCAGAGTTCCGAGAGGACTTCTTTCTCCGTCCAGAGTTCCGAGAGGGCTTCTTCCTCCGTCCAGAGTCCAGAGAGGACTTCTTTCTCCGTCCAGAGTCCCGAGAGGACTTCTTCCTCCGTCCAGAGTCCCGAGAGGACTTCTTTCTCCGTCCAGAGTTCCGAGAGGGCTTCTTCCTCCGTCCAGAGTCCCGAGAGGATTTCTTTCTCCGTCCAGAGTTCCGAGAGGACTTCTTCCTCCGTCCAGAGTCCAGAGAGGACTTCTTCCTCCGTCCAGAGTCCAGTGAAGGCACCAGCACCACCAGAGCGTCCTGGACTCCCACCCAGCCTCCCTCTCCCACCTCCTCCCATCTACACCTTATCCTCGCCTCCACCACTTCCTGTTGACCCATCCGCTCACCCTCAGTCCACCATCGGAGAGTTGTTCGCTGTGGGTCTGCCAGCCCTCAGATGCATCATGGCTGGTGGATCCACGGTTTCTGCCTCCGGCCTCAGCAACCAAAACTCCACCTCAGTCCGTAGAGCCACCAGCGCCACCGTGGCCCATCAGTCCACCAGCTACGCCGGTCTCCCTCGCCCCTCCGATGTCGCCTTGGTCGTTCGTTGACCCGCCCTCGCCTCGGGACTACATTCCTCTGGCTTCGCCTCGTCCCTTCGTCCCCCTGGCTCGGTTGGGCTCCTCACTCCCTCCAGCTCCATCTTGGGCCTCGGTCGCTCCTGCTCCACCGTGGCCTTCTGGATCCCCGCCGGCGCTTCAGTCGCCAGAGCCGTGGGCATCGCCTGGCCCCGCCGGATCTTCAGTGTCGTCATGGCTCTTCGGCTCTACGGCGACACCCTGGCCTCCACCAACACTTGCTCCGCCTCCGTCACTTGGACCCCTGAAACTGTCGGTCCTTTCTCCTCCATGGTCCCTCCCTCCGTCAGCTCCACCCTGGTCTCTCCTGCCTCCTCCTTGGTTCCTCCCTCTATCAGCTCCGCCCTGGTCTCTCCTGTGTCTTCTGCTAGCCCCTCACCTGCACATCGTCCTCATCCAAGGCCTCCTTAGGTCCCCCCGTAATGTCACAGCCATGTTCTGTTTTGTTCATGGACTTTCATTGGGTTGTCATTTGTCACATGTTTGTTTGTTCTGTTTCCCGCCACTCATCAGTTCCCATGGTTACCATTGTTAGTTAAGTTCTGTTCAGCTGTGTCCTGTTAATTATTTCGTTTCTGTTTGCTATTTAGTTCTCCCCTTTCACTCAGTCCTTGTCTGATCTCCGTTGTGTGTACCTACCTGCCTGTTCCTGTTATTAAACGCCCTTTTGAACTTCATTCTTCCGTTGTCTTCCTACCTGCACACAGCCCTGACAGTCTGAGCAATGCATTTTTGTTTTTTCTGTTCGTAAAGTGAATTATTATTATTATTGCAGGTTTGTCATTTTTGTTTTTCCGTGGTAAAGGATGACAAGCCTCAATGTCTGTTTTGGATATTGATATGCTTTTGCTGTGAAAAAAAAGCAGTCACCTGTTGCTCCATTTCTGGATCGGTGAGCTCCCCACTGACTGTCGCTGTAACCACCCTGGCGTAGGACCGGGGCCTGGTCTCCAGTCCGCTGACAACAATGTCGTTCAAGCGGGAATACTGCTCCATGTCTGCCGCGGAATAACTGACCCGGGCCGTTGAATTATTAGAAAATAATGCACACCCGAGATCGCATTACCACCTCAGGTGTGCGTCGTCAATTATTCCTTACTTATCTATGTGCGTCATTTTTTTTTTTTTTTTAAAGTGCCCCTATTATGCTATTTTAAAGTTTCCTAATTTAGTTTTGGAGGTCTCCAACAACAGGTTTACATACATCAAAGGTCAAAAAACAGTTTCATTTTCTCATAATATACATTGCACATCACCACAATGTTCAATGATTCTCAGACAACTCAATGGATGAATCAGTCTCTCTAAATCCCTTCTTTCCACGAGCCTACTCTGCTCTGATTGGTCAGATGGCCCAGTCTCTCTAACTCCAGCTCCGTCAGGAGGCTTCCTGTTCCTAAAGCTCAGCGATAGTACACACTGTAAAGACAGTAATAATGACGTTGATTTTACATAAATCCCAGCGCAAGTCCGAATCGATGGCGAAACATTGGAAGAACTAGTTATTCTATTGTTTGTTACACTATTTCTCAGTGATGCTACTCAGTTTGAGAAACATTATGAAATGTTTCAACTGTAATTCCTAACCATCAGCATTAGCAAGTGTGCTTCCATCAACAAACCTGTGTGTGTGTGTGTGTAATGTATTGCGGTGCACATGTGGGAACTGTATCAATAACAGTGCATACGTTAGCCCAGCTGATGTAAACATTAACGTTCGCAAAACAAATCTTGCTCCATCCTTTATCTTTACTCAAAGTAGTAAGAATTACAGACAATCTGCATTAATAGACACAGTTTTAGGTAATATTGCAGCCCACAGCTGATTTACAGTAGTATTTCAGTAAGACAGTAATAACGTGAGTTAGCCGGTTAGCCAGATACCTACACAATATAAAACACAATAAACACATTGTAGAGCACAGCGTCTTCTCGACATGATGCTATCCAGTATCCGCTGCAGTGTTTGAGGTGGTTCAAGTTTTCCCTGGTGTCTGCGCGTGCAATAAGTGGACGGGCAATATGCTAATGTTTCGTCCTGACGTCACAACGAAACGGCTTGGGATTCGTTTGAAAAAAGATTGTTTAATTGACTCAGAGTCAACTCTTACTTTTGAGAGACAACTTTATATACGCTGCACTTTCAGATTTAAAACTTTGCAGGATGTTTTCATTCACTTAGAACTATGTTACACACTACATGAAAGGTAATTTTCAAAAATCCATAATAGGGGCTCTTTAATTCATGTGCCTCATATTTAATCAAAATAACCTTCCCTTCCTTTGAAGCAACCTCTCATCTCTGATGACGTGTTTACTGGCGTGTTTACAACCTGCCACTCAAATGAGATCGACCAATAGCAAATCACAACCATCCAATCAATTCCCCATGGGCAAAATCAAGTCCCGCCCAACAATTTTATGGAAGACATACGTCACAATAGGGAAAAAAAGACTATCGCCATTTCTGTTTAAAGGCCAACAAGCACGTTTGCAACCTTTATTTGTCAGTGTCTACTTCTACTATGCAAAGTTCCCTTCATGTAGTAAAGCAGAAGTACAGAACTGCAACAACACTGATGCATCGTGTGCAAAATGCAGCTCAAACTTCAGCAAATGCTCTGGATGTTTAATGTTAGTATCTTCAGACTGAACTGCTGAAATACTATACTTTAATCATGTGCGAAGATCTGAAAACGCTACACGCACACACACTCGCAGCACAATGCTTTAGGGCCTGATGGCTGATCATTAACTTGGCTCAAAGGTTGTGTTCAATTATTCTATGACCGAGTTGGAAAGTTACAGAAAGCATTGTAATAAAGAAGAAAGAACATGAGATAAGAATGTGACCTTCTGTAGACGATCTTCAGATCCCTCCACTGCAGGAAGTTGCAGGCCTTTGGCGGCCGCGCCAGCACCATTTGCGTGACGTCTCTTATGATTTTCTTCTTGTCACGATCGCTGAGAGCCGTGAACCATTTCTGCAGCCGTAGTTTCCCCTGACGGCTGAACAGCAGCAGGAAACGCATCTACAGCGGAGACACACATTAATTTGTCCGGAAAATGTCTGAAAGCTTCATTAAGCTGCTTTTGAAAATGTGAAGTATTGACCTGAATACAGCACAAAACACACACACACACACACACACACACACACACACACACACAAATACAAATACATAGGTAAAGTACTACATGCTTTGTCATGGTCAGAATGTCAAACAACACAGGACTATCACAGTTAATGTATTACTAGGAGTAATAATTAGGGTAAGTGTGTGCTGACACACACACACACACACCTTTCCGTTAGCATAGAAAGGCATAGAGCGTAAGACTCCTCACTGAGACTCCAGTGGGAATCTGTGTTTGACATTTTAAGGCTGTTGCCAAGAGCCTGCATCCCTGTTCACACCAAACACACACACACACTCACTCTTGCTGGGTTTCCATGTTTTATGGGGACTCTCCATAGACGTAATGGTTTTTATACTGTACAAACTGTATATTCTCTCCCTTTACACTACCCCTACCCATCACACAAAACTTTCTGCATTTTTACATTTTCAAAAAACATCATTCTGTATGATTTATAGGCTGTTTTCCTCATGGGGACCAAAAACGATTTTGGATATTGCCATCTTTGTGGGGGTATTTTGTAATGTAATGTAATTTATATACTGCCCAGCCAAAAAATGATGCACCTCTTGATGGAAATAACATTTATTTCCATCAAGAGGTGCATCAATTTTTGGTCAAGATCTTGTATTGACAATGCAAGAGTCCAGCACTCTGTAAAGTCTCCTCCAGGACATCCCAAAGACTTTCAGTGAGTTTAATGTCTGGAAAATGATTCTTCATGCTCCCTCCCAACCATTCTTTCACAGTCTGAGCTGATGAATCTGCACATTGTCATGCTGGAATATGGCCATGATGTCTCTTCCTACATGAAAAGCTACACACTCCATCAATTAGGGTTAGAAGAACTGTTGGCAAACATATAACATGCTAGAAACATAATAATCACTGCAATAATGATCCAATCATTGACTCTTAAACATTTCACTACAAAAAAAATGCTTTTCTTACTTAGTATTTTTGTCTTAGTGCTTAGTGTTTCCAGTCCAAATATCTAAAAATTCTTAAATCAAGATGCATTTACTAAAGTAGTAAAATGACATAAGATATTATGTTTTGTTTTCTGGGGAAATAAATGTGAGTGAGTTGTTGCTTAAAACTTAATTCAGACAGAGACGAGATTATTTTTCTTACCCCACTGGCAGACAATTTTGCTTGTTTTAAGCAAAAACTCACTTAATTTAGATTTTTTTTTTTTTTTTTCCATAAAGCAAGACATAATTCATTTGGGACACACTTTAGATTAGGGTCCAATTCTCACTATTAACTAACATTAACTATGACTTTTGCCGTAATAAACTCCTAATTACTGCTTATTAGTAGTTAGTAAGGTAGTTGTTAAGTTTAGGTTTTGGGTAGGAATAAGGGATGTAGAATATGGTCATGCAGAATAAGGCATTAATATGTGCATTATAAGTACTAATAAACAGCCTATATCTTAGTAATATGCATATTAATAAGCAACTAATTAATAGTGAGAATTGGACCCTAAATTAAAGTGTTACCTTACTTTCTCACACTGCAGGACCATTTGAAAAGGCAAAAATGTTACTAAAAATTATGAAAAACTGAAATGGTGACCAGTTATATTTCATTTATAATTACAATAAATGATAATATGTGACCATGGACCACAAAACCAGTCATAAGTCGCAAGGGTATATTTGTGGCAATAGCCAACAATACATTGTGTGGGTCAAAATTATTGATTTTTCTTTTATGCCAAAAATCATTAGGATATTAAGTAAAGATCCATGAAGATATTTTGTAAAATTCCTACCGTAAATATATCAAACATTTATTATTAGTAGTAATATGCATTGCTAAGGATTTCATTTGGACAACTTTAGGTGATTTTCTCAATATTTAGATTTTTTTGCACCCTCAGATTACAGATTTTCAAACAGTTGTATCTCGGCCAAATATTATCTATCCTAACAAACCATACATCAATGGAAAGCCTATTTATTCAGCTTCCAGATGATGTATAAATCTCAATTTCAAAAAATTGAACCATTTGACTGGTTTTTGTCGTCCAGGGTCACATATGATAAATAATATTCATATAAATCTTTATAACTTAAAATCTTGATGCTGATATATAAAAAAACATGTCAAAAAGAAGGCTGAGCACAACACTAACAATACCAAGGTCATGGATTCAATTCTCAGGAAACTAAAATGTATACCCTGAATGCACTTGAATGAAAATTATTACTACACACCATAACTAAATAAAACAGCTTTTTAGACTAAAAATACAGTATATGAATCATTCCACCTTTAATGACGTCCTAAAATGAAGTATAGTTTACATACACACTGTGTGGTGAGCAAACATGAAACTGCAAACTGGTGCTGTTAACCAAGAAAAGAGATAAAGGCAACAAATGCACCTTTGTCTTCTTTGTACAAAAAGGAAATACAAATGTCCCTCTTATCAGCAAAAGAACAGTGTTTGTGTGCAGTAAAACCCAACAAAAGGTCCCAGACAAACAGCTCTACAGAAGGAAAACACAAAGCTCTGTCTGACCGCAGCCTGACACTCTGCTTCTTATTTTATAGTTTTGATCTGTTTGTGATGTTAATGCATGGAAATGACAGCAACATTAACAATAAATAAAAGACAATGCATGATCAGCAGCAGTTGCACGTGTGTGACCTCACCATCCTGAGACGCCAGACTTCAGAAGTCCTAAACGACCCTGCGTGGTTTGCTGCACGGGTTCATGTCCCGCTGTTAAGGGCGCGTCGCTGCAGCTCAGCCGGGACACTCTCACCTCGCCCCGGTCTTATTGTGCTTCTGCTCGCGCACAGGTGTGCACCAATCACAGGCGCGCACGGACAAAAGAGGGCGGGGCCGAGATCTGCGCGTGTCTGTATACCTGGTCAGGTGTAGCGAGGACGTTCTTCTTTCCACTACAGTAAATTCTCCTGAGATTTTTAAATACGATCTGACAATTAACGAGTTTCTTGTGTAACCTCCTGTGGTCCAGCCAAACAAAAACAATAGTCTAAACATTAATGGCAGTATTAATGTTTAATAAACAAAGAACTATAGGCTATGTTTTATTGACGCTATTTTAAGTGTATCCTACAGAGCTTATTATTCTGCCGTGTTATTATCATTTAGGCCTATATAGGCTACATACATAATAAATGATGTTTCACACGTGTTATTGATATCATATATGTCAGGTCTCCTCATTCTGAACAACTTTGCCTCAAGAACCACTGCTGTCAATCAAATCGTTAGTTAAATATTTGAGTACTATATTTAAAAATAATAATAATAATACTTTTGGGAACAGTCCTAGTTATCAAAACAGATGTTAAACTTCAGTATTTGGTTAGCTATAACAGGATCATTTAAAATATGAGCGAGACCAAGTTTACCTGAAAACCTAGGCCTTACTAAACGACATGATTCTACAAAAACATGCAAACTTTTATGGGCAATAGGTGGCAATATAACATTTATTAATGTGAAAATGATATACGCCAATGGTGAATTAGCTAAAATGGCTGGAAATTGTCTTTTTGACTTCTGATTTAAACGGTTACAGGCTTGTTTAATAATACCTAATATATTTTAGAATATGATTTTAGAATACAGACTCTTAAGGCCTGTTCACACCGGGACGATTTTCGCGCGAGTTTATCGCCTACGTTTAACGCCTCGTGACTAAACAAAGGGCGCCAATGTGGGTGTGCACACCGACGCGCAAAACGCCAGGCGTAAAAGCGTCATTTAAAAAAAAAAAAAAAAAAAACGCCTTGGGTTCTTTTTTTTGTTTTGACGCGGCGCGTTAAAAACTGGCAGACCAATGAGACCGGCGCTTTTGTTCACGTGCCTGGAGCTGCTGAAGTTACAGTAAAACGCGACTTGGTGGCGCTCAAGCACAAAACGGTCTTGCCGAGCACACATTGATACGACGAAGAGGTAGTAAGTAGACAAAGAAGATGAGCTGCTAATGCTGCTTGCCAGTTAGCAAAAAGTGTGAATGGTTTTGGCAAGCACGTAAATACTGTCTCTCTTCTTCTTCTGTGTGACAAGCGAGTGTCAGAAGCGTAAAGTGGCGCAGCACCACCTTATGTACCGGGAACTGTAAACAGTGCAGCACTTCCAGAACGCCGGCTTACCATTGAGCATCACGACGCATGCGCACGAGTCGTTCGTAGAACTAGGAAGGCTGCACTGTTTACACTACGTCAACAGAGTAAGAGTCTGACACAGACTAGAAGAAATTGTTGAATAAAGTCGTTATTTTTATTTTATTTTTTTTTTGCGCACAAAAGTATTCTTGAACCACTGTAGTCACATGGACGATTTTAACGATGTCTTTACTACCTTTCTGGGCCTTGAAAGTGTTAATAAAATAGCTGTCTATGGAGGGGTCAGAAAGCTCTTGGATTCACAAATATCTTCATTTGTGTTCTGAAGATGAACGAAGGTCTTACGGGTTGGGAACGACATGAGGGTGAGGAATTAATGACAGAATTTAAATTTTTGGGTGAACTAACCCTTATATTTCTCTATACTATAGGCTACAATCATTAGGTCCTATTAATAATAGGCATATTGTACGATTATCGTTATTAATAATAATAATAATAATATCGTTATTATTAATAATATTGTGATATTGTCATTAAATAGACAATTTATTCTTAGATATTCATTCAGCTATTCAATCTATAAAAATGTCAACAGCTGGCACATCAGAGGTCTGAGACTGGCAGTCTGAAGCGTGTTCTGTCGTTCATCACCGGTAGAGGGCAGACAGTGTGTCCCTTCGGTGAGTGGCGTGGGGCTCTACGTGCACTCATGTGACCCCGGTGCCGGTTAAAAGCACCGGCGTGTCTCCACGCGCACAGCGGGCGACCTGAGCGACAGCGCGGGTGTGAGAATGTCTCTGTACCGGAACTCAGCATGGTTCCTCAAAGGACTCACCGAATTCACCAAGTAAGAGCTGCACTGCTTCAAAAATAATATAACACTTATAACAACACTAACAAAACTATAATTACACATGCTTCATGGCTGCACATGTAAATATATAATATAATATAAAGGCTTATATACAATTTAACCTAATATTTAACATCTATAATTAAAATGTTAAATATTGCATGGGTCGGATTTCAGTCTACAGCTGTTTATCTCTCTTACCAAGTTTGTTGTATTGAATTTATTTAATGCAATTTTATTATGAATTCTGTATTATAAATTTGTCCTCATTAGGAGTTTGATTAAAGATCATATGTAGGGCCTAATGGGGGCTGAAAAACAGATTAACAAAATGTCCAAATATTTTAAAGGATTTAAATTAAAATTTAAGTTCAGAAACCTTTCATCTTAATTTTAATTCATCAAAATATTTGGATATTTAAGATAAAAATGTCCAGCATTTGTCTGCAGGCATACTTGGACTTTTACTCCCATGTAGAATTATGTAAATGTTGAATTTAAAACATGAACTTTTATAAATGTTCAGTTTCTAACATCTAGAAAACTTTATTTTTTAGACAGTATAATATGGTGATATAATATATCCTGCACCAAAAATGCTATATTTTTAACACATTTTGCGAGCTCAAGGTCAACACACTGACAAATGTTGCTTTTCGTTTTCCATGAAATCCAATTTCACAAATTATTATAAACAGTTTATCTTTCAGTGGCCTTTGCATCTCTGTTTTTTCCTCCTAATACATTGTTACCCGGGTCGACCTCTCACGTCCCATAATGGGACACACATCAACAGTACACGCATTTACCGAGAAAAGCTTGTTTGCCCCTGGCACCTCCTCGCTCCTCTTCATCCCTCCGCCTGGCCTGGCACGCGTGGACAAAGCCAGCCTTTGAGATGGGCTCAAGGCCACAAGCGCTGCTGATACCAAGAGCGGTGCTATCAGAGGACTCACTGATAGTTTGCTCGCATTAGCTAAGCGATGACGCAAGGCCACACATTAGGACAGTGCTTCTCAACTGATTTCGCTTCAGGACATTAAGTAGCAAACAGATACAGAACCTAAATTTTGTATCGTACGAAATTAAATATAACTCAGAACAGACAGTTGAGAAGCTCTGCTTTAAGATCATTATTCCTTTGCCACGTGCTCCACCTTAAAGAGGATGAGCATGAAAAAATCCCTCCAGCGGGAATTCTTCTCTATATCAGTGTCACTGTTTCTGAACTCCCTGAAACGCCTCCATTGTAGTCTTGAGTTTTCTTCCTGGAACAAACATCACAATATTCCTCATTTAAATAATTCCCGCCTAAGACATATGCTAAATAAAGGGGCGGAGCCCCTTTTTCATCATAGTTCATTTTCATCGTAAATTAATTACGTCATTCGGAGCCCGAATCTGCGCAGTAGTGATCCTGAGGTGGAGCCGCGGTATCCCACACTCCCGCTCCCGCAGACTCATTTGCTAACACAGCTGTCAATCATGATGTTATACCCCATTTTTAAGGTGTCGTAATTACCGTAATTACGAGATTTCAACTTGTAAAAAGTGTTCACGTCCATTTAGAGCTTGTAATTACAATTTGAGCTCCTACTTGTACCACCTGACTGCTGCAGATTCATTTAGCTGTTGATATTGTTGCCTATAGAAACGCATAATTCCCAGTCTGAAGACGTGAACAACTCCGAGTAGAACGTCACGTGTTGTCATCTCAAAATTACGGTAATTAGGACATGGCGTGAATGCAACAATATAGCATCAAATAACTAACCAAAACCAAACATACATAAGCATGATAAGAACTATCTAAAATGACAAAAACCTTCTTTGGTAGTGTAATTGGATTTGTTATCTTAGTTCATGTCCCATTCGATTACATGAAGAGTGCTATGTTTATTACCTATACTGCAGCCAGTCACCAGGGGGCGATCAAAATGCTTTGGATTCACTTTTCAGGATGTGTGCAGCACTTATGGTAAGGGGCGTGGCTTTTCAAACTCATTTGACCAATCACAACACACTGGTCCAGCCGACCAATCAGAGTACATTGCGCTTTTCAAAAGGAGGGGCTTCATAGAGACAGGAACTCAACAGAGCGTTACTGACAGACTGGAAAAAGAGGAGCTGCAACAATGTCAAATATGGGGAACATAATGTGTTTTAAATATTCCAGCAAGAAAATCTATTTTAGTAGAGCCAAAATCAAGACTTTTTAAAAGGGCATAATAGGTCCCCTTTAAAAATGAGTGATAGTTCAAAGCATGCAAAAAGTGAACTAATTAGTTAACTGAACTAATCTAGCAGTGTTTTTGAGGGTGCACAGGTGACCCTGTCACATTTCAAGACTAATTAAATGTGTGTCTCAGGGGGGCATTTCTGTCGGCGTCTAAAAACTTTGTTGAGAAAGACCTGGAGGTGTCGATGGCAGGCCGATCCTTCATGATCACTGGAGCGAACAGCGGAATCGGGAGAGCAACTGCCATGGCCATCGCCAAGAAAGGTGCGTGTTGGGGAAAAACAGCAGTAGTCGGTAGCTAAATCCTCTGGTGTCTGATATAAACTAACATGGTGTACTTATGTTCTTCAGATTGCTTTCCATATGATTATGGAAATACAGTTCCCACAGAAAGTATTTGAACACTTTGGTCACACAAAACATACACAGATGAGCCAAAACATTATGACCTAATATGCTGTTGGTCCTCCAGGTGCTGCCAAAACAGCACCGACTTGCCGAGGCATGGACTCTACGAGACCCCTGAAGGTGTCCTGTGGTTTCTGGCACGAAGACATTAGCAGCAGATCCTTCAAGTCCTGTAGGTTGCGAGGTGGAGCAGCCGTGGATTGAACTTGTTGGTTCAGTACATCCCACAGATACTCAATTGGATTGAGATCTGGGGAATTTGGAGACCAGAGCAACACCTCTTCGTCATGTTCATCAAACTATTCCTGAACAATGTGTGTGTAACGGACATAGGCCAGTAAGAACTGTGCGTGTTAACCTCACTCCCCTGGCCTCAAGAGACACGCTAGCGACTGACGCCATAAACTCTCTTTAGCATCCTTGTTAGCGCGCCTGCCTCCCACACCAGAGACCCCGGTTCGAATCCCGCTCGGAGCAGGTCGGTTACATGTGCAGTGTGACAGGGTGCATTATCCTGCTGAAAGAGACCACTTCCACCAGGGGTGTACCTGGTCTGGAGCAATCTTTAGTAGATGGCATGTGTCAGATTGAAGACATGAATGGCCAGACCCAGGGTTTCCCAGCAGAACATTGTCCAGAGCATCACACTCCCTCCACTGGCTCGTTGTCGTCTCACAGTGCATCTCGGTCCTCCCCCAGGTCAACAGCGCACACATACATCCAGGTGATGTAAAAGAAAACGGGAGTCATCGGATCAGGTGACCTTCTTCCACTGCTTCAAGGTCCAGTTCTGACGCTCGTGTACCCATTGTAGGCACTTTCGACCGTGGACAGGGGTCATCACAGGCACTTTGATTGTGCCATACGCAGCAGAGTCTGATGCACTGTTGTGACTCACTCCTCCCATAACCCTCATTAAAATGTTGTGTGACTTGTGCCACAGTAGACCTTCTGTTGGCTCAGACCAGACGGGATAGCCTTCATTGCCCTTGTGCATCTATGAGCCTTGGGCGTCCAACACCCTGTCGCTGGTTTGTGGTTTGCCTCTCCTCAGACACTGATGGAAAATTCTCACCACTGCTGACCGGGAGCAACACACAAGCCTTGCCGTTTCAGAGACACTCTGACCCAGTCGCCTAGCCATTTGTCCCTTGTCAAAGTCGCTCTGATCTTTATTCCTGGCCATTTCTCCTGCATCCAACATGTTGATTACAAAAATTGATTGTTTGCTTACCGTCTAATCCACCCAGACCTTAATATGTGGCCTTGTTAGGAGATGATCAACGATATTCACTTCGCCCGTGACTGGTCATAATGTTTTGGCACGTCAGTATAAATGTCATTGCATTAGATAATAAAACCCGGAATATGCAAAAAAATGATGCTAGACCATCACTTTTCATTTGCTCTGCATTTATCTAAATATATGCATTTGATCTGTCTGCATTTATAAATTTATCTACAGAAATGGCATTCAGACATTTTTAAAGTGTTATTTTAGTGTTTAAATTCTTTAATTGGGCCGGAGTTTAACTTATTGACCATCCTTTTCTTTAAGGTGGTACAATCCACATGGTCTGCAGGAACAAGGACAAGGCGGAAGAAGCCAGAGCGGAGATCGTCAAAGAGTCTGGAAACAAAGTATGAGTTTATATTTGAATGACTGGAATGTGTTTTGGGTTGCGTTTTAGTAGTTAAAGGAGCTGAAGCTTCCATCGACGTGCCTTTTTGAGCAAGTCATTTAACTGCAGGTCACAGCAGGAGGACTGAACCTGCAGTAAAAATAAAAAAGCATCTGCTTAATGAAGAATAATGTAATAGTGTGTAAATCATTTACCATTTGCACAAAACTCAATGAATCATTGAAATGACCCTGTCTGGAAACAGATTTGCATCTCTATGTCTGTTTGTAATGCAAGACGTTTTTATAAAATGCATGACGTTTGGCCTGTGTCTGGTTGCAGGAAATCTATGTGCATATTTTGGATCTGTCTGAGACCAAAAAAGTCTGGGAGTTTGCAGAGTCTTTTAAGAAAAAGTACAAAACTCTCAACGTCCTGGTGAGGCAATCATCTTTCTGCTTTAAACTATACACTGTAGAGTCAAAAGTTTGGGGTCAGTAAGATTTTTTTTCTTTAGAAATTAATCATTTTATTCAGCAAGGATGCATTAAATTGATCAAAAGTGACAGTAAAGACATTTATGACGTTATAAAAGATTTCTGTTTTCAATAACTGCTGTTCTTTTGAACTTTCTATTCATCAAAGAATCCTGTGGAAAACAATGCATCATAGTTTTCACAAAAATATGAAGCAGCACAACTGTTTTCAACACTGATGATAATGTAAATGTTTCGTGAGCATCAAATCATCCTATTAGAATGATTTCTGAAGGATCATGAGTAATGATGCTGAAAATTCAGCTTTGATCACAGGAATAAATTACGTTTTACAATATATTCACATAGAAAACAAATATTTTAAATTGTGATAATATTTCACAATTTGCACAAATGTTATATACTGTATACCCACCCCAAACTTTTAAATGTACTGTAAATATAATATTTTGAATTACATTACCAGCCAATGGAAGTAATGATCATTTGGTTGGTTGATTGATTTGATTGTGACAGATCAATAATGCCGGCTGTATGATGACTAAGAGGGAGGTGAATGGTGAGGGTTTGGAGAAAAGCTTTGCCAGCAACTCTCTGGGTAAGTGAGCAAACAAACATAAACAAAACCAGCTCAATATCACCTCTGGACTAACACATCTTTCCTACTTACTTTATAATATCTTTAACAGCTTAGCAGAGTGTTTTCATCTGATCTCTGTGTTGTGTTGTGTTGTGTTATTCAGCCGTGTACATTCTCATCAAGAGCCTCATTCCTCTGCTGGAGAAGAGCCCTGACCCCAGAGTGGTGAGTAAACCAGAGACTGAGAGTGGGAGACAGAGGTCAGACGGGTCACCGTCTCTCTCCTCTCTTTCAGATAACAGTATCATCCGGTGGGATGCTGGTGCAGAAACTGCGAACAGGAAACCTGCAGTCTCAGAGGGGCAGATATGACGGCACTATGGTGTACGCACAGAACAAGGTATGCATACACATACAGTCAAAAGTAAAGCTTGTGTCCACATACAGAAACACTGTTATGATGCCATTTGCTAGTTTAATCATTTATGTAATAGAGCTCATTGTTTAATTACTTACATAAAGGGGACCTTACTTATGCAAAATTCACTTTAACAAGGTGTTTGAACACAGATTGTAAACAACCAGGCTATAATGGAAAAAATCCACCCACTCGTTTTTTTTATAATCCCCATAAATCATAAACAGTCTCTCCAAATAAGCGGTTCCAGATTTCTCTTATTAAGAATAAGCCCCGCCCACGACTGGTGATGATCTGCCCTATTAGCATAGGTCCCGTCCCTGAGTGAGCCACAGTCCACCATTTCTGTTTCCTCGCTGTAGCAGCTGAAAATTGTCTGACCCCCCCCAAAAATGTGGATACCAACAAACATAAGAGTCTCCAGACTCCCGACATCTGAGCCACTGAGGACACCGTGGTTGAATTTCATTTATGAAGGAAATGTGCCAAAGAAAGTCGTTAAAGTGTTATATATTTGCACAAATCATTTTACGCCGGACTGCTTCACAGGGTCAGTTGAACGCTAGATTTGCACAAAAGATTAACATGCTAGTCGATGCGTTGAATCAACTTAACTCCACAACAACTACATACACTTATCCACTAACCGTTCAGAAATGTCCAGTTGCATTCTAAAAGTTGTCACTTCTTCATCAGTCCGACTTTTGCTACTGACAATTTCTGACATTTTGGCTGCGTGACATTCTCCAGTTTTGTTGTTGCACAGTTCGGAAGTGTCTGAAGCACGAGCTGCAAAGGCTCCGCCCTCTTCTTTTATTCTCACAATGGCAATTTATAAAGTCAGAATTGCATGATATAAACACGCAATTGCGAGTTATAAAGTCAGAATTGCGAGTTATAAAGTCCAATTCTGAGGAAAAAAGTTAGTATTATGAGATATAAACTCGTAATTCTGAGGGAAAAAAGTCAGAATTGTGAGATGAAAACAAGCTTCCATACTTCTTGCTCCCCAAGGATGCATTTATTTGATCAAAACTACATTAAAAGCAGTAATATTGTGAAACATTATTACAATTTAAAAGAAAAAAATTATTTAAAATGTAATTTATTCCTGTGATCAAAGCTGAATTTTCAGCATCATTACTCCAGTCTTCAGTGTCACATGATCCTTCAGCAATCATTCTAATATGATGATTTGATGATCAAGAAACATTTATGATTATCAATGTTGAAAACAGTTGTGCTGCTTCATGTTTGTGAAAACCTTGATAGATTTTTTGGATTGCTTTATGAGTAGAAAGTTAAAAAGAACAGCATTTATTTGAAATAGAAATATTTTGTAACGTTATAAATGTCTTTACTGTTACTTTTACTTTACTGTGTTTTCATTACTTTGTTACTTGAGTGACTCTTTCAGAAGTGAGTTTGTACTTCATTCTTTGTGTTTCAGAGGCAGCAGGTGGTGATGACGGAGCAGTTTGCTAAAGCTCATCCCAACATCCACTTCTCTGTAATGCACCCCGGATGGGTCGACACGCCAAGTAATTGCAAACGCACAATCATCATAAATTTAAATGAAGGAACTGTCCATGTATGATTACAGACGCAGTTTCAAGAGACTATATGGAATATTTTTACATTTAAACTCGGCATGAAACGGAAGTTGCAATAGGCTTTTTCAATAGTCAGTACTCTTCCATACTGTGAAATGGCTTCTCAAACAAGAAAGAATGTAGGGCGGGACTTGATTTTGTCCATGGGGAATTGATTGGATGGTTTGATAGATGTGGATTGGATGTGATCTCATGTGAGTGACAGGTTGCCCCGCCCTCATGCCAGTAAACACATCACCAGGGAAGAGAAGGAGGGAGGGAAAGCTATTTTGATGAAAGATTACGAGGCACGTGAATTTAGGGGGAAAATAGAATGGTAATTTTTGATTTCATTATTGACTTTAAACAGGAAGTAAACTGAAAAATGTGATTACGTTTGGTCAAACATTTAAAATAAATAGTTAAGAGCACATAAAACATGCAGTTTCCATCATACCTATAAATTTTAACCTGAAAGTTTGATGTTGAACCTTGAATGCATTGCGTAAGTCGCTTTGAATAAAAGCTTCTGCTTAAAGCATAAATGTAAATATTTATTTATTCAGACTGATTTGAAGACGTCTAATGGATCTGTTCTCGCCTCTCGTTCTTTAGCCATTGCGAACGCGATGCCTGATTTCCACAGCTCAATGAAGGAGCGTTTGCGGACACCGGAGCAAGGGGCCGATACGGTCGTGTGGCTCGCTGTGTCTGAGGCGGCTGTCAAGAATCCCAGCGGGAGTTTTTTTCAGGGTGAGCAAACACACAAGCACACACACACACACACTGGCTGGGTTTTAAAACCTAGTGAGCCACCTTGCGGCCTACATAGGCAACATTTAACTGCAAATGAAATCGCATAAGTAACATAGAAATCTCCACGTGCCACACAAACAGCAATTAGTTGGCAGGATCAATTTTGCTTATTAATATACTGATATTTCCTTCAGCCCTGAAAATTATTACATTCTGTATAATTATGAATGGATTATTTATTTTACAATATTTTACCACAATATGAGTGCATTTTATCTATCTTTATGCTTCTTAGAATATCGCTGTATTAGTATAGCAACATGCTAAAGTCAAACTCTCATGGAATCAATTGAGTTCATTCCTTCATGCTTTTTGTGTGGTGCATAAAATCACCCCCTCAGAAGGCAGTGGGCAATGAGGCAGCGCACTAGGTTTTGAAACCAAGCTGCTGTCTTTCTCTCCATCTCCTCCAATAAGGCATCCATCTGTTTCAATATAAAAACAAGTGAGCCTTTCAGGAGACAAAGAATGGATGAAAGATGAAAGCAGGAGTGGTAGAGAGAAGACGGAGAGAACACAAAGAGTGTACAAAGGAAGACTGGACAATGAAAGTGAAAGAGAGAATGAGGATGAAAGAAGGAAAGAGCGAGAGAGATCAAGAAAGGGAAAAGCGGGTTGGCGGAGCTCCAGTGCAGCTGTAGTGGGCGGAGCTTCTGTACCAGACACGGCCGGAGTGAACTCAAGACGACCTTAAGAACAGTGAGCGCTCACATCTTCAGCGCCCGAGTTACTCAAGTACTACTCAGTCTTTTAACAGAAGACACTAGGGCCCTGTTGACACATGCAATTAAGATGTGTTTGTTCGATCGGATCACAAGTAGATGAGGGAGACACATTCTGTTGTTTTGTTTTGTCCACTTTCAACCACTTCTGTCCTGATTTCTTTGAGGGGAGGGTCTATGGGCAGGTGTTTTTTCAGGTCTTTCGATCTAATTGACAAAATAAGCTTGCGCAATTTACATATGAACGCGACCGGGGATGACGCATAAACATACGGAGAGCATCAGCTTTAATTTCTGCGCTGACAGCCACAAGACCAGCCGAACTCTGTAAGTGTGTGTTAGAAATCAGGAATGTGAGAGAACATTGTGCTTGGTACATTTTTCAAAAGTTTTAAATCCTGTCTGGCTAGCTCGCTTCCCATAATGTTTACGCGTTAGGTCAGAAGGCGGAGAGTAGACGATCTTTTGTGGCTGTTCGAACGCATTCGATCACATGAGCGTTTACACTACCAAAGCAATCCGGTTGAATGTGTTTCGACTACCTCTGGAAGTGGTCGAAAGTGGCTCAAAACGTTTTAGACCCTGTTTACACCTGTATTTAGAGTTGTCCACTTGTGATCTGATCAACCAAAACACATCTTAATACCAGGTGTAAACAGGGCCTATAGGTGATAGGGTAAAAAGTTAATATAATATTATGCCCTTTCTCTATTTTGCTTTTGGGCTCTACTAGAACAGGTTTTCATGCTTGAATGTTCAAAAACACATTATTTCCCCATATTCTCCATTGATGCAGCTCCTCTCTTCTCAGTCTGTCAGTAACGCTCTGTTTAGTTCCCGTCTCTATGAAGCCCCTCCTTCTAGAAAGCACAATGTGCTCTGATTGGTCGACTGGACCAGTGTGTGTGATTGGTCAACAGCTTTGAGCATGTTTGGGAAATGTCACGCCCCTTACCATAACCTCAAGTTTCAACACACTACTAACTCAACCAGGCCCCGCCCCTTTATTTAGCATATGTCTTAAGCGGGAATTATTTAAATGAGGAATATTGTGACGTGTTTGTTCCCAGAAGAAAACTCAAGACTACAATGGAGGCGTTTCAGGGAGTTCAGAAACAGTGACACTGATATAGAGAATCTATATTTGGGTTTGGTGGACCAATACGAATTATCCATTGTGAAACTCAATTGGTCAAAATCTAATTTATTCATGGTACATAGCCATATAAAGTTACCTAGCGACTGTAGCTTCTGCAAATACTCACTGCTGTGGCATTTCAATGGTAATGACGACTTCCTCGGTTGGTGCATCTTGCTTCAGGATGGCATATTCAGAGAGGCATACATCATCATTTAACAACTTTTTGTAACAAAATTTTGAAGGGAATCAACCTCACACTCATTCTGAAATGTTGCACTCTATATACATATCAACCAATAGGAATCTTTTCTCCATGTGAATTTGGACAGACGGCATGTTTTAAACATGTCTTTGTGTGTTTTGTATGTTCATTAGATCGGCAGATGGTGTCGGCTCATCTTCCCTTGGCCTGGACGCACAGTTCACAGCTGGAAGATCAGAAATTCATGAGCGTCATGGAGGATCTGGCCAAGGGCTTCCAGCCTCACTAAATACACTCGCATGAATCAATTGCAACACAAATAAATGTAGAACACTAACATATTGTAACATTATTCTCACCCGTAAAAGCAGCGTGAATGTACTAACAATACCTCACAATAACTTTTAGCTGTAGATCAAATGTCCTCCAGAACTCTGAAAGACTGTTATGCTTAATAAATGCTTAAAAATAAGCCTTTTACCACATTGACTACTTCCTGTTTCTTCCTGTCCTACTTCATTGTACATTTCAATTCTCTCCTATCATTGGTCACGGCAGACGCAGGAAGCGTTCTTTTCCGACAGCTCGTTCTGACACCATGTGATCAATCTCAGCCAATCACAGTGCGTTCTCACTGTGTCGGTGACTCCAACGAATCAGGTCAATCAGGTGGGAACCCGTTCTGACCGGAGTCACCCCAGCTGTCAATCACTCACTCACGGCCAATCACCTGGTGAAGCACAGGAAACTGACGGGAAAGGACATTTCCTGCTTTGGGGGGCCTGTGATTGGACGTTTTTTTGGTTTGAGAGTGTCACCTGATGTTCCAGAGAACGAGGAAGTGATGTGTAGTGTTTTTTTTTTAATTGTTATTTGTTCTGACAAAAATGTATGATTACATTTCTACATATATAGACTGTGTTATTAACCATTTAATAATGACATGACTGTAGTTTAACACGTTTTCGTCAAACATTAATAAATATCTCTGAAGGTGTGTTAAATGTGTGTTGGTGTATGTGGGAAAGTGAATGCAAATTGCTATTTAATTTTTTTCTTTTCCATCATGTCCCTTTAGAAGTTCAGTAGTATTCACCCCTAGAAACTATTAAAAATAAATATCTTTAACATGCTATTCAAATGACTAGGAGGAATATCTTGCATTCGAGATACAGCTTAGAACTTTATTGTAATATTTCGTTCAATCTCTGGGCAGAAACTACCAGTCAGCATTGAGACTTGCGTCAGTTTTCATATTAGCGACAAGAGATTTTCGTATGAAAAATACAGATGTTTGAGCGTTCCAGCACAGGAGCTCAACTTTGTATACATAGAGAATAATACTTCATATTACTGACTGAACTACTGAAGTAAAGCAAGTCTTAGAAAAAAGAACATAGAAAAACAGGTCTCAAAGTCATTTAGAGTTATTTACAGTTTTAGAGTTAGAAGCATGGTGAAAATTACAGTGTTTTCAATGTCTGAAGATAAAGAAAACAGTTTTCCAATTTTACATGGTGGCAAAACGGGATAGGAATAGTTCACCCAAAATTAAAATGTCAATTATTTACTCACCCTCATGTTGTTCCAAACCTGTAGGTTATGAGTTTCTTTGTTCTGTTGAACACAAAAGATGATATTTTGAAGGATATGGGTAACCAAACAGTTGATGGACCCTGTTTGACTTCCATAGTATGGAAAAAATACAATGGAAGTCAATGGGGCCCATAAACATTCTTCAAAATATCTTCTTTTGTGTTCAACAGAAGTTTTGGAACAACTTGGGTGAGTAAATGATGACAAAATGTTCATTTTTGGGTGAACTATCCCTTTAAGGACATAAGAACAATCATTCTAAACGAAAATGAAAGATGAGATGAGAAAATACAATTGTCGACAGTTATCTTTCCAATTAAATGACAAAATATGACGTCACACAACATACAACTTCTGCTTTCTGTGACGTCTCTGCATACATTCACGTCGTGCTTGGTTTTTACATGAAGCGAAAATTAGGAAAATCAGTTTATGAATGGGCATGAGATTATTTACAAAGCGCGGGACGAAAGCGCGCGGGCCAAATCGAACCGAGCAGCGTGAAGCACGCGCTTTACAAAGGCACAAATCAGCCATTTAATGCAAACACTCGCACAAACGCCGTTTGTACCCTCAGATCATGAACACACACACACACACACAGACTGTGCAATTCAGTGCAAGGAACAGAGAACTCGTCAAGACAATGAACGAAGGAGAATGACTGAGGGAAACTCCAGACGCGACAGTTGAGCTAAGATTTCGAAAGTAAGCAGAAACAGCGCTGGTCAGTTATAATGTTTGTAAACAGGTTTCAGTTCTATCTTCTCATTGGCCAGTGTTACGTTAGTTTTTAGCTGTATGTAAATTTAAAACATCTAGAAGCTGCTTCCAGCGGCACAACTTGAATCTGAAGCCATGTTGAAAGAAATATAGGCCCTAATTCTTAAAGAAATATACACCCAAAAATGACAATTCTGTCATCATTTACTCACGCCGTTCCAAAACCGTATTATTTTCTTACTTCAGTGGAACACAAAAAATGTTTATATTCCAAGTAGTTTCGTGTCAGGAAAAGACTGAAATGCTAAAAATCCCGCTCTCAAATCTCATTTGCATATCTATTTGCTAGCAAAAAATATCACTGGTTGTCACGCTACTACAGCATGAAAGCTTGTTTCCGCCACAGAATAAAAAAATTAAAAAAGGTAATTGCGACTTTTTATCTCACCATTCCGACTTTTTTCTCACAATTGCGAGTTTATATCTCGCAATTCTGACTTTATAACACGCAATTGCTAGATATAAAGTCAGAATTGTGAGATATAAACTCGCAAATCTGAGAAAAAAGTCAGTCTTTTTCCCCCCTCAGAATTGGACTTTATAACTCGCAATTGTGAGTTTAGATTGCGTGTTATAAAGTCAGAATTGCGAGATAAAAAGGTCGCAATTATCTTTTAAAATGTTTTTATTCTGTGGTGGAAACAAGCTTCCATCCTACGGAAACCCTTAAAGGGACAATATGTGATGGGAAAAAAAAAAATATGAGACGGGAGGTAAAATTATGTGTCTACATTTTTGCGTTCTTTTGCAAATGTTTTGCAGTCCAAAGTGATATTTGCGAGCCAGCTCAAAGTTTTGTGAGGGAACGCAAAAGCATTGAAATATATTTTTTCTAACCATCTCATATGTTTTCCATCACCATGTCCCTTTAGGGGCTCCGTACATATGCAATTGCAATACGGTAACTTAGAATATGCAAACAATCAGATTTTAACTACTACTATGAAGTAAAACAAGTTCATTTTGTTGCACATTTAATATAGCGCATAGGTCACAAAGACTATTTTTATTGTTTTTGGTTTTGGACGGTATCATAAGGTTTCAGAAGAGTTGTAATATAGTGCCCATGTCGTATGGACTTATTTTATGATTTTTTGAGCCCCAGTTCTCATTCACTTCTATTGTATGGAAAGAGCAGCATCAACATTCTGCTAAGCATCTCATTTTCTGTTCCACAGAAGAAAGTGAAACAGTTTTGAAAATATGCGAGGGTGAATAAATATTGACAAACTTTTCATTTTTGAGTTAAGCATCACTTTAATTTGTCCCTAAACCACAGAGAAATGATTATTAGTTCTATAAATAGTGTTTAACAGCAGAACACTACAAACATCATGTACTAACTTTGTTTTTTTTTTAGTCATAAAATGCTCCATGGATTTTATATGCTACATTTAATCATCCTCACCTACCTGACCTGAATACGTCTGTCTCCTAGTTTGAGTGTTATTGGGTTTAAAGTGACTTTTTTGGGGAAAAAGCACGTTTGTATGAAAATGTATGCAAGTGGCGGTTACTATGGCCAGTGGCATTCAAATTCAAAAAGTGGAAGAAAGATAAACAAGACAGATGGATAAATAAACAGGATATTGGATGAAGGAAATGCTTCCTGCTTTTTTTTGAATGATACTTATGGATAGAGGGACACATACACACACACACACACACACACACACACACAGAAGAGCGCAAATATTGTGCTTTTAGAAGTACCTTGAGTTCATGTTCGCTCAAATCCAGGCCATCATACCTCATAAGAGATATGAATGCCCGATTCAGAAAATCAAGGCCCATCCCAATAACACACACATATTCACATACACCGTGTTGAACTGTCTGTTTTGCGTAGACTCCATGGCTGAAGGACGAGAGAGTTAGACAGGTAGGTGAGTGTTTCCATGATCCTCGGCAGATATCTGTTGGTGGAGTGTGGGCGGGGCCTTCAGGAACAGCGAATCAGCGGGGAGAGAATCCCGCCGCTACACTGCTGCCCACCACCTGCGTCATGTCCCAGATCTGTGGACAGACCAATCAAACGATTAGTAAGGAGGACCAATCAGAAGTCAGGAGAAGACTTCATTCATCAAACACAATCAGAACAAACTTGTGTACATTGTAAGTAAAACCATTCACATGTAACGTACAAATGGATTCTATAATACACTAGCAGTGTTATTTTAGTATTATTTATATTAGTCACGATTCCTCTATTAAATTCAAGTACTCCATTTAAAAAAAATCCTTGATTACAATTTACCCGTGTCAATTTACCTGTGTTTTCCGGCAAAATACCGGAAGTGGTGCGTTCCATGGACGAGAATCCATGAACCACATTATTAGACTCTTTTCTAAGGCTGTGCTGTGAGTTTGGGCTACTTATAACGTTCATTTGGGAATGCAATGTGCGCCATTTCATCAGATTTGTAACGTAAATCATTTATAAACCTACGCCAATACAGGAGAATACATCAATATGTTTCTAAAAATGCAAAGTGTTCACTGCAATTTCCAAAATAATGTTTGATGTCCACATATTCTTGTTCGAGAAATTACAGTGGCTGTAGCATTTGTTATAATACATAACGTACATAAGATAATTGTTTATATTGTGTATTTTAACAATGTTGTTCTATTGTACTAAAAAGTAAAAATGATTACTTGCTTTTTACACTTTATTTGAACCAAACCAAATATTATTGCCTATTGTTATTTACACTATATTGCCAAAAGTATTGGGACACCCCTCCAAATCATTGAGGTGTTCCAATCACTTCCATGACCAAAGGTGTATAAAATCAAGCACCTAGGCATGCAGAAGCTTCTACAAACATTTGTGAAAGAATGGGTCGCTCTCAGGAGCTCAGTGAATTCAAGCATGGTACCGTGATAGGTTGCCACTTGTGCAATAAGTCCATTCGTGAAATATCCTCACTACTGAATATTCCACGGTCAACTGTTAGTGGTATTATAACAAAGTGGAAACAATTGGGAACAACAGCAACTCAGCCACGAAGTGGTAGGCCACGTAAAATCACAGAGCGGGGTCAGCGCATGCTGAGGCACACAGTGCGCAGAAGTCGCCAACTTTCTGCAGAGTCAATAGCTACAGATCTCCAAACTTCATGTGGCCTTCAGATTAGCTCAAGAACAGTGCGTAGAGAGATTTGTGGAATGGGTTTCCATGGCCGAGCAGCTGCATCCAAGCCTTACATCACCAAGTGCAATGCAAAGCGTCGGATGCAGTGGTGTAAAGCACGCCGCCACTGGACTCTAGAGCAATGGAGACGTGTTCTCTGGAGTGAACAATCACGCTTCTCTGTCTGGTAATCCGATGGACGAGTCTGGGTTTGGTGGTTGCCAGGAGAACGGTACTTGCCTGACTGCATTGTGCCAAGTGTAAAGTTTGGTAGGGGGGGTTATGGTGTGGGGTTGTTTTTCAGGGGTTGGGCTTGGCCCCTTAGTTCCAGTGAAAGGAACTCTTAATGCTTCAGCATACCAAGACATTTTGGACAATTTCATGCTCCCAACTTTGTGGGAACAGTTTGGGGATGGCCCCTTCCTGTTCCAACATGACTGCGCACCAGTGCACAAAGCAAGGTCCATAAAGACATGGATGAGCGAGTTTGGTGTGGAGGAACTTGACTGGCCTGCACAGAGTCCTCAACCCGATAGAACACCTTTGGGATGAATTAGAGCGGAGACTGCGAGCCAGGCCTTCTCGTCTAACATCAGTGCCTGACCTCACAAATGCGCTTCTAGAAGAATGGTCAAAAATTCCCATAAACACACTCCTAAACCTTGTGGAAAGCCTTCCCAGAAGAGCTGAAACTGTTATAGCTGCAAAGGGTGGGTCAACTCCATATTAAACCCTACGGATTAAGAATGGGATGTCATTAAAGTTCATGTGCATGTAAAGGCAGGCGTCCCAAAACTTTTGGCAATATAGTGTATGTATATTTTATTAATATTTTGCATTATCTATTTTTTATATGTTCAGTTTTTTAGTTTAGTTCATTTTAAAAAAAAATTTAAATAGCAGCTATTAACTTTTTGTCAGAAACTCTAGTAGATTACATGTTATTTTGTTTAGTTTGTCTATTCAGAATCGTAGGAGAATCGTGACCTTAATTTTAATTTTAAAAAAATCGTGATTCTCAATTTATCCAGAATCGTGGAGCTCTGATATATATTTATATGTCCAATCAAATAATCAATTCAGGTAGATGTTTTAAAATCATGGCTTGATATTTCATATTTCATTTGTCTCAAAAAATGAAAAGTTGAGAGCATTGCATTGTGGGATATGATGTTCCATGCAGTGTGATCTGGTTATATACTGCACAGTTGAACAAATGTAGACATTTGGATAGTATATGCATAAAAAACAATGCACATACTGTGTTAGTATAGATATGGTATACTGCAGGAATAACTAAACATGACAGTATGCTCCTCCAAACAATGAAAAAGATCAAGCATGAGCGTATGACCTTAACAACTCGATCACTCCCACATGTGACCATCAGTCCTCGGCTCTGGTCCATGTCCATGTAAGCGATGTTGTGTTTCCCTTCATGAAACGTAGCCAGAGGAGTCCGACTGCAACACGCAAATGTAAACACACAAGAATAAGAATCAAACAGAAAAGCAAAGAGAACAGAAAGAAGACAAACTAAAATAAAACGACTCACTCTTCCTCTTTGATTGTGTCGTAGCAGTCATCACACATGCGCACCTGGAACTCAAAGCCCATGACGGGGTACGTGGAGCGTTTGGAACTACACTTCCCACAAATGGCCTTACCACACTTCCTGCAGTGATGCTGAGGACAGGATATGACACGTGCATTACATCAGGAAGCACTGAGACACTGCATTAACAGTACTTAGAAGTGCAGATGAATAACAGGCTAAAAAGATTTGGATCTTTAGATCTTTAACCGTACTGTTGCGCTCAGATAACGGCGGTACCTGTCGGAGTCCCAGGGTCTTGGTGTCCCACATCTGCTTTATATTCCAAAAAAACGGCTGTTCACATTTCTGACAGGAATCACTCTCCAGCCACTGCGGAGCCTGAAAAGAGAGAGTTACAGAGAGAGAGATAACCTATGTCTCTGTGACATTTTGAGTCTGAGCCGCTTTCTGGTTACCATAGAGATGGATGTGACTTTAATGACTGATGCAGGGGTTGCCATGGCGACGCCAAGAAAACTTCGTCACTGCTCCATGATTAGACCATGGATTCATTCAAGAATATGTTCTGATACAGGTGTTTGTGTCCAGTGTGTATCTAAGCTTGTACTATATTAGTATTCATAAAACAGATCGTTCCCGTCCAGGATGCTTATTGGTCAATACAGCGTTCCAGCCATGCTAAAACATGAGACCGTAACAGTCAGGGCTTGACATGAACTTTTTTGCTCATCAGTCACTGTGGCTAGTGGTTTTCTAAAGTTACTAGCCACTCAGGATTTTCACATCGATACCATGGGGGAAATCTGCCATATATATATTTTTTTAATATCATCTCATAATTTGGCAGCAGGTTTATTAGGCTGCTGTCACTTTAAGACCTTACGCACGGATCCATTATACTGTTACACATGCGTTTTCTTTCTCAACTGTTTACATTCACTTAAAACAGAACTGACTGTGTTTATGTGAATACTCACCAAGACCGGCATTTTGACATTATTTTGTGTGTATTTGACTGTTAAAGCGCAATAAGCAGCAGCAAAAAAAAAAAAAAATTTAGTGCTGAGAGGCGGCTTTATGTGGCGCACTTTGGTTGAGAGCACAAATTCTGCGGGAATGAGTAAAATTATGCACAATACGCGCAATCCCACAGCGAAATTCAATCCCTGTAACAGCAACAATATTCATCTGAAGCAAATGAAACGAGTGAGTGAGCAGAGGCGGGTTGTGTGTAAATCGTTGTCGGAGAGATGAGACCCACATTTGGCGGAAGTTAATGTCAAGCCCTGGTAACAGCTATGACATTTACGTCCATATGTCAACTACAGTACAAGTACCTCTTCTCGTGTTGTGTCCATGTTCCACACTGTTATTCCTCCATCAGCAGAGCAGGACACCAACTGATGGGTCAAACGCAGATACCGCAACGCCTGGACCTTCTCACTGAGACACAGACAAAAACAGAATGACTGACTGGACCAGACAACTGATTATTCCTACATACACTTCTGTTCAAAAGTTTGGGGTCAGTTTAGATTTTTTATGGTTGTTGAAAGAAGTCTCTTCTGCTCACCAAGGCTGCATTTCTTTGATCAAAAATACAGTAAAAACAGTGAAATATTATTACAATTTGAAAAAATGTGTTTTCTATGTGAACATATTTTCAAATGTAATTTATTCCTGTGATCAAAGCATCATTACTCCAGTCTTCAGTGTCACATGATCATTCAGAAATCATTCTAATATGATGATTTACTGCTCAAGAAACATTTATGATTATTATCAGTGTTGAAAACATAACAGTTGTGCTGCTTCATATTTTTGTGGAAACTGTGATACATTTTTCTTGTCTTTGATGAAGAGAGTTCCAAATATAAAAACAGAATCAAAAATAAAATGGAACTGAAAATAGAGAAATACTACTTAATTCCCATAGCTCTCAATTTTGGTTTCTCATGCCATTCACAGCCTGGTAGCACTTATAGCAACGTTTCATTATTACTGTCAAGTGTGCGTATGTTGTATATATGGTTTATGAGGTCACAAATGTGTATAATGACAAGGGTTATTACAACGTAAACATGACAAATAACTTAAAAAAAAAACATACTAAACGGTGTTTTTTGAAATTCAAATGCAGAAGGTTGTGTGATGGGTAGGTTTAGGGGTAGGGTTAGTGTAAGGGGAGAGAAGATACAGTTTGTACTGTATAAAAACCATTACGTCTATAGAGTCCCCACAAAGATAGTGAACCAGACGTGTGTGTGTGTGTGTCTCACTCACTGGTGTCCCTGTAGTAGTAATGTGCGTCCCTGTCTGCCACCAATGTCCCACATGATCACACTGTGATCAGATGCTCCAGAAAACAGCCACCTCTGAACCGGATCCCAATATAACACAGCAACACTCCCTACAGACAGACAGGTAGAAGAGTGTTAAAGGAAAAGCTTAGGTTTGAAATCAGTTCATTTTCTTTCACAAAACTGTGAAACCAGTTACAAAAGACACTCAGATGTGTATGTATGTGTTGAGAAAAAGCAAGCTATAGTTTGGAGACTAAACCTTTTAGCTCTAAACTACTTAATGTGGACTATAAAGGCCCTGCTATGCTTCAAGTGAAATCGAAGAGTGAACTGGTGTGACATCACTTCGAACAAAATCAGGCCAAAACGAAGTTCGTTGGAGTTTATTTCAGGATTTCATTAACAGCTTCTCAATATATATATATATATATATATAACAACAGATGTCCTCATTCAGATAGCATGGTAAGGTATGTATTTGTAGGTGTTACCTTCATGTCCCTTTAGTGTGGTAATGACAGAACACGACTGTTCATCCAGTTTCAGTAGAGTGATCTGCCCTGAATAATCTCCCACAAAGGCATGCTGGGTATCATTATCATATCTGCATATGTAGTCAAGAAAACAACACAGAACAGAGGAAATAATCCTAATAACAAAAATCATATTTAAAACAGTTTAAGACACTAAATCATTTGACAATCCATTACAATTTATAATGAATTATTTAATCAAAATGACATTCAGGGACTTGTAAACTAGATATGCATGAGCATAACTACGGTTTCCACAAAAATATGAAGCAGCACAATTTTGATAATAATGTTTGTTAAGCAGCAAATCATCATATAATAAATTCTGAAGGATCATGTGATAGTGAAGACTGGAGTAAACATGCTGAAAATTTTGCTTTGATCACAGGAAGTAAAATTACATTTTAACATATATTACAATAGAAAACAGTTCTTTTAAACTGTAATAATATTTCACAATATTACTGTTTTTACTGTATTTTTGATCCAATAAATACAGCCTTGGTGAGCAGATAAAAAAATCTTACCACCACCAAACTGGACAGAAATTCTGATGAAAGTGCATGCACATTTTCAAGTAACGATATAATTATTATTAAACCCCCCAAAAAAATAATACTTAAAAAAATTATTATTAATATAATTTCATTAACACATGTAACGTTACCTCCAACACGGCACAGTACCCCTATAGAAACCACTGCGATCCACAGAAATCGCATGCATAAAAATGTAAAAATGCATTTGAAATATTTCTCAGGGAGAGACTCAAGTCAAGGATATTGTAAACAGGAAGCCCATGAGCCAAAGCTGTGGCGTCCCAGCATAGAGCCGCTCTGAGTGCTCATCCAGCTGATGCTTTTATCATGACCCGTACTGATCACCCACTGACTCTCCAGAGAGAAGATGAGGTCCGACACACGGTTCTGATGAGCTGCATACACAAACACACACACAGTTGGAGTTGGAGGGGCTAAAAGATAACCTTATAAACCTTATAAAAATAACCTTATAAAGTTCATACACTACACAGTTGAGTACAGAGTTACACAAAAGTACAGAGTGCACAAGTACACAGTGCTGCACAAGTGCATAGTGCATTAGCGCATAGTGCATAAGCGCACAGTGCATTAGCGCATAGTGCATTAGCGCATAGTGCATAAGCGCACAGTGCATTAGCGCATAGTGCATTAGCGCATAAGCGCACAGTGCATTAGCGCACAGTGCATTAGTGCATAAGCGCACAGTGCATTAGCGCATAAGCGCACAGCGCATTAGCGCATAGTGCATTAGCGCATAAGCGCATAGAGCATTAGCGCATAAGCGCACAAGCGCATAAGCGCACAGTGCATTAGCGCATAAGCGCACTAGCGCACAGTGCATTAGCGCATAAGCGCACAGTGCATTAGCGCATAAGCGCACAGTGCATTAGCGCATAAGCGCACAGTGCATTAGCGCATAAGCGCACAGTGCATTAGCGCATAAGCGCACAGTGCATTAGCGCATAAGCGCACAGTGCATTAGCGCATAAGCGCACAGTGCATTAGCGCATAAGCGCACAGTGCATTAGCGCATAAGCGCACAGTGCATTAGCGCATAAGCGCACAGTGCATTAGCGCATAAGCGCACAGTGCATTAGCGCATAAGCGCACAGTGCATTAGCGCATAAGCGCACAGTGCATTAGCGCATAAGCGCACAGTGCATTAGCGCATAAGCGCACAGTGCATTAGCGCATAAGCGCACAGTGCATAAGCGCATAAGCGCACAGTGCATAAGCGCATAAGCGCACAGTGCATAAGCGCATAAGCGCACAGTGCATAAGCGCATAAGCGCACAGTGCATAAGCGCATAAGCGCACAGTGCATAAGCGCATAAGCGCACAGTGCATAAGCGCATAAGCGCACAGTGCATAAGCGCATAAGCGCACAGTGCATAAGCGCATAAGCGCACAGTGCATAAGCGCACAGTGCATAGTGCATAA
This sequence comes from Coreius guichenoti, assembly GCA_039654105.1. Taxonomy (NCBI): domain Eukaryota; kingdom Metazoa; phylum Chordata; class Actinopteri; order Cypriniformes; family Gobionidae; genus Coreius; species Coreius guichenoti. The sequence goes on from CM077174.1 coordinate 36,952,004, forward strand.
GCGCACAGTGCATTAGCGCATAAGCGCACAGTGCATTAGCGCACAGTGCATAAGCGCATAAGCGCACAGTGCATTAGTGCATAGTGCATAAGCGCACAGTGCATTAGCGCATAAGCGCACAGTGCATTAGCGCATAAGCGCACAGTGCATTAGCGCACAGTGCATAAGCGCATAAGCGCACAGTGCATTAGTGCATAGTGCATAAGCGCACAGTGCATTAGCGCATAAGCGCACAGTGCATTAGCGCACAGTGCATAAGCGCACAGTGCATAAGCGCACAGTGCATTAGCGCACAAGCGCACAGTGCATTAGCGCACAAGCGCACAGTGCATTAGCGCACAAGCGCACAGTGCATAAGCGCACAGTGCATTAGTGCACAGTGCATAAGCGCACAGTGCATTAGCGCACAGTGCATAAGCGCACAGTGCATAAGCGCATAAGCGCACAGTGCATTAGTGCATAGTGCATAAGCGCACAGTGCATTAGTGCATAGTGCATAAGCGCACAGTGCATTAGCGCATAGTGCATAAGCGCATAGTGCATAAGCGCACAGTGCATTAGCGCACAGTGCATTAGCGCACAGTGCATAAGCGCATAAGCGCACAGTGCATTAGTGCATAGTGCATAAGCGCACAGTGCATAAGCGCACAGTGCATTAGCGCACAGTGCATTAGCGCACAGTGCATTAGCGCATAGTGCATAAGCGCACAGTGCATAAGTGCATAGTGCGTCATTTGGAACACAACTTATGTTAGGAATGGAACACTAGCGTTCTGCTTACTGTGCAGTACATACTGCCTATTACCAGTGCGTCCCAATTCGCATACTATCCGTCCTAAATAGTATTAGTAAAATAGTAAAATAGAATTAGTATGTCCCAAATTGTAGTATGTTTTCCAAAGATACTCGGACAGATCAACGCACACTCTAACGGCTGATATTACTTATTATTTAACCTGACGAAAATATATTTATTCAGTGTATCCACATTATATTTCACCTGCAACAGCATTGTGAACTTTTGTAATGATACGTTTGGCCATTAACTTTTAAATGCATCATTATATTTAAATTGCAAACACATGAGGAGTCTCTGCATTAAAGACTCACGAATGGCAGATCAACGTGCTACTACATTTCTCTCTGATACGGTAGGAAATGAAACTGAATGTGGAGGATTTTAACTGTGACGAGATGATTGACAGGACAGTTTAAACGGTGAAGGGATACACGTAACTAAGCGACAGAGTCCGTTAAAGATGACGAAGTAGTATGTCCCAAAGCTTGCATACTCTTCTGCTACACACTCAAAAGTATGTACTTTTTCTTCACAAAAAAAAAAGAGTACATACTTTTAGGTCGTAGTATAAGTAGGCAGCATAGGCTTTCTTTTAAATAGTATGTGAAACTGTCTGCAGAATGCATGATAAACAGTAGCATGCTACATTGTTGTCACATGACCTCATTTGCATAAGGGTTATTATTGTTAACTAAAACTACTAAAAACTGTTTTGTAAATAGAAATGAAGCTGAAATCAAATAAAATTATTTAATAAAGAAAACAAAAAATAGAAATGATGCCAAACTAAAAAACACTAAATTAACTGGAAATAAATAAAACCTAAAACTGAATTAAACAAAAACTGAAATAAAGCAAATTAAACCTAAACAATAATATAAAAAAGACAAAAGCACTAATAAAAATTAGCCTACAAAAGATTGAACAAAAAATAAAAAGAAAACTGAAAATATAAAAATAAAATTCATAATTCATAATTAATATTTGAAAAATAAAATAATACTAAAGTAACAGTTTTTTGCATGCATGTTTAATTATAAAAAAATATTTAGTTATTTAGTATTTTAATTCATTTAATTTTTATTAATTATAATTTTGGGTCAAATGTCTTAACCTTTGGCAGTCCAATCACATAATGAGTTAAGAAAAAAATGATTCTTTCTTCTGATTCATTCGTCACAGATGAAGTTGAGCAAATTGCATTGTGGGATACAGTACACCGTGAATTGTGCTCTGCTCTGCTGTACTGCACTTTATGCGGATCATCATCTGCACACCAACACACACTTTTGTGATTTGCTTTGAAGGCAGAGAGTATTGTGTGTTGTGAGATGTTTGAGAGACGATGTCATCATCTGATGATGTCACTGTGTGTCCTGATAGGGCGACTAACAGTGTGACTGTATTTGATCAGAAAGGAACATAATGCAGATCACAATACCAACTAATTCATACAAATTAAGTCAACTAAAATGTTTGACGGTTATGAACCGGAATACCATCTCTCTCACACACATGCTTTCCTGGCATTGTCCGGTTTTCTCCAGACACATTTTCCAGAGCAGCTCTGACTCATCCAGTTATAATCATCTAGTGTGTGTGAGTGACTAGTGAGAGCTCACATGGGAGTCTCAGCCCCAGGGCATGCTGGGAAAGAACAAATGATCCTCAAGTGATTGGGTGGGCCAAAGGAAAGTAGCGTAGTGTGTGTGTGTGTGTGTGTGTTTCCCCTCTATCAAGGAAACACACACACACACCCAGGGGACAGAGAGCACATGTGCCGTACAAACACACTTCAGCGCTCTGCTGGAAGGGAAATCCTACCCATCGTCCAAAGTGTGTTAGAACACTAATGGAAAAACACAAGTCTATGGTTTTACCTGGGTATGTTTTTACATGGTTCATTTTGTTGAAATCTTCTGAGATGAGGAACTCCTGTGAAAGACAGAAAAAAAGAACATTGCATGAATTACTTAATGGGTTAGTTTACCCACTTACTAACGCTGGCTACAAACCCAGATGACTTTCATCTTTTGATGACTTTTCCATACAGTGATCGGGACACTCAAGATCCAAATAAGGACAAAAAAAGCATATACTTCAAGTCTTCTGATTACTTTTATGGTGCTTTTTGTCCACATGCAGTCCCTATATAAACTACCATTAAAAAGTTTGGGGTCAGTAAGATTTTTTTTATAAAGAAATTAATACTTTTTTATTCAGCAAGGGTGCACCGACTTGATCAAAAGTGACAGTAAAGACATTTATAATGTTACAAAGGATTTCTATTTCAAATAAATACTGTTTTCAACTTCTATACATCAAATCATGATGAAAAAAAATGCAACTTTTTTCAACACTGATAATCAGAAATGTTTCATGAGCAGCAAATCATCATATGAGAATGATTTCTGAAGGATCATGTGACACTGAAGACTGGAGTAATGATGCTGAAAATTCAGCTTTGATCACAGGAATAAATTACATTTTAACAATGTATCCACACAGAAAACACTTATTTTAAATAACATTTCACAATATTACTGTTTTTACTCTATTTTTGATCAAATCAATACAGTCTTGGTGAGCAGAAGACTTTTTAAAATTATAATAATAAATAATTCTAACCAACCCCCAATTTTTAACAGTGGTTTATGTCCTTTGTATCAAAAAAGAGCAGTGTGAACATTCTGCTAAACATCTCAATTTGTTCTCCACAGAAAACCATACATTTTGGGAATGACATGAAGGCAAGTAAATTATAAAAAAGTAAATTTTTTGGTGAACTATCCCTTTATTACACAAATACAAGCATCTAAACAGATATGGCTTCATATTTCGGCTTCCACGTCATCAAGTGCCGCTGAAGACCGTCTCAATTTGAAGAATCCTAAGAAGTCAGCCTTCGCTTCGCCTCTTTCATTCAGCTCATTTTGCAGGATGCAAGTTTATCCTTCGTGTCCTTCAATCACAATTCTTTGCACACATTCCAATTCACAAAAATGAGCCGGCACTGAGCTTGTCTGAGTTCATTATGAAATGTAGGACAAACATAATGTTTTCAGAGATGAAGGCGTTCATGTTATCTTTTGTTTTGGTGTAAATTAATCCCTTAACACCTTAAAACTGGCAATAACGTAAACCACTGGGAGACCACAGACGCTCGTCATTCACAGTATTGCATTAATCAAAAGCCAGTTAATATAAAGATTTTTATAGGGCTGCCCCCTAATAGTCGACTAAACGTTAGTCGACCAAAACTGTATTTGTCACAAAAAAAGAACCCCATAGGAAGTTGCGAAGTCACACAGTCCACGAGGAACAGATCATTAATGGCGGGTCCTTGTGGTAATTACAGTATGTCGAGCAGAAAATCCAAATGTTTGCCTATCATCCATCAAATATGACCTCAAACATGGCTTATCATTTAAAACATAAGTAGCAACTTTAAATGGCCACTCGCTCTAACATTAACCTAGATAAATGTGCGCTATTATTAGGCGCATACCCAAGTATTTGTGCGGAGTGTGGAAGCTGAAGTATTATTGCGCTTACTGCACGACATGGAGGCGCCAGCATGATCACTTGCATTTTTTCCCTGAGAAACAACTTAAAATACTCAATTTTTGATAAGAGTAATACATCATTCGAAACTGTAGTATATATACACTTTTATTTCTGTAAACTCACAATAACAACAAAACGTGCTTTTGTAAAATAAAGAAAACATGGCTCACTTTCTGCCGTCTCAGTCTCTGTGAAGTGGAGCGCCTCACAAAAATGAACTGAAACTCAGTGTATGCTACTTGCCTATACATCTGCTTTTAAAGTGCCCCTATTATGGTTTTTCAAATATTCCCTTTCATGCAGTGTGTAATACAGATGTTTGTGAATGTAAACGTTCTGCAAAGTTGTAAAGTTGAAAGTGCACGATAAATAAAGTTATTGTCTCCCAGAAGAAAGAATCGAGTCTGAACCACCTAAACGAGTCGTCTGTATTTCGGATCTCACTGCATTACCTGCGTTCTACGTCACTAGATAAAATAATTGTATAATGCCCGCCTATGTTGCACACTGTCTGCCCACGGACATCTTGTCTCACCCACAAACACGTCATTTTACTGACGACTGCTTCTCAAATCTCGGAGTTCAACGCGGGATTCGCAGAACGCTTCCTCTTGAAAGATGGGTCAGTACGCAGTTTATTTGAACCAGCTGCTCCTCAGAATCAAAACCTGTAAGTATGATCAATTATTGATGTATATATATTTTCTACCGGGTGTGGTGATATGAGAAAATTAAACTGTTTTTTTGACCTTTGATGAATGTAAACCTGTTGTAGGAGACGCCAAAACAAAATTAGGAAACTTTAAAATAGCATAATAGGGGCACTTTAAAAGAAACCAATTCAAAATGAAAACAAATAGGCTACTCTCTGATAATGTACTCCGTGTGAAGCTTTATGTGTGCGCTTCAACGCGGAATACATTATGTTACACCTGTATATATATATATATATATATATTAAGGCTCAATATGATTTAGTATCCCCCCCACCCCACTACATATTTAAGTAATTAAATTAAAATAAACGTGCAACTAATGGCTTAAATGGTCAACTACTAGTCAACTAGACAAATTTTAGACTAGACAAAGCCCTATATTCTTAATATGAAGTATGTTTCCAAAATTAAGTTAAGTTTTAATAGTTTTTTTTTTCTGTGAACATGTGTGACGTAGCCATGCGCACTTACTAGACCATCTCATTCTAGCCTACAAGCCTCAGAAGGACTGGACTAGGAAGGACACAACCTCACTAAGATGCAGCCTTCCGTTTGAGAAACGCCCATAGAGACATAATATTCAACATTTGAAAACACTTTAGCCCTCGGGGGGGCGATACAGTGACACTTACCACAACAGCCCCATTGTCCTGTCCTATGAAGATCCGCTTGCTCTCATGGTGATATGACATACAGGAGCACGGAGCTGGACAGAAACACAAACACTTGACCTACTTCCTCTGAGATTTCTGCTGCTTAAAGGTTAAGCGTGTCATTTGTGTGCTACTAGCGGCACCAAAGACAACACTTCGTTTTTTTTTAATTCACAAACAGTCTTTTCAACAACACTGTATTATTATTTCTGTTACAAATATTCAAATTATTACAGAAGTACTGGGATAAAAGTTTATAATTCGGACATAAACACTGATGTCTACGGAAGAGACCAAAATTGGCGCTTGAAATAACGATTGTATCTATTACATCATTACACCAGTAGGTGGCGACAAGTGACTGTTAAAAATATGTATTTGTCATTGAATCATTCATTCAAGAGATTCAATCAAAAGTGCTGATTCATCCAGTAATGAAACAAGTGAAGTCTTTATGAGCGAGTCATTGAATCATTCATTCAAACCACATTTTTTTTACATTTTAAATAGACTGCAGCAATTAACATTTTGTCAGAACATCTAGTAAATTACATGTTACTTTGTTTAGATGTCTGTTCAGAATCGTGATCTCGGTTTGAAACAAAACAATCGTGATTCTCAATTTATCCACAATCGTGCAGCTCTAAATACTACAATTGCTAAATCTAAAACTGATAAAATACAGTAAAGCTAAATAGAAATAAACTAATAAAAATGACAAAAATCAAAATGACTAATATTAAAATAAAAACTGAAAAAATAGCTAATTCTGAAAAAAATAAAGCTAATCCAAAATACTACTAAAACTATAAAAGTTTGCTCAAAGTGTCATTCATGTCAAACCTGCTGTCACCATATTTGAGATTCCATTCACTTTCATTGCATAGAAAAGTACAAGCGTGAACATTATGCTAAACATGCTCAACTGTTAGGAGCAACTTAAGAGTAAGTCAATGATGACAGGACTTTCATTTTTGGTTGAAATGATACTCACAGGACACAGTGTGGTAGATGCTGGGCCAGTACTGTCCACTGTCTCGCTTCAGCCAAACTCGAATCGTCCTGAAATATACATAAACAACAAGACACTCAAATAAAACATGCAATACCATATAAGAATACAGACAACACATTCCCAAAAAAAATTATAATATAACATACATGTATTTATAACATGTATTTGTCTGGAATGACATGAAGGGAAGTAAATTATGCTAAAATGTTTTTTTTATACAAATATGTACATCTGCCCTGACTACAAGCCGCCACTGAAAGCACCAACAGTGGGCACGTGAGCATCAGAACTGGACCACGGAGCAATGGAAGAAGGTGGCCTGGTCTGATGAATCAAGTTTTCTTTTACATCACGTGGATGGCCGGGTGCGTGTGCGTCGCTTACCAGGGGAACACATGGCACCAGGATGCACTATGGGAAGAAGGCAAGCCGGCGGAGGCGGTGTGATGCTTTGGGCAATGTTCTGCTGGGAAACCTTGGGTCCTGCCATCCACGTACCACCTACCTAAGCATTGTTGCAGACCATATACACCCTTTCATGGAAACAGTATTCCCTGGTGGCTGTGGCCTCTTTCAGCAGGATAATGCGCCCTTCCACAAAGCAAAAATGGTTCAGGAATGGTTTGAGGAGCACAGCAACGAGTTTGAGGTGTTGACTTGGCCTCCAAATTCCCCAGATCTCAAGTCCAATCCATGGAGGCCCCACCTTGCAACTTACAGGACTTAAAGGATTTGCTGCTAACATCTTGGTGCCAGATACCACAGCACACCTTCAGAGGTCTAGTGGAGTCCATGCCTTGACGGTTCAGGGCTGTTTTGGCAGCAAAAGGGGGACCAACACAATATTAGGTCATAATGTTATGCCTGATCGGTGTGTGTGTATATATATATATATATATATATATATATATATATATATATATATATATATAATAGGCTATGTTATAATAATATAATTAAATAATTATTAAAAATATAATAAGTAATATAATATAATTAGTGCTTTCAAATCGATTGCATCTAACATAAAAGTTTGTAAATACATAATATAAGTGTGTGTGTGTGTGTGTGTGTATATATATATATACACACACACACACACACACACACATATACATATAAATAAACAATAAAATATGTGGTGTCAAATCGATTAATCGTGATTAAATCATAAAAGTAAAAAAAAAATACAGTGTGTGTGTGTGTGTGTGTGTGTGTATATATATATATATATATATATATATAAATAAATATAAACTTTTAGGTTAGATGTGATTAATCTATTTGACAGCAATAAATATAATATAATATAAAAAACAAAAATAACCCGCTAAAGTGTGATGGTCATGCACAGAAACACACACGTGTAGCAGCCGAACTCTCTGTTCATTTAGTTTCAGTTCCTGCTAAAACCTCGAGCGTATCATATGTTTGCGCACCTGCTCTCATATGGCAAATATTGTAGGTAATCATCAGGACATGATCACACGTGTATCTCCACTAACACGGTTTCGCCTGGCCAGATGCTTCAAATGCAAAATATATTCAGAGATGAAACATTCAGTCCCTACGAGCAAAGCCTGTTCATTCACAACTACATAAATGATTCCGACAGCACAAATAAGATTTGATCTTTAAACTGCTCTGAACACATTAAAACTCATCTCGTTTAGATCTGCTTCTCTAACACATTGAACTCTTGAGCTGTTTTCTAGCTAACTGATAATCCGCGTCTGGAAACACATGCTGTTTATGTGAGCTGTTTCTCCCAATTAGCATTTAAAAAGATGTTTAAATCCCATTTTAAAAGGATGTAGTTATTTTGAAACATTAAGACGAGTCAGTTGAAATGCATGATGACATCAGATATGATTTCAATCCTTGCAGAAACAAAGCAAACACTGATGTGTTCATCCTAAGAGGAACTGAACCAACGTCACTGCTGAAAAAACAGCTTAAACCATCTGACAAACATCCAAAACCCCTGTAACACTATCAAAAAAGGCTTTCTTAACCAGCCTGGTCATGCTCAAAGATGCAAAAATTGCGTTTTCCAGCAGGTTTTTCTCATAAAAACCATATGAACAACACACATATTATCCAAAAAGACATAAAACGGAGCACAACATCTATGTAAACAAGCAAAACAATTACCCTGGTAACCACCTAATACACCAAGATCATAAATTAATATGGGATGTTCTTCAAATAGTGTAAGAAATAGTGTTTTTTGGTGATAACTTGGTTAATATCAAGCTACCACAACAATAACTACAATAATCCATAGTAGAAAATAAATAATAGATAGTATTTTGGCCTGTAATAGCATCTCAGACTTGATTTAATTCCAAAAGACACGTAATTATGACATACTAAGTCATATTTATGAGATTAAAATTTGACTTTCTATGTATTACAAAAGCATTTTTTTCTTATCTTGCAGAAATGCTTCCATGTACTAGTTATTGTTAGTGTAAAATCATTATAAATGAACAAGATCTTCAAACACTGCATTAAGAATCATTCTGCTTTTGATTTGTGGTCATATTTATGACAGTTGTGTCAAACACACACTTACCACAGTTTTACTGTAGTATCAATAACTGTGCCTTTATCCTACTTCATGATAACCATGGTAATTCATAATTCATCTTCAAATCTGAAGTTTTCAAGCAACAATCTAGCTTGTAAAGTTCAAGTGCTTCTGTTCAAAACAGTGCCATGATATTTTAGACATGTATCATGGAAGTACCCTATCTAAACATGGTAATCCTTTAGTACCATGGTATTACCATGTACCGTGGCACCGCCATAGTAATTCTTGTACGAGAATAATCACGCATATTGTTAAACAAATAAACAGATTAACAAAACAAGTGTCGATTTCAGCGTTGTCATGTACTGTGATGATGTTTAGACTGGCGCGCGTACCTGTCCTCGCTGACCGTAATAACCCCATCCTCCTTCGGGATCAGCACGGCCGTGTTCACGCTGTCGCTGTGGCCCTCGATCTTGTTTAGCAGGACGGGTCTGGAGCTCTGAGGCCTCGAGTGGATCTCCGCCGCCATAGCTGTTTTCCTCTCGATTCCCTCTGTGTGGTGATGATTCCTCCTCGCGAGTCAGCTGAGCGTTGAGGAAGTTCAACTGCAACAGCGCGAGATACCGTAACGCTCCGTAAAAACGCGTCCGTTAAAAACAAACACCGAGGTTTACTTCCAAACTACGCTGTATCATTTTTTTTAACATCGTGTACAATACATTATTAGTGCATTCTATATAACCAGGGCCTAAAACAGACCTTTTGATTTAAAGGGGCTTTATGTAGGATGGACACCCAGTGGTTGAACTAGGTATTGCAATCCAAATTCAAAATATTGGAGCGGGGTTTTTTTCACCCGGCCCCCTCCTCCTCAGACTTGAAGCACACGCAGGTTGCCAGATTGACGACACCTGCCGGAACGAGCGCACCTTACGATGGAAAGCAGCGAGCCTTACACTGTAAATTGATCAGCTAATGTATACATTTGCAATATATTCTTTCAAAATTATAAATCACCTCATATGGATTTTTATAACTCTGAATTTGCGTTTCATTTCGGAGGCTGCATACATTGAGCCGCCCAGTTGTAACCGTAATCAAGTCGTAATGCATTCGTAAATTAAATAAAAATTCGTATTCATAGTTTCCGTATTTTTCTGTCACGGTTGTTACCGATGTGATAAACAGCCATGACCCGTCTGCACCTCCGCACTAGTCGGCCACTCTCTCGAATACACGCTGTCTTAACAACCAGGTACCAGGAAACAGTGTAAATGCAAGTACTGTCTGAATGTTGAATTTACTTAAAATATTCCTACTAGTAGCCAGGATACATTAGCTAACTGACTTTGGCTAATTACTTACCTGTCAAGGAGAAAATTAGCCATCTCAGCATTCGTTTTGAAGCCTTTGTCTGCTTTAAGTTGTCTCCATCTCTGAAACGCATCTCCAATATTTATACGGCTTTTATTATAAAGTTTTTTGGATGGATGCCGAGGTTTTTTTTAGGACAGGAATGTTCGCTCTCTGACTCGGACCCCTTTCCTTTGGCAGCTTCCATGACTGGACTAAAGTTTGCCGCCAACTGGCAACCCGGGTTGCCGAAATACAATTGGATAAACTGACAGTGGGCGTGTTACACAGACCAAAACAAAGACAGAAGTTCCGACACGGAACGCACATTTTCACAGGAGAATAACTGACTATAGCATTGTTTTTCAGATAAACAAGTACAGTGGGGAGAACAAGTATTTGATACACTGCCGATTTTGCAGGTTTGCCCACTTACAAAGCATGTAGAAGTCTGTAATTTTTATCATAGGTACTCTTCAACTGTGAGTGACGGAATCTAAAACAAAAATCCAGAAAATCACATTGTATGATTTTTAAGTAATTAATTTGCATTTTATTGCATGACATAAGTATTTGATACATCAGAAAAGCAGAACTTAATATTTGGTACAGAAACCTTTGTTTGCAATTACAGAGATCATACGTTTCCTGTAGTTCTTGACCAGGTTTGGACACACTGCAGCAGGGATTTTGGCCCACTCCTCCATACAGACCTTCTCCAGATCCTTCAGGTTTCGGGGCTGTCACTGGGCAATACGGACTTTCAGCTCCCTCCAAAGATTTTCTATTGGGTTCAGGTCTGGAGACTGGCTAGGCCACTCCAGGACCTTGAGATGCTTCTTACGGAGCCACTCCTTAGTTGCCCTGGCTGTGTGTTTCGGCTCGTTGTCATGCTGATACAATGTGATTTTCTGGATTTTTGTTTTAGATTCCGTCTCTCACAGTTGAAGTGTACCTATGATAAAAATTACAGACCTCTACATGCTTTGTAAGTAGGAAAACCTGCAAAATCGGCAGTGTATCAAATACTTGTTCTCCCCACTGTATGTTAACGTAGCATGTTTCTTAAATATCTGCAAACATATTATGGTATTTTTATGCTTTAGTAGAGTCAAAAACTTGCGTAGAGCCGCTTTGAGAAAATTTTATAAATATATTAAATAAAGGGTTAGTTCACCCAAAAATTAAAATTACCAATGATTTACTCACCCCCAAGTCATCCTAGATGTATATGACATTCTTCTTTCAGACGAATACAATCGGAGTTATATTAAAAAATGTCCTGGCTAATCCAAGCTTTATAACGGCAGTAAATGGGAGCCCAAAATTTGAAGCCCAAAAAAGTGCATCCATCCATTATAAAAGTAATCCACACGGCTCCGGGGGGTTAATAAAGGCCTTCTGAAGTGAATCGATGGAGTTTTGTAAGAAAAATATCCATATTTAACATATTATAAAGTAAAATATCTAGCTTCCGCCAGACTGTCTTCTGTATTCAACTTACGAAAAAAGCATAACTGGAAGCTGGGAAGAGCCAGGACATTTTTTAATATAACTCCGATGGTATTCGTCTGAAAGAAAAAAGTCATTTACACCTAGAATGACTGGAGGGTGAGTAAATCATGGGCTGATTTTCATTTGGTTGAACTAACCCTTTAATATTTTTACCAGCCAGAGCCAGTTATGACACTAAAATCTTATATAGCCTAAAAATTCAGAATTCCAATTTCGATACCAAGCGTTCTACTAGCCTAACTAATATACATTTTTAAAACATTATTAAAGACAAGTAACAGTAGTTTTCAGGTAGAGACATTGAATAAAGTAATCAAATGTAAAAAAAAAAAAACAGTCTTCACTGTATAAATTAAAAATAGATTAATTTTCATTCAATTAAGTTTCAAAAGTTATTCAGTCATGAGATGCGAGTGATTTTTTTCTTTCCTCGAATTTGGCGCTTAGCGAGTGTTCATTTTATATTAATATATAATTCACTTATAATAATTATTCATAAGTAGGCTATTCATATTAATATATCAATGTACTTTATCAGTGTTGGGTGAAATAATTAATTACTAGCTACTAATTAGATCTTCAACAGTGTAATTAGATTACTGTACTGATTACGCTCTCTAAAAAGTATTGGATTACTTATTACTAATTACTTTTGGATTACTTATTACTAATTACTTTTGGATTACTTATTGCTAAGTGTTGAACAATATAAGGATAGACATGAAACTGCTCTTTTATTTCTAACAAACAAACAATATACAGTGTGTAAAATGAGAATGTTGCATTAAAAACATAACTTTTAACATTACATTTTGATGTTAAATCCACTATTGTTTTATATAGAATTGTTCTATACAGTATTTAATGCAATTACACCAGAAGTAACTGTAATTAAATAACAGAAAAATTAAGAGTAATCCCTTACTTTACTTTTTCAAGGGAAAATTTATTAAATTACAGTAATTACTTAGTAATTACACCCATCACTGATTAATATTTCACATTGTGCATTACATGAATGTGAAATTATTATATTAAGTTACATTATTTATATTTACATTTTAGATAATTATACATAATTGTGAATATATTTAGCCTAACATTTGTATAAATATAACATAAATATAGTATAAATTTAATATATTATAATATAAATATAACAAATATAATTTAGTTTTTTAAAAAACATTTTCACTTTGAATTACCATTATGCATGAAATGCACTTAGCCTATAAGTGAACTTGTCTTGCCATTAATACTATCTAGTATTGGTATTATACAGTATATCAGTGTTAATCAAGCATAATAAATAAAACTACAAAAAAAGTAAATTGAGTGTATTTTATTAAATAGTAAATGTTGTAAAAAGTTGTCTGAGACAAAGTGAACCAGTTTAAAGTACCTTATTTAATAAAATATGACTCAATGCAGGAAAATGTATCATTAATATGACAAATAAATTGACACTATTAAGAACAAAAAAGTTAAACAAAAGTTATCTCAGCATTTAAGTTGCACACATGTTGTGAGAAAGTTTGCATTAGACACACATTATAAATCATGTATAAAATCTTATAAAATATTCCCCAAGAATATAAAGAAAACAGAAATGCAATACAAAGACAAAGTAATAAAAAAAATTGGGGGTAAAAAGACTTAAAAAACTGAATGGGTACAGAACACGCAGTCCAGGATAAAAGTTTAATATATCCGTGTGTGTGTGTGTGTGTGGATCACTAATGAGACGTACAGGAAGAACCCCCTCTGATCGCTGGCTCAAGGTTTGTTGATCTGGCCAGCAAAAAGAATGGTTCCTGAGAGGAGAACGGGATCAGATTTCACAGTCAGGACATTTTAATATTACAGATTCATAATTATGAAATACAATGTATGTGAGCTGTTTGTGTGTGTGTGTACCTGTAGGATTGTGTCTGATGAGAAACAGGAACGGTCTGTCCACAGCCATCCATGGCGGAGAAGATCGGGCGTGCAAGATTGCAGCTGAAATGAGAGAGAACACGCATATTAGGATCATGACCACAGATGAAGGGTCCCGCTGGACGTCCAGTGATCTGACTTTAAAAGCATTTATGACCCAGGATCTTACTTGTGGCAGCAGAGGCTTTGGTTCCATCCTCATTGACCTCTATCTTGGCTTTCTGAAGGGCTTTGGACACGTAAACAAACTCTGAACCTGTTACACACACAAACATACAGACTACACTTAACACAATAACCATCAAACCTTCCATGACGTTGCACAGCAATAACATTCATTAGTTATTACTGTTCATAATCATACATGAACACATGAAAAAATCATATGTATTCAGCTAATAGAGCAGACGTGCAACATCCCAATTTAATCCATCCATCCACCAGAAGACAGTCATGTCAGTGCATCAGATGGCCACACAGGGGCAACAGAACTAAACACTTCAGACCGCAGCCTCAGTTTGGCCTACAATGCTTGCAAAACCTCTTCCTTCCTTCTTCAGGCTTCTTTTATACTGTCTTTCTCTCTGTACTTTAGTATGTATTCATATTTGGCCATTTCTGATATATTCCAGCTTGATTCTTTGAAACACTGTATGGAAGCCCATTTCCACCACACGAAAAAAATCATGCTTTAGTAAATCATAATTATAACATGTCAATTATGACATAAAATGTAGAAATGATGAGATGCTAAGTGATAATTATGAGAACAAAAGCCAAATATTAAGACAAAGTCAAAATGATGACAAGTTAATTATGACATAAGTTAACTATGAGAATGAAAAAGTCAATATTATGGGAAAAATTCTACTATCATAATAATGACTCAATATCTCATACTTTGACTTTTTGTCATAATGATTTAAAAAAAGCATGACTTCTTTTTTCTTATGCGGCAGAAATTAACTTCCATTAAAAAACCGTTGGCATTTCTGAACACCAAAAATCAAGCATTCTGCGTTAGTTCAGGCAGGCCAACGTAGTCAAGCTCCGCTATCAGCTGACTGGAAAAATTCCAACTCCGCCCATATCAGCTGATCCGATTCCTATACACTCAATTGCCAACTCTCAAACAGAGCGCCTTACTTAAGCGTAGCTTCAGTTCAGTCTGCCTGCTTGGCTGCTTCCACTGCACGCTGCTTTGCAACCCACCTCCTCCCCAGCTCCTCCTTAAACTGTGTTTAATCAATGTCCTTCTGTTGTCATTGATGCATGCTCTGTTCTCAATGGGGGATTTACGCTGCCCTCCCAGT
Organism: Coreius guichenoti; assembly: GCA_039654105.1. Lineage (NCBI taxonomy): Eukaryota > Metazoa > Chordata > Actinopteri > Cypriniformes > Gobionidae > Coreius > Coreius guichenoti. The sequence continues at coordinate 36,967,412 of CM077174.1, forward strand.
TTAAAAAAATGGGAGGTTGTCCCCAGAAGCTGCTGCTGTTCCCGGTCTTGTCTTTTCATGGAGCTCATGACAAGGATGGGGAATTTAGAACAGAGCCATATCGCCAAATGTAAATTTAGCAAAATATGCCAATAAAAAGTTGACTAAAAGTTTGTCTATGGTGTTTTTGACTTAAGTGGACCTGACTGAAATCAAGGTTTAAGAATAGAAAGGGCTTTAAATGCTGTCAAAGAAACATCATCATTTACTCATCTTCACACGGTTCCAAACCTGCATGACTTTCCTCTATAGTCCAAACAATAATATTTCATAGTGCCTGTCAAGCTCCAAAAAGAGCTTTTATGATCCTTTTTGGAGCACGACAGACTGTTTTTGTATGGGGGAAAATACTGTTTTGTATCTCCTTTTGTGTTCCATTGAAGACATAATAACGTGTGTGAGTAAATGATGGTGGGTGAACTATGACTTTAAGCTTTGCCCTATTTAACTTTTCTTTGTAGATTAAAGTAAAAAAGGCACAGTGATTCACTGCTCAAAGTTTGTGGTTTAACAGCATGAATTATGGTAATAAAGCAAAGGCTTTGAGGAGAATTGTCTCTTCAGAGATCATCTGGCGCTGGGAGCGTCTCTGGATGATGACCAGCACACTCACACAGTCACTCTGACTCATTTTCACACTCCGCTAAGCAGGGCCAGAGTGGGATAAAATTTCAGGCCTGGAAATGTCACACCCATCCAGGCACATCCCATACACCCACTACAAATTCTGGAACCATAGAGAACCATATTTTTTTGTATGGTCATCACATAAAAAAGGTTTAGATCCATAGGCTCAGGCCGTGCAAAATAATTAAAGGTGCTCTCTTGAACTGCACCTTCACTTCCCTTTTCCTTTTCATTATCTTCATTTTCCCTGACATCTCTCTGTCTCGACTCTCTCCCTTGTGTGTGTTTACTTTTTTGCTACTTTTTACTTCTTTTTTTCTTTTTGTACCTGTCACTTCTTCTTCAGCAGGTCTAACGTCAGGAACAAAACTGTCTCAACGTTGCAAAAAATAATAAATAAATTTGTTTGTAACATTGTAATTTGTTTGCACAGAATCTAAATTTATTTTAGGTAAATTCAAAGCATCACATTAGAACAATGTGTTGTTGTTTTATCTTAAAATGTCTTAAATATCCAATATTCAACAAAACTATTTCATGCAAATATATATTTTTTAAAAATTCTAAATTGCTTAAAATGTCAAAATTAGTACAATAATAAATACATCATGACAATATCTTTATAGAAAAATCATAATACTGAACAAGTTATTGCATTATTAATATTTGTTGTGTTGTTGTCTGCCCTAGCTCCCTCCAAATGTATAAATCGATATGAATATCTGTCTGCTAAATTACTACCGTAACTTTACAATAGATAAAAATTGTCATTTAGCATACAGTTTTTTGAATGACGATAGTAATGGGGTGATACTGCTAACATTTGCTAGCAGTTTAATACTTAGCTACGTTAAAGAAGACAAACCCACAGTAGCCTTTTACAGGTGAAACTGACCTGCATTTGAAGCCCTGAAGAGGTCAGTAATTTTACTTTATTCCACAACTTCTTCTTTGATTGCTTTCCCTCAATGCTGCCGCTTCCTCGAGTCCGTCGCACTGATTTATACTCTGTTCGAAACGCTTTGGCGGACGCGGAGCTCACGCGAGCTGAATCGTAGCGTTGTCAGACAAGACTAACCGTTTCATGATTTATTATCGATTTATTTTCGAATGCCGAATTCGAGAATTATCACTTTAGTGCATTGGGGCAATTATATATAATTAAAAAGGCAATAATATTATAATTAAAATAAAATAAAATAAAAATTATTTAAAAAAAGAAAGAAAGAGGGCAGCAGGCCAAATCAGTTGCCAGGCCACCGGGAATTCACCCGGTGCTCCTGATGGCCAGTCCGGGCCTGCCGCTGAGAGACGTGATTCATGCGGCTGAAGTTCACAGTCAACAACCAACCATATCATTAGTTCAAGCACAAACACATGCACAGATAATGAACTCATGCTGTGCATGACTGACAGCTGTCACTCACTCAGATGTCTGAAATCAGCTTTGTTCTGACTGAAGATGTCTTTGATTCCCATCGCTGTAAGAGGAGCCTCCAAATCCACCTCTTGCTCGGCTGTAAATCTACTCGAAGAAGAGGAGACAGACACAAACCGTCAGTGCTGCAAATAATGAGTCCACAAAGTATGTCACATTCAGTACAGATCATACCAGTGTTTTTATTGTTAACCAAAACTAAAAATAGTGTTTAGTCATTCAAATAAAGCTGAAATAAAATAAAATACATATACTAGATAAAACAGTCATAATTATGAGATACTAAAACATAATTATGAGATAAAAAAATCAAAATTATGAGAAAAGTCAAGATTATAGCATAGTCAAAATGATGACATACTAAATCAAAATTATGAGATAAAGTCAAAATTATGAGATAAAAAGTCAAAATTATAAATCAAAATTATGAGATAAGACAAAATTATAAGTCAAAAAAGTCAATTATGACAGTCAAAATGATATACTAAGTCAAAATTATGATAGTCAAAATTATGAGATGAAATTCAAGACCATAGCATAAAAAGTCAAAATTATGAGAAAAAAGTCAAAATTATGAGATCAAATTCAACATTATAGCATGAAGTCAAAATCATGATATACTAAATCAAAATTATTAGAAAATTCAAGATTATAGCATAGTCAAAATTATGATAAAAAGTCAAAATTATGAGATAAAATTCAAGATAGCATAAAAAGTCAAAATGACGATATACTAAGTCAAAATTATGAGATAGTCAATTATGACAATGCATGCTTAGAGAAAATATCAGATGCAAACCTTTCAACTTCAAAATTAAGCACAACTGAAAATACAATAAATTAAAGATATATATAAATATTAAAAAAAATATATATATAAAAAAAACTAAACTAAAATTAAAACTGAAAATATAAAAATAAAAACCAATTCAAAATATTAATAAATACTATAATAGTATAAATAATACTAAAATAACACTGCATCATACAAAAGATGCCTTTTAAAATGACATCGGCATTAGGAATCCAAATAATGAGTCCACAAAGTACGTCAGATTCAGTACAGATCATACCAGTGTTGTTATTGTTAACCAAAACTAAAACTTTTAAAAATGTTTTTAGTCATTTAAATAGACAAACAGTCATAATTATGAGCTAAAAAGTCAAAAGTTATAATGACATAAAAAGTCGAAATTATGAGATACTAAGACATAATTATGAGATACAAAAGTCATTATTGACAGTCAAAATGACATACTAAGTAATAATTGAGATGAAAAGTCAAAATCATGAGAAAAGTCAAGATTATAGCATAAAAATTCAGAATGACGACATAACTAAGTCATAATTATGAGATAAAAAGTAAATTATGAAAGTCAAAATGATGAGATATTAAGTCAAAATTATGATTTAAAAAAATCAAAATTATGAGTCAAAATGACATACTAAGTCATAATTATGAGATAAATAGTCCACTATGACAGTCAAAATGATGACATACTAAGGACCAGATTTACTAAACAGGGCAAATTAGCGTGAGCGAATGAGAAAGCGCTGATGGGAGTGGACAGTTCTGCGCGTGATTTACTGACGACGAGCAAATTAATGCACACAGACGCAGCCGGATCATTTCCATATGATCAGCGCAATCTACCAGTTAGCGTCTGGTTTAAGACATGCGCAAACACCAGTAAATTGACGAGTGCAAACTTTAGTAAATCACCTTGCATGATTCATTTCAATACTCTCCTCCCATAAATACTGCGTCTGAAAGGGAAACTCCTACAAATGCATATGCAATAAGGTCAGCCACAAAAATAACCCTGTCCACGCCTTTTCAGCGCTAATTCTTCACTGCGTGTCTTTAGTAAATCCTGACAGTAGTTTTTTAACGCCAAAAGAGGGTTTGCGCTGGCGCAAGCTGTTAGAAAATCTGGCCCTAAATCTTAATTATGATAAAAAGTCAAAATGATTAGATAAAAGTCAAGATTATAGCATAAAAATAAAATAGCGCTGTCGACAGGTGTCTCACTTTGGCATTAGGAAGCGCATCCTCCTCTGGGCCAGCTGTTTGGTCCAGCTTTGGACGGTCGCTGTAGAGATGTGCGGCAAGATGGCTGACAGGGGCTTGTCCTCTTCTGACGGCAACGCAACGAACATGCTCATGCTATTGCCGTGATACGGCAGCTCGATCACTGTATACTTCAAACCCTCTGGAGTGCTGGCCTGACCTGCCGAGAGAACAAGGGCAAATAACAGATCAGGCTGTATGCTGCACACTCGCTCTCTCAACTATTAAAGACGTCCTAGGGCCGTAACCACCATAGACATTGAGGGGGACAAGTCCCCTCCAATAATTAGAAATGGCCAAATTGTCCCCCCCAATATTTGAAATTCTTGCACTGTAGCGCTCTGCATGTTGTTGTTAGGATGACAAAAAGGTTTAAAAGTTACATTTCTAGTCTGGTCTGCCTCCGCGGTCTAAAAGCGCTCCTCAATGTCAAAATGATTGAGATGGCCAATCAAATCAAAGTAGGCGGAGTTTACCGGTCAAAGAAGCAGAGTGCGAATTCCAGCGCAAGTTTAACGTTGAAAGAAAGTGAGGTAAGCGAAACATTTAACACATGTGAACTGTTTTGCGACAGAAATGTTAAACGACCAACAGTAACATCCAGTGATGCAAACTACTCAACTTTTTTTCCTCAAATATGGCCGTTTTGAATTGAAAATATGCATTTATGTTATTCATGTCATTCCTAACTAAGTGTGAAGAGACAAGAAACGTTTCACGTTTTCGACATTTTAGGCATACAAAAAAAAGTACATATTCTTGGCTTGCTCAGTTGGGGACACTAAAATTTTAAACTAAATATTCAAATAAATGTTCAACTATATTACTGATCTGCCCGCATTGACACTATATGATAATTGAAATGAGCTGGATAACATCACCGTTTTCTCCAGAGCGGCTGTACAGCCGAATCAAATTCTGTTGCATTATTTTCCTGTTACCACTGTGAAGCTGCTTTGAAACAATCAGCATTGTAAAAAGCGCTATATAAATAGAGGTGACTTGACGTGCATATTTTAATGCAAATTAATACAAATATTATTTGCAAGTAGTTCAAAATGATTATTTCCCAACTAGAGTTAGACCTAGAATTTCCTTCCCTGTTCTGTTTCTATAGGCTTTATAAAAAAATTGGTCACCCCCAATGTTCAAGACATGGTTGCAGCCTTGCGACCTACTATGCTTTTTTCCATGTAATTGTTGTTGTTTGAGCATGAAAAAGGTCAAAGCACACAGTCCCTCCAGTGGGAGTTCTTCTCTATATCAGTGTCACTGTTTCTGAACTCCCTGAAACTCCTCCATTGTAGTCTTGAGTTTCTTCCGGGAACGAACACGTCACAATATTCCTCATTTAAATAATTCCTGACCAAGCCATATGCTAAATAAAGGGGCGGGGCCTGGTTGAGTTAGTTAGTAGTGTGTTGAAACTCGTGGTTATGGTAAGGGGCGTGACATTTCCCAAACACACTCGAAGTGCTTGACCAATCACAACACACTGGTCCAGCTGACCAATCAGAGCACATTGTGCTTTTCAGAAGGAGGGGCTTCATAGAGACGGGAACTAAACAGAGCGTTACTGACAGACTAGGAAGAGAGGAGCTGCATCAATGGAGAATATGGGGAAATAATGTGTTTTTGAACATTTAAGCATGAAATTACTTTTCTAGTAGAGCCCAAACTTGGCATAATTTGGCTTCTTTAAATACTAGATTTATGAACCTAAATTTCAGTATATGGATATGGATCATATCCCAGTCACCCTGGTGAACTTTATAAGTGCAGTCCTCTCGCATGGTCTATAAAACACTTTATTCTGCTTGTAAAGTGCTTATATATCAAAACTAGTAAAAGAGCTGAAGTTTATTGGTGTTTTCATGGATTAAACCCTTCTGCTGATGGCCAGACACTCTTGGCTTCTGCATTAGAATTCAATTAATTCACATTTTGCACCATTTTATTCCCATCTCCTGGGTTATGAGGAACTGTAAAGTTAAAGTCCAGCGATTTAAAAAGTAGCCACGTTTTTATTGCATCGCCGTCTCTGGAAAACTGTTCCACAAGTAGCCAGACAATAGCATGAAACATGTGGCAGGAAAAATCTTTCAGTTCTGTGTGTGTGTGTGTGAGTTTAATAGCTGATGCAACCTGCAAGAAAATCACACCATCTCACCGACGTTCAAGACGGTGAGCTGGGACATCATGGGCACTTTGTATGTCTTTCCGTCTCCTGCAGTGAAGCTTCTGGGTTTGGTGTTCTGGGCTTGGAAACGGGACTTCCACAGGCCTTTGAAGTAAATGGAGTTTACAGCCACCAAACGAGTCAGAGCTGGATCGAACATATCCGCATTGACAAGACTGGGAATATGGCCTGATTAAAAAAAACAAAGCAGGTTATAGTATAACATATTATTACATACATTTATATAACAATAATATTAGAATTAATTGGCACACAAATAAAGTACTAAATATGGCCGGAAAAGTGTTTTTTCTTCTTTTTCAACAAATGGTCACTGAAAGGACAACATCAGGAGGTCTAACTAACTAAATATTACATCAGCTGTTTTCATATTTTATGTTCATTTTGTAGGAGTTGCAATTTTTGCTAAAAAAAAAAAAAAAAAATATTCAAATGGAGGGAAAAAAGGAAAGATGTGGGACATATAAATAAAGTTTAAAACCCTGATTTGTGTGATTTGTGTGAAAAGTGTTTGTTTTTTTATTTGGTTATTGATAAAGTTATTTGTTATTACTATGTAATTAGTCAATTAATTTTCAATAATTTAGCTTGTATTTTCCTTATCATTTCTGTTATATAACTTGGAAAATGTTCTTAAGATTAATAATTAAAGATACAAATTAATTCATAAATAAATAAATAAATAGATAAATAAAGTTTTTTTTATTTGATAAATGTTGGTTTTCAGTTATTGATAAAGTTAATTATGTTAATACTATGTAATTAGTCAATTAATTTTCAATAATTTAGCTTATATTATTTTCGCTATATAACTTGGAAAATGTTCTTAAGATTAAGATAATTAAAGATAAAAAATTAATTGATACATAAACAAACAAATAAAGACAAATAAATAAAGTTTGTATATTGGAACCAAATATTGATTTTCAGTTATTGATAAACTTATACTTCCTATAAATGAAAGAAACCTTCCTTTAAATAATGTGGAAAATATTTTTAAGATGAAGAATTATTAAGATAATTAACAATAAATTTAATTTTAAGAATAATTAAAAAGTTATGGGTAAAAATTCTTCTTTATCATTTTAACAGATTTGTGTTTCTAATGCTTTTTAAAAAAAATAATGGGAACTCATTTTGTAGCCTATTAATGGCAAGTGCCTATTACATTAATATAACAATATATTAATGTAATATATGTATAATATGTGTGTTATATATATATATATATATATATATATATATTTTTTTTTTTTTTTTTTTTTTTTTGTATTATAATTTTTTTTTTTTTTTTTTTAAACAATATTAAACAATAAAAGCTCTAAACTCAGGGCTTAGAGCTTGTTTAGGGATAAATATCAAATTGCATTGTAAAATCCTTTTTAAGTAATCCAGGCTAGAGGTCAGGGTATCCGATACAGGGGTCATAGGTTAACATGAGGTGTACCTTTAGTGCTGTTCTTAACCCATTCATTAATAGTTTCTGCAGCCTTCTCTGGGTCGCTGTAGTCAATGGTTTGACTCTCACACAGGAAGTTCTCCCTGTTGGCTGTCAGGAAGTCTTCTTTCATGCTGAAGCCCTCATTGGGGAACAGCGCGTTGGCGATCGTCACAATATCAGCATTGGATTTGGTCGTTAGGGCCTTATGCAACTTTCGCAACATCTTATAAGGACCTAAGAGCAAAACAGACACACGAAATGAATTTATATATCAATAACAGGGTTGAAATTGCTATTTTCAATTGCCCATTTTATTGTCTGCCAGGCAAAAATCAGTTGATCATTTATGATACACAACATGCTACTTGATTTGAGGCCAACAGCTAGATTTACTACTGACAATGCGCAAATTCGATGTCATGTCAGGTGCAAAATCATTTAAAACATGCTTTTTTAGGACAGTAAATAATGGTGCAAAAATACCAGTAAATTGACTACAGAAAACCTTATGTTGCATGATTCATTTACATACTCTCCTCCCATAAATTTAGTGGTCTGACAGGGAAACTCCTACAAATGCATATGCAATAAGGTCATTTTCATTGATAATTTCTCACTGTGTGTCTTTAGTAAATTGTAATGCTTAAGGAATGCAAATGAAACCAGAGCAAACACACACCCGTCTTCTTGTACTTGAGGCCGGTAAGTAGCTGTCGGTGAGTGTCCCCGTGGGCCCCCGGGAGCAGCATGCCCAGGATGGAGGCCACGCCGTGAGGGGACATGACCACATTCTCCTGGGGTTTGTCCTGGACCACACGCAAAAACACCTGCAGGCCGAGATCAGAGCCTCGTTCTCCGTAAGACGAGGACTGAGACACGGAAACACTCAAAGAACAAACCGCCACCAACACGTAGAGGAGCAGTGAGGCAAACATTGTGAGGGACACACAGGCAGCTCAACTGAAGAAAAGAGAGACAGATGGGATGATAAAGTAAAACTAATGCTTGTAAACCTATATTTTTATTCTTACATTGTTTTCATACACTTCATTGGATCATAGGGATTACACACAAAAGTTATTAAATTAACAGACAGAAAAATAGACAGCACTTCACTTTTTCCACATTTTGTTATGTTAAAGCTTTATTCCAAAATGGATTAAAATCATTATTTTCCTCAAAATTCTACAAACAATACCCCATAATGACAACGTGAAAGAAGTTTGTTTGAAATCTTTGCAAATTTATTAAAAAAATAAAAAAAAAATCACATGTACATAAGTATTCACAGCCTTTGCCATGACACTCAAAATTGAGCTCAGGTGCATCATGTTTCCACTGATCAACCTTGATGTTTCAAGTTGTAGAAACATCTCAAGGATGATCAGTGGAAACAGGATGCACCTGAGCTCAATTTTGAGTATCATGGCAAAGGCTGTGGATTGGAGTCCACCTGTGGTATTGTTGATCAGTTGATTGGACATGATTTGGAAAGGCACACACCTGTCTATACAAGGGCCCACAGTTAACAGTGCATGTCAGAGCACAAACTAAGCCATGAAGTCCAAGGAATTGTCTGTAGACCTCCGAGACAGGATTGTATCGAGGCACAGATCTGGGGAAGGGTACAGAAAAATTTCTGCAGCACTGAAGGTCCCAATGAGCACAGTGGCCTCCATCATTCGTAAATGGAAGAAGTTTGGTACTACCAGGACTCTTCCTAGAGCTGGCCGCCCGGCCAAACTGAGCGATCAGGGGAGAAGGGCCTGAGTCGGGTAGGTGATCAAGAACCCGATGGTCACTCTGATAGAGTGTCATGTCTGGAGGAAACCAGGCACTGCTCATCACCTGGCCAATACCATCCCGACAGTGAAGCATGGTGGTGGCAGCATCATGCTGTGGGGATGTTTTTTAGCGGCAGGAACTGGGAGTCTAGTCAGGTCTACTCAGAGTCTACTCAGAGACATCCTTGATGAAAACCTGCTCCAGAGTGCTCTGGACCTCAGACTGGGGCGAAGGTTCATCTTCCAACAGGACAACGACCCTAAGCACACAGCCAAGATAACAAAGGAGTGGGTACGGGACAACTCTGTGAATGTCCTCGAGTGGCCCAGCCAGAGCCCAGACTTGAACCCGATTGAACATCTCTGGAGAGATCTGAAAATGGCTGTGCACCGACGCTCCCCATCCAACCTGATGGAGCTTGAGAGGTCCTGCAAAGAAGAATGGGAGAAACTGCCCAAAAATAGGTGTGCCAAGCTTGTAGCATCATACTCAAAAAGACTTGAGGCTGTAATTGGTGCCAAAGGTGCTTCAACAAAGTATTGAGCAAAGGCTGTGAATATTTATGTACATGTGATTTTTGTTTTTGTTTTTTAATAAATTTGCAAAGATTTCAAACAAACTTCTTTCACGTTGTCATTATGGGGTATTGTTTGTAGAATTTTGAGGAAAATAATGAATTTAATCAATTTTGGAATAAGGCTGTAACATGTGAAAAAGTGAAGCGTTGTGAATACTTTCCAGATGCACTGTAGATAGACATACAGACAGATGGGATGGATGGATGAACGGACGGATGGATGGACGGATGGATGGACAGACAGATGGATGGGATAAATGGATAGATAGACGGACAGATAGGTAGATGGATAAATGGATAGATGAAAACACATTTAAGACCGTAAGTTGATGATTGTAAGCCAACCACAGCCCAAAATCTGCCCTGACCCAGAGAATCATAATAAATTATAAAATGACCCGATGACTTTTTACAAGATAACTCACAACATTCACACAAACCTCAACACAAATACCTGCTTATGTCAGAGATTTTACCCGATCTTATCAGTATTCTCCAGAGCAGAACGATTTTCCGGGACACAGACTTTTTTTTTTTGCACAAGCGTTTCTTCGATAAAGAACAGCTCCAAGCAGCACACTTTTCCACAATCCTCCGGCATCTTGGATCTGTGCACACACACTCCTGAGCTATTCTATTTCCCGTCACACAGGCCTGCGGCTCAGGAATTTATTTGATTAAGGATAGTGTGTGTGCGTGTGTGTGTGTGTGTGCGCGTGTGTGCGCATTCACATGTCACTGTGGGGACCTAAATTGAGGTCCCCATGAGGAAAACAGCTTATAAATCATACAGAATGAGTTTTTTGGAAAATGTAAAAATGAAAGTTTTGTGTGATGGGTAGGTTTAGGGGTAGGGTTAGTGTAAGGGGAGAGAATATACAGTTTGTACTGTATAAAAACCATTACGTCAATGGAGAGTCCCCACAAAGATAGTGAACCAGACGTGTGTGTGTACAGGACCGTCAGCCTGCAGAAAATATCCCTAGTGATTATTTAATGCTGTAATTAATAAAGGAACAGAAAAATGTGACTGCTTACAGTTGACTTCATATTACATTGCAACATCATAACTCTACTGACATATTTTGCCAACAGACTGTTGTGATGAATCATTCATTAGTGCATTTCATGACTATGGGCGCAACTATCAATCCTGACAAATATTATGACCGTTTTACTGCGCACTAAAAATATTTTAAACACACAATTCTTCATAAACCTTCAAGAAATAACGGATTTAGTTAAAACAGTTAGCCTTAAGGCAGTTAAACAGATCTCTCATCTAATATTAGCAAAACAGATCTAATCTGGCTCCAGATGCATAAACAGTCAATAAATTGAGTTTTAATAACTCGTCTGACCAACTAGCAGTCTTTTCAGATTCAAAACCAATCAATCACCAGTCTTAAAGGGAAAATCAGATGACTAACTTGTAAGACTAGTTTATGCAACTGTACATTGGCCTGATGTTAGTCCTAAAACAATTAAACATTCTGATTTGCGCTTATGTTAGTCTAAATAACTTGGGTTATTTAGGGTATCAGTGTTACTTTCAGTATCAAATTAGACCAATACATTTTTATGTAGGCTAACCGACTTTAAAAAGTTATGAACAGTCTTAAAGAAAAGAAAAAAACATGATGACTAACTTGTAAGACTTGTGTTAGCAGTTTGTACGTTTAATGTCAGTTTAACTGTCTGATATTAATCTGATGACAGTTGAACGCCGTTTTCTGCACGGGTAAAGCGTTATTTTCCGATGACCGCAATACACTTTTTATAGCAGCAACAGCAAGTGTGTTTAATTATAGGCTTTAAAACTCAGTCTGATCACAAATAGAGGCGGGGGTCTGAAACCCAAAGTCAACAACTCCAAAAAACAAGTCTCTGTATGTTTGTAGTATCCTTAGACCTATAAAAACCACCGATAACAAACATCTAAGAATTAAAGCAGCTGTAACTAAAGCCTGAAATAGACTAAAGAGACTATGAGATGAAAAATAAGATGAGATATTAATATAATATGCTTCACTAACCTTGACAAGCACGTTTAATTCTTTAGATACGCAGGTAGAGAGCGCGTGCCTTCCGCAAGCGTCCGTGGCGTGTTCCTCCTCGCGCTCGCTGCCGCACCTCCGTTTATTTCTTTCTGTCCTGAGCGCCGAGCTCCGCCCTCTCATAAATATGGTAAAGACATTCTGACTATTAATTAGGAAACCCTGACGTCTATTGTTGACGTAAACACGCACTACCAACGGCTGTCGAATGTTCCGTTACCTAATTAATATTCATGAGACAAGCCGTTGCTGTGGTAGATTTCGATGAAAGTTTAGATTAAACTCTCCTCGATGTAAACAGGAAATGACACATAATTATAGGCTTTCACAAAACAACAACATATCAGCATTAGGACACAACTGTTGTGCAACTGGCTTGCCAAACGGACGTGACTAACGGAAAGGTAACGTTACCATGGTAATACAACGCTCATTAGCTTTCAGACACACTGCCACGTACCATAGGGTGCAACCTAAATACCATGTTAAATGAGTATGGTTTATTTTACAAGGGGTTATAATGGTTTATTTTGGACATGTTATAATGGTAATATCATACAATATTATATATAATGCACTGGAGTACCATGAAATATGAACGTATATCATGCTACCTTCACAGTATGTTTTTGCTAAGGATCAGGATAGGTGCTTTTCTATAAACAGTGCTGATCTCTTAAAACCACACCCTGGTCTTGCATTTTACACACTAGCCATGTCGCTGTTGAAATATCAGTGTGTTTGCGGTTCTGTGGGTCTTGTAGCCTGAAAAAAGTCAGAATTGCGAGGAAAAGTCAAAGAATTTTGAGATATAAACTCGAAATTGTGAGAAGAAAGTCGCTTTGAAAAAGATAAATTTGCTTTGATAGTATTCAGTGTCGATTCCTATGGAAGCTTGTTTCCACTACTGAATAAATTTTAAAAAAAAAAAAAGGTAATTGTGACTTCTTAGTCTCACAGTTCTGACTTTTTTCCCCTCACAATTCTGTTTTTAATGAGTTTTTAATCGCAAAAAAAGTCAGAATTGTGAGTAATTGTTCACAATTATAAGTTTATATCACGCAATTCTGAGAAAAAAGGTCAGAATTGTGAGATAAACAGTTTTTTGTTTTAAAAACAAGCTTCCATTCCTCTTATAAAGGAAGGAAACACTTTCCATGTGAACTTTGGGTTCTTTGTCGATTGTCATAGACATCTGAAGAAAGTAATTTTCTAGCAAAAACACACCTAAACTTACTCAACATGAAATATATCACAAAGTCATGTTTTCGACATCATAAAATTTCCTTTATTGAGAAACTTCTGCTGCAAAATATACAAGTCAACCAGAAAAATGACATTCATTCATACTTTCAGAAACATGTTACATACAAAGCTGCTTTTCAATTCGAGATTGTTATAAAAACAAAATGGATTTCTAAAGCAAGAAAGCAGAACCGTCTGAATGGCCATTACACACACGTCTGAGCATCTGATTGGCTGCTGTTGCTGTCAATCACTCGGCCAGCCACTTTTGGAGCAGGATGAAGATGCGGTCCCGTGCCAGACCCAGCTGAGGAAGGTCTTCCGCTCGGGCTGGGTACATGTTTGCACAATGAGCCGTTCCTGAGAGAGAGAGAACAACACCAGTGAGATTTACCGGAAAAAGAGAGAACTGAAAATAAAGCAGATGGGACAGACCTTTGATGAAGACAGCCGGAAGGTCACTTGTGATGTCCTTGGCCACTCCGAGAGCATGCCAGGGGTCAATCGAACCGTTGGGGAAGACGATGCGAGTGGTTCTGATGTCATATCCTCCGTATTCCTCATTGGTCTGCTGAATAGCATCCTCCAACGAGCTGCTCAGATTATATATATCGGTGCACTGCTGCAGGTGATACCTTCAAAATAGAAGAAGGTTTGATGTTTAAACCCTTAATGCAATTGCAAAGTGCAAACAAACAAATCTCAAGACAATAGCTACACACAAAATCACTCCAAAACACACACACACACACTCACGGTAAGGGAAATCCATCAAAGGGCTGGTTCGGTGAATCGGTGCTCTGATAAAATCCAAATTCAGTGCAGGTCTGATACACCCACTGCCGCCCTAAACACACAAATTAAATTCAGCTTCATTTTTATGATATAATACAACATTTCTGATCAATCGCAAGATGTCTCTAATGCCTGGGTGATATTTTATCAGAAAAAATAAAATTTAATTAACAATAAATAACTAAAACAAAATTAATTAAAAATAATATAACAAAACAATAACTAACTAAAATAAATAAATACAAAACAATAAAATTCATTAGGCTTTACTTTATGCTAAATATATTTTTTTGGACATTGTTCATACTTTAATAAGCATTACTTACAATACAACATTTCTAATAAAATCGCAAGATGTCTCTAATGCCTGGGTGATATTTCATCCCAAAAAATTAAAATTAAATACAAAAATAAAAAATGAAAAAAAAAAAAATAATAAAATAAATGTTATTCTTGATATATGCTATTTTTTTAATATATGTAAAAAAAAAAAAAAAAAAACGAATTAAAATAAAATATAACAAAACAGTAGCTAAATGAATAAAATAAATACAAAACAAACAAATAAAATAAAACGGAAATATAACAAAAAATAACTAATTTAATAAAATAAATAAATACAAAACTGACAAATAAAATAAAAATATAATAAAATAAATACATACAAAACAAATAAAATAAAACTGAAATACAACAAAACAGTAACTAAATTAATAAAATAAATAAATACAAAAACAAATAAATAAAATAAAACTAAAATACAATAAAACAAATAAATACAAAACAATCAAATAAAACAAATTCATTAGGCCTTATTTTTTGTTTATGCTAAATATAATTTTTGGGAAATCATTCATACTTTCGTAAACCTATTACTTACAAAACTTTGAATTTGAGATTGTTATTATTATTATTTTTTTTTAAAGTGCCAAATGGATTTATAAAACATGAAAACCCTTCTTTGCATTGCAAAAGTACCAAACAAACAAAATAAAACAAAATTAAGTAAAATAAAAATAAAATAAATAAAATGTATAAGGCTACCTTTTCATTATGCTAAATATAATATTTTCACAAGTTTCGGTTGAAATCAGACTTAAAAATACTGGTTCTCATTCAGACAGAGAAAATAAGAGGAAAAACCCATAAACACATGAGAAAGGACAAATGAGAGGCCCAGACCGCACATGTGATATACAGCAGTAAGATGGAAAACCAGCGAAGAACATCACAGACATCACAAATATAAACACTGTGTGACATAAGCACTGTCATAAACAAGAGCACGCACCTCCTCCGGCCTCGGGGCCACTCCAGCTAGTGTTGCTCATGTCCTGGATGTAGCTTTTATACTGGGTGTTTATGCATGACTGAGAAAAGGTTTTCTGCATCAGACGAGCCACAGCGGCGTATCGATCGTACGGCTCGCCTAACGAAGAGTCCAGCATCACGCTGCACAACACCTTTATGGTGATGTTAGTGCCCACAGCGCCCTGAAAAACACACACACACACACACACACACATTTAAATATCTAAATGAAGACATACTATACACTTTTAATTTTGATGACTAATCCATTCCTATTTACTAATTATAACACATAATTGCGAGTTCATATCTATATATACATTATATATATATATATATATATATATATATATATATATATATATATATATATATATATATATATATATATTAAAAAAAATATATAAAAATAACATTATGACCTAGCATCCTGGTGCCACGTGTTCCCCAGGCACACGCACCCGGTTATCCACGTGATGTAAAAGAAAACGTGATTCATCAGACCAGGCCACTTTCTTCCATTGCTCCGTGGTCCAGTTCTGATGCTCACGTGCCCACTGTTGGCTCTTTCGGCGGTGGACAGGGGTCAGCATGGGCAGCCTGACTGGTCTGCGGCTATGCAGCCCCATACGCAACAAACTGTGATGCACTGTGTATTCTGACACCTTTCTATCAGAACCAGCATTAACTTCTTGAGCAATTTGAGCTACAGTAGCTCGTCTTTTTGACCACACAGGCCAGCCTTCGCTCCCCACGTGCATCAATGAGCCTTGGCCGCCCATGTTCACCACTGTTCCTTCCTTGGGTCACTTTTGATAGATACTGACCACTGCAGACCAGGAACACCCCACAAGAGCTGCAGTTTTGGCGATGCTCTGACCCAGTCGTCTAGCCATCACAATTTGGCCCTTGTCAAACTCACTCAAATCCTTACTTTTGTGCGTTGATGTTGTTTTGCCATGGATGTTTGTCTTCTTAATGTAACACTTTAAAAAGACAATGTTACATTTTCGGAATTAAGAATTATTTACATAATTTTTATCCCACAAAGCATCCACAAAGGAAGGTTATTGTCTGATTTTGCTCACTTGTAGACAGTTTTGTCAAACATTATAGGCAAAGAAAACCCATTACACATTTAAAAAAGGCATTTCAGGACAAGTCTCGGAGTCGCTTGTAATCAGGATGTGAGCTGTAATCTATCAGAACCAAAACCAACATTCCAAGAACACTCAGAGATTGGAGTCTGATTACAGAGACACGCCTCTTAATCCAAATTCCACTTAAACACTCAATCGCTGCTTGGATCGCGCCAGGGAATGTGTGTGTGTGTGTGTGTGTGTGTGTGTGTCTGTGCGGTTCACAAACCACATCTGGATTAATCTGGAGTCTGAATTCACTCAAATGTAAACTAAGTCCTGGATTTTTATGTTTTCAGGTAAAGAGTGTTAATCTGGATTTTGCATCCAAATTCACATTCTATCTACACTCACCTAAAGGATTATTAGGAACACCTGTTCAATTTCTCATTAATGCAATTATCTAATCAACCAATCACATGGCAGTTGCTTCAATGCATTTAGGGGTGTGGTCCTGGTCAAGACAATCTCCTGAACTCCAAACTGAATGTCAGAATGGGAAAGAAAGGTGATTTAAGCAATTTTGAGCGTGGCATGGTTGTTGGTGCCAGACGGGCCGGTCTGAGTATTTCACAATCTGCTCAGTTACTGGGATTTTCACGCACAACCATTTCTAGAGTTTACAAAGAATGGTGTGAAAAGGGAAAAACATCCAGTATGCGGCAGTCCTGTGGGCGAAAATGCCTTGTTGATGCTAGAGGTCAGAGGAGAATGGGTCGACTGATTCAAGCTGATAGAAGAGCAACTTTGACTGAAATAACCACTCGTTACAACCGAGGTATGCAGCAAAGCATTTGTGAAGCCACAACACGCACAACCTTGAGGCGGATGGGCTACAACAGCAGAAGACCCCACCGGGTACCACTCATCTCCACTACAAATAGGAAAAAGAGGCTACAATTTGCACGAGCTCACCAAAATTGGACAGTTGAAGACTGGAAAAATGTTGCCTGGTCTGATGAGTCTCGATTTCTGTTGAGACATTCAGATGGTAGAGTCAGAATTTGGCGTAAACAGAATGAGAACATGGATCCATCATGCCTTGTTACCACTGTGCAGGCTGGTGGTGGTGGTGTAATGGTGTGGGGGATGTTTTCTTGACACACTTTAGGCCCCTTAGTGCCAATTGGGCATCGTTTAAATGCCACGGCCTACCTGAGCATTGTTTCTGACCATGTCCATCCCTTTATGACCACCATGTACCCATCCTCTGATGGCTACTTCCAGCAGGATAATGCACCATGTCACAAAGCTCGAATCATTTCAAATTGGTTTCTTGAACATGACAATGAGTTCACTGTACTAAAATGGCCCCCACAGTCACCAGATCTCAACCCAATAGAGCATCTTTGGGATGTGGTGGAACGGGAGCTGGATGTGCATCCCACAAATCTCCATCAACTGCAAGATGCTATCCTATCAATATGGGCCAACATTTCTAAAGAATGCTTTCAGCACCTTGTTGAATCAATGCCACGTAGAATTAAGGCAGTTCTGAAGGCGAAAGGGGGTCAAACACAGTATTAGTATGGTGTTCCTAATAATCCTTTAGGTGAGTGTATATAACACAGTATGCAAGATTAACATTAATTATAAGTGCGTCCTGAATCACAGTAGCCTGAAAATAAGGAGTGCGTCTCTGCATGCTTTATGAGCTAATATTACCCACAACTCCTTGCGCTATGAAAGACAAGAGTTTGTGGCAGCTCTTTTAACTTTAAGAAAATGTTGAGGAAAACCAGAATAAAGCCATTTTAAGAAGTGAATTAATCATGAATTTTAAGGTGAATTTCCTGTTTTTAAAAAAATCCTGTATTCGTCTTTTTAAAAATCCTTGAAACAAGATACATTTGAGAAACAACACTTGCATTGTGTATTTTACACTCGTGTAAGTATATTTTTGTCTTACTGCACTGTATTGTAAGTATAAACAAGTTCAAAACAAGTGAAACAATGCCAGTGCAGAAACACCATGTCTACAAGGCCATTTCCACCACATAATCAAAATCATGCTTCGGTAAATCATAATAATAATGGAAGAAAAGTCAAAACTACAACTTAAACTTGAAATTATGAAATACTAAATCAGAATTATGAGATTAAAAATCAAAATTATTATTTAAAAAATTGAAATTACGACATACAAAGTCGAAGTTATAGCAAATTAAAAGTCAAAATAATGATGATTAAAAAGTCGAAATTGACATACCAAATCGAAATTATGATTAACATGTTTTATAAATCCAAAATTACGAGATTCGTGTCAAAATTATGACATACTAAATTGAAATTATAGCATAAATCGAAATTATGAAATAAAAAGATGAAAATATGACATGCTAAATAAAAATTGACAATTATGACGAATTATGATAGCCAAAATTGAGATTTAAAAGTCATAATTATGATTAAAAAGTCGAAACTGACATACTAAATTGAAAATATGATTAACATATTTTATAAATCAGAAATTGATATACTAAATCGAAATTATGAGGTTAAAGTCATAAAGTCTTAAAACATTTCAAGTCGAAGTTATAGCATAAATCGAAATTGACAACTTATGTCATAATTTTTAACTTTTTACTCTCAATTTCGATTTAGTATGTCTTAACCTCAATTCGTCAAAAGTCATAATTGAGATTTTTTTAAATCATAATTTCATTTTTGTCATAATTATAATTTACCAGAGCATGATTTTGTCTTATTTGGAGGAAATGGCCTTCCATACAGACGTGACTGTTTTGAATTTTGAAAAAAATTTAAGCTTCTACGATGTAAAACAAGTAAAAAACCAGTATGTTTTTGTAGTATGTGCTAATCTTACTAAGTACTATCATACTTCCCTGTCATCAGGAGCAGAAGTATGCAATCAGGGATGCAGTATTTTTATACTAACCCAAATGTAGCTAATTTTATACTTCACAAGTGACAACTGAGAATTAAAGTACATGACAATCCAAACGTTTCCCATAAACATGGCTGTTGTTTTCCCCGTTTTTTTTCCTCTCATTCATTCAGTTCCTCTCTCTCTCTCTCTGTAACTCAATCCTGCAGCTCTAAAAGCTCCTGCGGTTTATTGGTAATCTGACTCGAGAGATCCTGACCATATCCAGCCTCTTATCTGTCTCATACACACACACTCCAACAAATTACTAATCTTGTTTTTGACTTGAGCTTTCTGACTCTTTGACCCGAGTAATGCCTTTAGTAGAGTCTTCATGAACCATTTCATTTTGATTGTCATTTTCGTGCTTGTGGTCAAAATGTGGTGTGGCGGACAATACGGACCCGTCTGTCATCTCTAACTCACACACCTCAAAGGCCCGGTTGTCCTCATTGTATTGCACAACATCCATGAAATTTCCAGCTAAAGACTCCAGAAGATACGCAGAATCCATCTTGGACTGGATCTGGAGCGTCGAGCACAACCTGAGAGACAGAGAAATTATTTCACGCTGACGACGTACAACATGATGACTATTAAACACAAATCCGTCGTTCACACACTAAATAATTTGCGGAGAAACACTCTCTTCTCCACTTGAAACACTCAACCACAAGTCTCCACCCACACTCTCGGTGACATCATCAAATCTGGCATCCTGCAAGGCTGAGCAGAACAGGGAACAGTTTGTATATATGGGAAAAGCATTAGATCATTGTGTGGGTGGATCACACGTCATCCCGAATATAAAAAAAATAAGCTTATTTTTGGACCATTAAAGGGATAGTTCACCCAAAAATGAAAATGATCCCATAATTTACTCGCCTCCAGCCATTCTACGTGTATATGACTTTCTTCTTTTAGCTAAACACAATCAGAGTTATATTATCCTGGCTCTTCTAAGCTTTATAATGGCAGTGAATGGTACCTTAGATTTTGAAGCCCAAAAAAGTGCATCCATTCATCATAGAAGTAATCCATACGGCTCCAGGGGGTTAATAAAGACCTTCTGAAGTGAAGCCATGCGTTTGTGTAAGAAAATATCCATATTTATAACTTTATAAACTATAATCACTGGCTTCCGGTAACGGGCGCACACGAGTCGAGTTCCGGTGGAAGAGTGACCTCTGACCCGACGCATTGTGACATTATTTTCGGGGGGTTTTTGCATTTGTGACAATTAAAGACATTTTTCTTCAAAATCCTCATTATCGTAATGCATCCAGATGTACTGAATTTTTATTTAAATCGTTATTTTATTTAAATGCAGTCCAACATATTCTACCCTGATATTCAAATATTCTACATGTTATAATTTATTTTACTTCATATCAATATATTTATATTTTTAAATACACTATCGTTCAAAAGTTAGGTGTCAGTAAGACTCATTTTTTAAATAAATTAATACTTTTATTCAGCAAGGATGCATCAATTTGATCAAAAGTGACAGTAAAGACATTTATAATGTTACAAAAGATTTATATTTCAAGTAAATTCTGTTATTTTGACCTTTCTATTTTTCACTAGTTTTCCACAAAAAAGTGGATGAAAAGTGTAAAAAGATGAAAATTAAAATTTTTCGGGGGTGGGGGGGGGGGGCATGCTTAATTAAAATGAAAATAATGTTGTTTTAATTCACTATAAAAATTCAGATTTCCTTCTTACTTTTACCATTGAATACTTGTAGTGTACTGGACAGTATGTAGTAGTACACTTGTGTTCCATTCCCTACAACACCAGAAACAAAAAAAAGTCTGTAGGCAGGAAGGAAGAGAAAGATGAAGGATGTTTTAGATTGAGTGTTTTCTTTCTGTGGGTCGTGCTGAGATGACTGACCCTGGTCCATTTCTGAGCTACGGAGAACGGACGGCATTCCAGGATCTCACAATCCTGTTGGACACACACACACACACACACACACATCACAAGTCGAACGGAACTAAGAAGGACACTGAAACCAGGATAGTCACAGTCCAGCGGCTGCCACCGCAACAGAAAGTCCTTTTCAGTCCTTCCAAAACACACACACACACACACACGTATTATACATAGTCTATGTTCCTATGCCATTACAAACCTATATAATCCCCAATTCAAGTAGTTTAAATAGATGCATCCTTGCCAAAGCGATTTTTAATTTAAGATTAAATGAATTACAATATGTATCCTATTTATTGCCCTAATAAACGAACAGGGCTTCACATGTGATAAATGTAAGGAGATAGTCAGGCTGACGGAGAAGATTTCAGAATTAGAGACACGCATCCAGAATTTATTTGAGAGTAGTGAGAATGTAACAGCTTTAGACACTGCTTTGGATGCGAATAGCTTAGTGAACTCTGTACATTGTTCGGTTCCGGCTGTAGAGCCCGTGCAGCAGGGCAACTGGGTGACTGTGAGACGGCATAGTCGCGGATCAAAAAACCACTCTTCCGTTCCGATTAGAACATCAAACAGGCTCTCCCCACTCAGTGATGCACCCACTGAGAATCCTGTTGAAAGTGCCCTAGTTATTGGCGATTCTATTACACGGAACGTGAAAATAGAGACACCAGCCACCATAGTCACATGTTTACCGGGAGCCAGAGCGCCTGACATCAAAGCAAATTTAAAAGTGCTGGCTAATGCTAATCGTAAATTCTCTAAGATTATTATTCACGTCGGCACAAATGATGTTCGACTTCGCCAGTCGGAGATCACCAAAATTAACATTAAAGAGGTGTGTAAACTCGCAAGTACGATGGCAGATGACGTTTTTTGCTCTGGTCCCCTCCCCGTTAAAAGGAGTGATGAGATACTTAGCAGACTATCATCACTCAGTGGCTGGTTGTCTAAGTGGTGTCCGCAAAATAACATAGGGTTCATAGACAATTGGAAAAGCTTTTGGGGCAGACCTGACCTGTTGAAAAAAGATGGTATTCATCCTTCCTGGGATGGTGCCGCTCTTCTCTCTAGTAATTTGGCACATAGTCTTAGAGCTAAACCTTGACTAACTGGGGCCCAGGTCAGGAAGCAGACGGACTGGCTTACCTGACCGCCTGCTAGCTGTCTCACGTCACAGAAGTCAGATAAATCCCAGCACACAGAGACTCTTTCACCTAGATATTATCACATAGAGACTGTGTCTGTTCCACGAATTAGTAAATACAAAAAACCATCAAAACCATTCAACGGTAAAAATGTAATTGATGTCCAACAAATAAACAACAGATATAATACAGATGATCAAATGATAAAGCTCGGGTTGCTGAATATTCGATCCCTTTCCTCAAAAGCGCTTATTGTTAATGATATGATTACAGATCATAACCTAGATGTGCTGTGTTTGACAGAAACCTGGCTAAAACCTGACGATTACATTACTTTAAATGAGTCCACCTCCCAAGATTATTGTTATAAACACGAGCCACGTCTGAAAGGTAAAGGGGGAGGTGTTGCTGTAATTTATAATAATATCTTCGGTATTACTCACAAGTCTAGTTTCAAATATAATTCCTTTGAAGTTTTGGTGCTTTATGTAACGTTATGTAGTGAAATTGATAAATCCCGTTTGACATTTGTGCTGGCTACTGTATATAGGCCACCAGGGCACCATACAGACTTGTTGGTGATTTTAATATCCATGTAGACAATGAAAAAGACGCATTGGGATTGGCATTTAGATACATTCTAAACTCTATTGGAGTAAGGCAACACGTGTCAGGACCCACTCATCGCCGTAATCATACGTTAGACCTAATACTGTCACATGGAATAAATGTTGATGCCGTTGAAATTCTGCAGCAGAGCGATGACATCTCAGATCATTACCTAGTATCATGTACACTTAATTTAGCAAAGGCTGCAAAGCCGTCCCCTCGCTTCAAATATGGCAGGACTATCACTGCTGCGACTAAAGATTAAAGAAAATAATCCAACGCCGTGGTACAACGAGCACACCCGGGCCCTTAAAACAGCAGCCAGAAAAATGGAGCGCAGCTGGAAGAAAACAAAACTAGAAGTTTTTCGCATTTCGTGGAAAGAGAGCATGATTGCATACAGAAAGGCCCTAAAAACTGCTAGATATGCTTATTTCTCGACTCTCTTAGAAGAAAACAAACACAACCCTAGGTATTTATTTGATACAGTGGCTAAATTAACCAAAGATAAAGCTTCACCTTCTGATGTTTGTAAACCGCACAGCAGTAATGACTTTATGAACTTCTTTACTTGTAAGATTGATAATATTAGGAAAAAAATTATAACCATGCAGCCGTCTACTACAGTATCACATCAGACAGTGCATTGTAGTGTCACTGAGGAAAAATTACATTCATTCACTGCTATAGGAGAAGAAGAATTGGCTAAACTCGTTAAATCATCTAAATCAACAACATGTATGCTCGACCCTATACCGACTAAACTACTAAAAGAGATGCTTCCAGAGGTCATAGATCCTCTTCTTAATATCATTAATTCATCCTTGACATTAGGATATGTACCGAAAACTTTTAAGTTGGCTATTATTAAACCACTTATTAAAAAACCGCAACTTGATCCTACAAAATTAGTCAATTACAGGCCAATCTCAAATCTACCCTTTCTGTCAAAAATACTAGAAAAGGCAGTGTCCTCACAATTATGCTCCTTTTTAGAAAGAAATAGTATCTGTGAGGATTTCCAGTCAGGATTTAGACCGTATCATAGTACTGAGACTGCTCTCATTAGAGTTACAAATGATTTACTCTTATCATCCGATCGTGGTTGTATATCTCTATTAGTGTTACTCGATCTTAGCGCTGCATTCGATACTATCGACCACAACATTCTTTTGAATAGACTCGAAAATTATGTTGGCATTTGTGGAACTTCATTGGCATGGTTTAAATCATACTTATCTGACCGTTATCAGTTTGTAGCAGTAAATGAAGAGATGTCACACCGAACACAAGTTCAGTATGGAGTACCGCAGGGCTCAGTGCTAGGACCGTTGCTTTTCACCCTGTACATGCTACCACTGGGAGATATTATTAGGAAGCATGGCGTTAATTTTCATTGTTATGCTGACGATACTCAGCTCTATATTTCTTCACGCCCTGACGAAACTTACCAATTCACAAGATTAACAGAATGCATAGCTGATATAAAAAATTGGATGACTAGTAATTTCCTGCAACTTAATTCAGAAAAAACTGAATTTTTAATCATTGGACAAAAAAACTCCACAAGTAGTAACCTAGAATACTGTCTAACACTCGATGGCTGCTCTGTCAAGTCCTCGTCGTCAGTTAGGAACCTGGGTGTGCTCTTTGATACCAATCTCTCATTTGAAAGCCACGTTTCTAGCATCTGTAAAACTGCATTCTACCATCTTAAAAATATATCTAAATTACGGCACATGCTTTCAATGCAAAATGCTGAACAGTTAGTTCATGCGTTCATGACCTCAAGGCTAGATTATTGTAATGCTCTACTGGGTGGTTGCCTTGCTCGCTTAATAAATAAACTGCAGCTGGTCCAAAACGCAGCAGCTCGAGTTCTTACTAGAACCAGGAAGTATGACCATATTAGCCCGGTTCTGGCAACACTGCATTGGCTCCCTATTAAACATCGTATACATTTTAAAATCTTGCTGATTACTTACAAAGCACTAAATGGTTTAGCGCCCCAGTACTTGAGCGAGCTCTTAACGCATTATACTCCATCACGTCTATTGCGGTCTCAAAATTCTGGCCAGTTGATAATACCTAGAATATCAAAATCAACTGCAGGCGGTCGATCCTTTTCCTATTTAGCACCTAAACTCTGGAACAGTCTTCCTAGCATTGTTCGGGAAGCAGACACACTCTGTCAGTTTAAATCTAGACTAAAAACACATCTCTTTACTATGGCATACACATAAAACATTTTTAATTTATATTATTCAAATCAGTTAAATGATTGTTTTAGGCTGCATTAACTAGGTCAGCCGGAACCGGGAACACTTCCCATAACACCTAATGTACTCGTTACATCATAAGAAGAATGGCATCTACGCTAATGTTAGTCTCTCTGTTTATCCCGAGGTTTACTGCAGTCGGCCGGATCCGGGCCGTATCCAGACCAGATGGTGGCCCTTAGCCTGGACATGACGACCATATCCCTGAAGTGTCTGTAGAGACAATAGTGTCAATTAAACTCCCCCCTGTAAATGCCGCATCGACACGACATCCTCATTAAACCCGTCCCCGGCGTGACGACTCCAATCTTTCGAATAATCCTACGAATATCTATTGATCTAATATGACTTCTGACCTGTAATGTTGCCAGAATCATAATCATAATCATACACTATTTGTTCGTCGGCCAGAGGAGAACTGGCACCCCGACTGAGCCTGGTTTCTCCCAAGGTTTTTTTCTCCATTCTGGCCCTGAAGGAGTTTTGGTTCCTTGCCACCGTCGCCTTTGGCTTTTGGCTTGCTCAGTTGGGGACACCTAAATTTCAACTATATTACTGATCTGCCCGCATTGACACTATATGATAATTGAAATGAGCTGGATGACATCACCGTTTTCTCCAGAGCGGCTGTACAGCCGAATCAAATTCCGTTGCATTATTTTCCTGTTACCACTGTGAAGCTGCTTTGAAACAATTGCCATTGTAAAAAGCGCTATATAAATAAAGGTGATTTGATTTTGATTTGAATAAACAAAAAAATATAGCGAATACTGTATATACTGAATAATGTAACTGGATCAACCTCAAATATGCTTTTCTCCTTCTGACGTAATTATAGAGATGTTGGAAGGGATTAAAATATTAACTTTCCATCAGATCCAGATGAAAAATAACTCAAGCGCTATTTACAGCGAATTATTCTGTTTCACTTAGTAATGTCGCTTTATTAAGATAAATCAATTATGAATGCCATTTTATGTCTGTTTAATTAAATCTCAATTAAAAAGCAACTAAAAATGACACTTCTCACACTATACACTACAATTTAAAAGTTTGGGGTCAGAAATATTGTTTCATGTTTTTGAAAGAAGTCTCTTCTGCTCACCAAGACTGTGTTTATTTGATTGAAAAATACAGTAAAAACAGTGAAATATTACTACAATTTAAAATAACTTTTCTACGTGAATATATTTTAAAGTGTAATTTATTCCTGTGATCAAAGCTGAATTTTCAGCATCATTACTCCAGTCTTACTCTGTCACAAAAGAACAGCATTTATTTGAAACAGAATCTTTTGTAACACTCTAAATGTCTTTACTGTCACTTTTGATTAATTTAATGCATTCTTGCTGATTAAAAGCATTCATTTCTTTTTAAAAGTGTGCATGTGTGTGAGTTACCTGAAGTCCTTTGTGATGCTGTCATACGTTTTCGGGTCATTGAGTCGATCTACCAATGTGTCCGATGCTTTCTTCACCATTTGGGGGCACTCTGGGTTCTCCGCCGCCAGCGATCGCCACACCACCTCTAAATATTCTGCAACCCCAGAAGAAAAAGACACAACACCCATTACAGAACAAAATTCTACACAATTTGACTCGTGTAGGTATGAAACGGCTTCACAAACAGTCTTTTCAACCACACAGTATTTCTGTGTTACAAATATTCAAATTATCACAGAAGTACTGGGATAAAAGTTTATAGTTGGGGATATAAACAGTGATGTCTACGGAAGCCATCAAAATGGAGCAAATCGCCTATTGAAAGTAACTTGATGCTTCAAATAATGATTTGAGCTGGAGCTGCTGCTTTTATCCAGCCATTTGGTTTGCAACATTACTATTACTTTTAGACTAAAGGCCCGTTCACACCAAGAACGATCACTATAGCGATAACTATATTAGTGTCCACACTAGCGAACGATATCGTTCTGTTTATTCTAAGTGCGCTGCACTGTTTTGTCGTCTGTCTCTTTAAATGCTTAAGCTCTTTAAAGCAGGATGGATTCTGATTGGCTGTCAATGTTTTTATCATACATCAGCTGTAAAAAATTGTTTTGAAAGTGAATCAAACGATATAGTTTCTCTGTGCCGTTATCGTTATAGATTTTAATGACATCCCATTCTTAATCCGTAGGGTTTAATATGGAGTTGGCCCACCCTTTGCAGCTATAACAGCTTCAACTCTTCTGGGAAGGCTTTCCACGGTTTAGGAGTGTGTTTATGGGAATTTTTGACCATTCTTCTAGAAGCGCATTTGTGAGGTCAGGCACTGATGTTGGACGAGAAGGCCTGGCTCGCAGTCTCCGCTCTAATTCATCCCAAAGGTGTTCTGTCAGGTTGAGGCCAGTCAAGTTCCTCCACACCAAACTCGCTCATCCATGTCTTTATGGACCTTGCTTTGTGCACTGGTGCGCAGTCATGTTGGAACAGGAAGGGGCCATTCCCAAACTGTTCCCACAAAGTTGGGAGCATGAAATTGTCCAAAATGTCTTGGTATGCTGAAGCATTAAGAGTTCCTTTCACTGGAACTAAGGGGCCAAGCCCAACCCCTGAAAAACAACCCCACACCATAATGTTGCAAACCAAATGGCTAGATGAAAGCAGCAGCTCAAATATGATGTTATTGCCATCAAATGATATTCATAATTTAGTTTGAGGTACTTAGTTTGAAAAAAATGCTTGAGATCTCAATCCCATAATCTGCCCCTTCTCTCCTAAATAACAACTAACTAATTATTTATGGTCATGCTTTTAATAATTTATTATCTAATGTCCTATTGTGTTTTTAAATGTTGTTCTATGTGTTTTTTTAAACTGCACAAAAAGGGAGTTGCACCATAATCTCGTTGTATTTTAATACAAGGACAATAAAGATAAACCGAACTTTATTCAGATGAGAGCAGTCCAGATGAAACAGCTGTCAACATGATCATGCATGTGCAAACTGAGAAGATCCTGCATTGAGGCAACAGACTGGACAAAAAGCCCACGCTCTCCAACTAAACAACAAGAGATGAGATGAGACGAGAGGACACAATATGAGAGGCTATTGTTCCAGCGCTGGAATGATCTAAGAGCTGCTCACAATGAAAAGCTCTGTGACAGTGGTCAGTGCGACATCACTATCCTGAGGAGCGATGCCACACTTGAGCCGAAACACCACTGCAGGACAGACCACAATCATGGATTTTGACGTCTGTACCGACAGACATGGAGTCATCCGCTGTCATCTAACCACACAGACGGAGAGGTTTGGGATTTTTCTTACAGGCAAAACATGTATCTTGTCTCTCCGCACTGGACAGACAGTTGCTCATCACCATAATTAACCCTCGATTTATTTTTAATTTTAATGTCTGTACGGAGGCGTTGTTTTAAATATGACCCAACAGACATAATAAACACCCCTGCAGACCGCGGTCATGACGACTGCTGATTAATGTGTGTGTGTAGCTGTAGGTCAGGGAAAGGTCTCCGCTCAAAGTTTTTCCGATGTTGTGGTGACATACAGCTGTTCGCAGGGATGGAGGAAAGAGGCGGGGGGTTGGGGAACGGAGGGAAAAAGCTAACAAGACAAGAAAAGCAGACTGAAAACAACATAAAAAGAAATGATGGAGACAAGAAAAAAATGTGCAAAATAAACCACATTTATAATATTGATCTTTTTGGAAAGAAATTAATAGTTTTATTCAGCAAGGATGCTTTAAATTGATCAAAAGTGACAGTAAAGACGTTTATATTGTTACAAAAGATTTATATTTAAATAAATGCTGTTCTTTTGAACTTTATATTCATCAAGAATCATGAAAAATAACATTTATCATGGGTTCCACAAAAATATGAATCAGCACAACTGTTTTCAACATTGATAATAATCATAAATGTTTCTTGAGCAGTAAATCAGCATATTAGAATGATTTCTGAAGGGTCATGTGACACTGAAGACTGGAGTAATGATGCTGAAAATTCAGCTTTGATCACAGGAATACATTACATTTTGAAAATGTATTAACATACAAGACAGTTATTTTATATTATAACAATATTTCAGAATATTACTGAGAAAATGACAAACTTGACCCATTTTAATTGCAGAATTTGATGTATTTCTGAGTAAAACCAGGACAATAAACATGGTAGAGTGGGAATTTAGACATTGTTTTCTCAATTTTGTCCATCAAGACTTGACTGAATGGTGAAAAGTGTCTCTATATGACAGATGGCTGGAAAGCCAAAAGGAAAAATAGATTCAGAAGCGGAGCAAGATACAAGTGCACTAATAAATGCACAATAAGACCAGGAGCATGTATTAATTATGATGTTGACCATAATAAATCACTGTAACTGACTGCTTTATCCTCACAATGCTTACCTGGGAAGTTGACTGTGGCGTGTACGGGTGCGCTGGTCGCTACAGACGCGTGGACCAGGTGTGGGTACTTCAGACGGAACCAGGCAGCAAGGGATCCTGGGTAGGAGCCCCCAAATGCAACCCACTTGCTATTGGTCAGGCCTCGCGTTGCTGCAGTAACCGTGCGGAAGTGAGCGAGATCGGCCAGTGCCTGACGACTGCTGAGGAAACGCAGATTCGCAGTGCTAAGGTCCCTGACAACACAAAACAGAACAATCAATCAACAGTCATTGAGATTATATTTAAAGGAGGGGTCTAATGCTATTTCATGCTTTCTGACTTATTTACACTGTTAAAGAGTTGGATTCTCATGCTAAACATGGCCAAAATTTCAAAAAACGAGTTGGACGTATGACGGAGTATTTCTGTGCCAAATACACTCCTTCAGGATTCGGATGAGTTTCGGAAACTTTTTTTTGAGTATGACCCTGTATGATGTCATAAACGGTGGAATTCCTTGAATGGGCAGTTCTCCCGGATGAGCATGCGCACATCAGCGAGAGCGAGAGCAAGAGCCCATCAACGAGCTTCGTTCGGGTTACGGAAGCCGGCGGCAGCGCTGTCATTTTGTTTTTAGACCACGAATCAACAATTTCACTAAAGAAGTGTGTTTCTGGTTGTGAGGGAAAGATAACCTTGTTCAGATTCCTAAATAAGCCAGCGTTAAGGAAACAGTGGATGCAGTTTGTTTTTCCCGGAGCAGCAACAGAGTTCTGCAAGTGTGTTCGTTTGTTCCCGGTCACGAAACCGAAACTGCATCAAATGTCTGTGTTTTGTTGGCAATCGGCGTGTAAGTGCATATAATGTAACACGAACGTATAGTGAATCTAAAGTTATCCAGGGATAATGCCATGATGTATTGTTTGTGTGTGTGTGTGTGTGTAACTCTTTAGCTCCGCCCACTGCACTCCTCCACGAGTTTGGCTGTTTTAGGAAAGAATCAGTAAAGCGTATCTGTCTTTTATAAATATGATAAAACTAAAGACTTTTTTGAGATATGAAGGATGCAATACTACTCTATAGGTACTCAAGATTAACATGAGACTGGCAGAAACCGTGTGTTATGTACCCTTTAAATCTGGGTTGGATGGACGGACTGACGGACGGACCGACGGACGGACAGACGGACGACAGACAGATAGATAGAATGACAGTTGGATGGATGGATGGATGGATGGATGACAGACAGACAGACAGATAGATAGGCAGACAGATAGACAGATAGATAGATAGACAGACAGACAGACAGACAGACAGACAGACAGAATGACAGTTGGATGGATGGATGGATGGATGGATGACAGACAGACAGACAGACAGAATGACAGTTGGATGGATGGATGGATGGATGGATGACAGACAGACAGACAGACAGACAGACAGACAGACAGACAGACAGACAGACAGACAGATAGATAGATAGATAGATAGATAGATAGATAGATAGATAGATAGATAGATAGATAGATAGATAGACAGACAGACAGACAGACAGACAGACAGACAGACAGACAGAATGACAGTTGGATGGATGGATGGATGGATGGATGGATGGATGACAGACAGACAGACAGACAGACAGACAGATAGACAGATAGATAGATAGACAGACAGACAGACAGACAGACAGACAGAATGACAGTTGGATGGATGGATGGATGGATGACAGACAGACAGACAGACAGACAGACAGACAGACAGACAGATAGATAGATAGATAGATAGATAGATAGATAGATAGATAGATAGATAGATAGATAGATAGATAGAATGACAGTTGGATGGATGGATGACAGACAGACAGACAGACAGACAGACAGACAGACAGACAGACAGATAGATAGATAGATAGATAGATAGATAGATAGATAGATAGATAGATAGATAGATAGATAGACAGACAGACAGACAGACAGACAGACAGACAGATAGACGGATGACAGACAGACAGACAGACAGACAGACAGACAGATAGATAGATAGATAGATAGATAGATAGATAGATAGATAGATAGATAGATAGATAGATAGATAGATAGATAGAATGACAGTTGGATGGATGGATGACAGACAGACAGACAGATAGATAGATAGATAGATAGATAGATAGATAGATAGATAGATAGATAGATAGATAGATAGATAGATAGATAGATAGATAGATAGATAGATAGAATGACAGTTGGATGGATGGATGGATGACAGACAGACAGACAGACAGACAGACAGATAGATAGATAGATAGATAGATAGATAGATAGATAGATAGATAGATAGATAGATAGATAGATAGATAGATAGATAGATAGATAGAATGACAGTTGGATGGATGGATGGATGGATGGATGGATGACAGACAGACAGACAGATAGACAGATAGATAGATAGATAGATAGATAGATAGATAGATAGATAGATAGATAGATAGATAGATAGATAGATAGAATGACAGTTGGATGGATGGATGGATGGATGGATGCATCTGTTTCCATCTCAGTTTCCTCTATGTGAAAAGAAAGGCTGTGTGTTACTGACTTGTATCGCCATCTAGTGTTCATAACTCTGAGTTACCCTGTTGTGTTCCTTCACTCACTCTGTCGGGTGACTCTTCCCGTAGAAGCGGTGCTCCAGTAACAAACACAAGGCACCCAGCTTCTGTGCGTAAAGCAGCCAGGTTCCGTACTGCATCCAGGCAGGGTTAGCCGGACCTTCACCCCCGATCATCAGGAAGACCGGACCACCGGCTCTATAGAAAGTGTCATTCACAAAGTATCTCTGCAGGAGGAAAAGGTTTGGTTTAGTTTAGTTTAGTAAGGTTTAGTTGAACCTTTAGTGTGTCACATACACATACACACACACACACACACACACACACACACACACACACACACACACACAGGTCAAGTTCCAAAGTTTGGAATCATTACAATTTTAATGGTCTCTTAAAGAAGTCCCTTCTGCTCACCAAGGCTGCATTTATTTGATCAAAAATACTGTTAAACAGTGAAATATTACAATTTAAAATAACCATTTTCTATGTGAATATATTTTCAAATGTAATTTATTCCTGTGATCAAAGCTGAATTTCCAGCATCATTACTCCAGTCTTCAGTGTCACATGATCCTTCAGAAATCATTCTAATATGATTTGATGATCAAGAAACATTTCTTATTATTATCAATGTTGAAAACAGTTGATTTTTGTGGAAATCGTGATACCCTACCATTCAAAAGTTTGGGGTAAGTAAGATTAAAAAAAATAATTAAATAAATAATAATACTTTTATTCAGCAAGGACACATTAAATTGATCAAAAGTGACAGTAAAGACATTTATATCGTTACATGAGATTTCTATTTCAAATAAATGCTGTTCTTTTGGATTTTCTATACATCAAAGAATCCTGAAAGAAAATGCATCACGGTTTCCACAAAAATATGAAGCAGCACAACTGTTTTCAACATCGATAATAATCAGAAATGTTTCTTGAGCACAAAATCGGCATATCTGAATGACTTCTGAAGGATATCATGGCATTCTTTGAAGTGCATTTAAATGCCATGGTGCATGCATTTATCATTTGCAACAGTAGGTGTTTGTAAGTGTCTCTCGTGCACTGAAGCTGTACCTGCTTCCAGAGTCGAGTATCAGCGCCGTTGAAGTGATCCAGTCTCTGTATGAACCACTGGTCCTCCACTCCAGACTTCAGCCGAGCTTCATATCTTCTGTGCGCGCTTCTGTAGTGAGCGCCACACGGAAAACACACACACGCCAAAACAATCACTACAACAGCAGCATATTTCTGAAGACTATTACACACTAAAGCCATTTTGAAGTGGAACTGATACTCTGTCATATGATCATGTGTTTATAATCATGTGATATGTCATCTCTTCCCCACTACAGTAAAGGCTGAGCTTATGAATATTAAGTAGTTCCTCGTTAACCTTCCAATAGCGAAGGCCTTGTTCATGAATATTCATTTTTAAAGGCTGACGTTGCGTTCTTGCCTTCCAATGACGAAGCTCGTAATATGAATATTTAGAATCGAGCCTTAGTCGTAGTAACTCAGCGCCTCATCTATATATTTCAAAATAAAAGCGATTTGTTTGGCTTCACAAACGTTTCTTAAGCGTTAAAACGGTTATTTCCGCGTTTAAGCTCTATATTCATGCAAAGAAAAAATTTATGTCGTGTCCCTCTGAAGAGAAATTACGCGCAATACAGCGAAATGAGCAACAGTCTGTAGCTGACAGATTACCGTAAATACCATAATATGGTGTTTCTTCAAATTAGTTTACTTAAAGGGATAGTTCACCCAAAAATGAAAAATCTGTCGTTTACTCACCCTCAAGTTATTCCAAACCTGTATGAATTTCTTTTTAATGCTGGACACAAAAGAAGATATTTTGAAGAATATTAGTAACCAAACAGTTACTGTGCCCCATTGACTTCCATAGTATTTTTTTTCCTCCAGTGAAGCTCATGCTTGAGGTGTGAAGAAAATATCAAGGTAGGTATCACTTGTAAACAAAATATTCTATTGCATAATTTCTAATTAAAATGTAATTTTGTAAAATTATGTATGTGTTAAAATATTTGGTCCTTTTCATAAATTTCATAGTACACTTTGGTATATCGTGATTTTTTAACGCATTACAAGGAAAACATTTTTGTGTG
Source organism: Coreius guichenoti (assembly GCA_039654105.1). Classification (NCBI taxonomy): domain Eukaryota; kingdom Metazoa; phylum Chordata; class Actinopteri; order Cypriniformes; family Gobionidae; genus Coreius; species Coreius guichenoti. The sequence goes on from CM077174.1 coordinate 37,002,097, forward strand.
TCTGTATGAGATATGTTAGATAAACTATTATCTAACATACAATTAACCATGTCCCTTTATTTATTTATAATTGTTGTCTGTTTAATCTTGATGTTTGTTAGAAAATAAAAATCACATTATCTTAAACTGTATTTTTTTTAATTACATACCTCATGTAAAATAAACAGAAAATAAGAAGCACCTCATCTAACGGCGAAGCACCTCCTTTCACTGAATATTTGAAGAAAAACATCGTTTTTAAAAGGTTTCAGGTTCTATTTTGTGCAATATTTATGGAAGGGACCATGCATGGACTTAATGGTTATTTATTGTGTTTTATATCTAAACTCTTATCTATTCCAGTCTATCTATTGAACACAGGATTTGACTTGTCAGACTTCAACATGTGCGTGCAAGATGTTCCCCACAACTCTATGATTACCATCACCTGAACCCATTCCAACACTGTGGTTACGGGTTTTGCATCTGCAAACACCACTTACATTTTCACCAGAAAAAAAGTACCAGTTTAGTTCATTCTATACTGGTCTGCTGATGCTTAATTTCTAAATTTACACTAGAAATTAGGCATAAATGGTAGCTGAAGGATAAGATGCATTGTTAAGGCCCTCAAAGTGTACATCTACATTACAGTGAATGCTGGAAGGCCTGCCAAAAGAACATTTCAGTAGTCCGTTCTGGATGGAACAAGAGCTTTGACAAGGAGTTGTGCATGTTCCGATAGGAAGGGCCTGGTCCTCCTAATGCTGTATAAGGCAAATCTGCAGGACCGGGCCGTTCTAGCAATGTGGTCTGTGAAGTTCAACTGATCATCAATCACAACTCCAAGGTTCCTGGCTGTCCTGGATGGAGTTATGGTTGATGAACCTAGCTGAATGGAGAAGTTGTGATGAAGAGTTGGGTTGGCTGAGACCACAAACTGCTTGTCTTTGCAAGGTTGAGTTGAAGGTGGGGGTCTTTCATCCAGCAAGAAATGCCAGTCAGGCAAGCCGAGATGCGAGTAGCTACCATCGAATCATCTGGCTGGAATAAGAGGTAGAGTTGTGTGTCATCAGCATAGCAGTGATAGGAAAAACCATGTTTCTGAATGACATGTTTCTGAAGAGAAGTGGTCCCAGCACTGAGCCCTGAGGCACCCCAGTAGCGAGATGCTGTGACTTAGACACCTCACTCCTCCACAACACCCTGAAGGCTCAGATAAGACTACGGTAAGTTATTAGGTCTCATCAAGTCACGTCATGTCTCCCAAATGTCTTTTGCTGCCAAATTGTTTAGAGGTCAGAGACAGCAGTAGATCTCTGTCAAAGATAAAATGCCAAGACTGCACAACTATTGCCTTAAGAAGAGGTCAACAGTGTTTCCTAAGTCATGTATAGAAGACCACTGACATAAAATGCATAGAAATATCAGCTGTCATATCTGTCAATAATGTCTTAGTAAGATGATATTTAAAGGGAGGGTTGATTATGATTTAACTTTAGTTAGTGTGTAATGTTGCTGTTTGAGCATAAACAACATCTGCAAAGTTATGATGCTCAAAGTTCAATGCAAAGCGAGATATTTTCTTTTAAAGAAATCACTTTTTAAGGACTACAACAAACGGCTGGTAGGGACTACAACAAGCTTATATAGTGACATCACTAACCCTAAAATTTACATAAACCCGCCCGCAACAAAGGCCATGTTGAGAAGAGGAAGAGTTGTTGTAGTAGAGCACATTTGAGAGTCTGCTCAAGCTGTCGCATCCATTACGTAATACAGTACGTAACACAAATGCAATAGCATGTGATAAAAGCAAGATGACAACATAAGTTATAACCGTAATTAAACTAAACTATACATGTTCTATCTCCATGCAGCAGATATTCTCTGGCTCAGTTTACAACAGTTTCCACACGAGCGATTTATAGATTATCATGACAGAATATGCTAATTGATGTCTTCAAGATAGTAATTCCACATCAGCTCCATAAATTCATCAACTAACCATTCAGAAACGTCTCATTCTACATGTTGTCGCTTCTTCTTGAGTCTCTCCATCATTGTCCGACTCCGGTTTGAACATAAAAGGCTGAACCGTTTCTGACATTTTCAGTGGGTGTCTGCGTGAGGTAATCAGAGCTGCTAACATGAGCTCTTGAAGCTCCGCCCTCTTATTGAAAGGGGGCGGGGAACAGCAGCTCATTTGCATTTAAAGGGACACACACAAAAACGGCACATTTTTGTTCACCCTCAAAAAGTGACAATTTTAGCATGCTATAAAAATAATCTGTGGGGTATTTTGAGCTAAAACTTCACATACACACTCTGGGGACATCAGAGACTTATTTTACATCTTGTGAAAAGGGGCATTATTGGACCCCTTTAAATGCTTTGTTTTATGATCAAAGCTCTGTAGTTTTAAAACATGTAATGCAATGCAATGATGATTGAGAGAATAAACCAAATAAACCTTCCTCAAAAGCCTGATGATCATATTTGAGACTCATGATTTAATATGATGTCTGGATAATCAAGTTGCTTCAGTCCAGTAAATGTTCATCTTGAAATATTACTAACAATATCAAAGTTACTCCATAAATATCAGTAAACACAGAGTAGATTGTGTACAACAGTTTTGATCATGTGGATAATTTCATATCAAATATGATACAGTAGGCTTTATAGAGTTAAAAAGATCTGGTTTGAATTTGTCCATGTAACCTCACAGTGTCATTTGCATATTAAAAATCCGATAGACCAGTCACGGATGTTTACTGCACTCACTGGAATGGTTTATTTGCAAATCAACTAGTTGATGAGGACATGGTTCTGTTTACATTTGACATGATGATATCAGTCCAGGAGACGCAGGAATGTGACTCAGATTCCTCTGAACTGTTTGCCACTATAACTTAGTTTTCATAGATCTAAAAGATGTTTATAGTTATTTTCATATAGTTATAGTTCTAATTTGTCAGTTCACTATGGTACCTCTGAGTTCACATTCACTTCAGTGGAGGAATGATCTTTCCAGCTCTCTCTCTTAATCTTCAAGAAGTATCAACTCTTCCACAAGCACATGCATCACACTTACTATCATGATCATAATAATACTTTCTGGGCTGTTTTCTCAGAAATTTTAGTCACCACCATCAAACAACGACAATACATAACATAAGACTTACGAAACAAAGGGAAAAAACAAAAAAAAAAACCCCACATAAATACTTCTTTACACGTCTTTACAAAAAACGTCCTCCTTTGCACAGTCTAATTAAATGTACACTAAACCCTGTTCTACTGTTTCACCATCACATGTCTGTACTTCTCTAAGTCCTTTTGAAACTATAAGGAAACGCTTCTCAAGTTACTGTTGCCTTAGGGTGAATTGCTTTTTGTTTCTCATTTGCAAGTCATTTTGGATAAAAACGTCTACTAAATGAATAAAGGTACGGTAAATGTTAGCTGATGACAGGTTTTATTAAACCAGCATAGTCTGGTTTTTATACTTATTGCATCAAAAATTAATCATCTGTCTAAAAATGCTAATTATTCACCATTAAACATTCTGGTCACATCATAATAAAGTTAAACAAGAAATTATATTTTTGCACCAATTTTGTACTATTCAAATTCAAATAATCATAAATGTTTGCAAATCATCATATTAGAATGATTTCTGAAGGATCATGTGACACTGAAGACTGGAGTAATGATGCTGGAAATTCAGCTTTGATCACAGGAATAAATTATATTTTAACATATATTCAAATAGAAAACAGTTGTTTTAAACTGTAATAATATTTCACTGTTTTTACTGTATTTTTTATTTTTTATAAATGCAGCCTAAGTGAGCAGAACAGATTTATTTAAAAACATTTTCAAAGTCTTACAGAAACCAAACTTTTGTTTATTTGAATTTGGGGTGAAATATGATCTGGTCGTGTCTTCTTGTTTGGGACAGTCTTTGTGAGATTCATCCTTCGTCTCTATTCTCTGGTCTACTGGCTCATCAAGTTCTTTGCATCAGTCACAATAGTCAACAATACAGATCTGACCTTTTGCGTTTCAGTCCTTTATGCACAGCAGTGTGTTTGTTGAAGGATGGGCTATATGCGGGGTCCAAAATGAACATTTTGCCACACCTGCATGCCAGTGGTGGCTGAAATGAGAAAATTCTCTGTCCAAAAATTCTTGAACATGTGATTTTATTAGGCTACTGTTATTGAAAATACTGTTTTCCTGCCAAAGGCAATAGGCTTGTTTAGCTCGTTTAGCCGTTTTCCCCTTCTTTCTGCATCTGAGTGACTAAAATGTGAGTGCTTTCCCAGTCAACAAACGTTTTGCTAACGTTCCCATTAAGTTATGAAAACTTTATTTCTGAATGGAATGTTTCTTGCAAAAGTTCTTCAAATGTTTTAAAAACGTTTTTTCATGGTTATTTGAACGTAGGGGAAACATTCCATTTCAAAACGTTAATTTAGAATGTTCTCTGAACGTTCTGAAACAATTAACAGAACGAACAAAAACGTTCCATGAAAGAATGTTTAAGAGCTAGAGTTTTGAGAACATTATTTATGGAAGCTTGTTTCCGAATAAAACATTTTATAAGATAATTGCGACTTTTTATCTCACAATTCTGTCTTTATTTCTCACAATTCTGACTTTATATCTCGCAATTCTGACTTTATAACTCTTAATTCTGACTTCTTTTCTCAGAATTATGAGTTTATATCTCACAATTCTTATTTTATATCTAGCAATTGCGTGTTATAAAGTGTTGTCTTTCTTTGTCTCACAAAGAATTGTGAGATATAAAAAGTCGCAATTAGGCCTACCTTTTTTATTTTTTTATTCTGTGGCGGAAACAAGCTTCCATACATTATTAAAGACCAGATAACTTCGAAAGCAGGCCTAGGTCCTATTAACGTCACTGGAATAATGTTTATTCGTAACTTTGAGAGAACCTTGTCAGAACATTAGCCAAAGTTCTGAGAACGTTCTGGGTTTGTGCTTCATAATCGTTGTATTGTTTGCAAAAGGTCAACGTTTTTTGCTAGACTAATGTATGATGCATTTTCCACTGTGGTTGTCCTTGATCATGACAGATGTTTACTTTCTGACAGTCTGTCTGTCTTTGTTATGAGTGCGCGTGAGCTGCGCACAGGTGAGGGAGGAGCTGGTTAAAGGAGAGGAAGACCTGCTTCACGCGCACTTTACCTCAGACCGACGACTCGCTGACATTGTAGACATTAGCGATAACTTGAATTGCGTATTTCTGCATTCAAGCACACTCGTTCCCAAAAGACACCAACAGATTTAGGAGGTTAAAAAGCCGACGCGATGAACCGAGCCCCGAGGCAAGAGTTTTTCACGGTCTCCAGTATGTCCGGAACAAAGAAGCAGTCGAGCACAGACTCGTCCGATTCGAACCCCTGGGAGAGTCTGGGCAGCCCGACTTTTCTGTGGTCTCCCACCTCCGGGATTCCTCTGCAGGATGGACTGTACACGGACGCGAGGTTCCCGGTGCAGAACATGCAGATTCAGACCGACGTGGTTTGGAAACGACCAAAGGTGAGCCAAAGTTCCAGCACACACCTCCTCCTGAGAGCCATATGGATGCGTGTTGACAAATAATCGACATAACTGTCAAAACATGCTTACAAACTACAAACATCCAGAAGAACTCTTCTCTGATACCTGCTGTTTGGGGGTGTGACCAATGCTATTTTATACGTCGTATTTGGGCATTTTGTTTTAAATGTATCACTCTCAGCAAAAAAGATATAGAACCTTAAAGGGTGCTTCATAGAACGTTTTCTTTTAGGGGTTCCTATCATGAGATCATTTTATGGGTTTACATTTCATGAAGTAGCAACTCTCTACGCACACCTTGGCAATAGAATCGCCATTGGCTAGTACATTTTTTAGTTTACTCGCCAGACTGATATAGCTACTATTTTATATATAGGCTAATTATTAGTGCTGTCAAACGATTAATTTGCGATTAAATCGCATCCAAAATAAAAATTTGTGTTTACATTATATGTGTGTGTATACTGTGTATAATTATTATGTATATATAAATACAAACACATTCATGTATATATTTAAGAAAAATGTGTTATATTTCTATATAAAATATTCATATAATAAATTGTATAAATATATATACAGTATATACATGCAATGGCCAGCATACTCACCGGACATGTCACCCATTGAGCATGTTTGGGATGCTCTGGATCGGCGTATACGACAGCGTGTTCCAGTTCCTGCCAATATCCAGCAACTTCGCACAGCCATTGAAGAGGAGTGGACCAACACCGGACCCCCCCAATACAGTAAAACTGCACATTTTAGAGTGACCTTTTATTGTGGCCAGCTTAAGGCACACCTGTGCAATAATCATGCTGTCTAATCAGCATCTTGATATGCCACACCTGTGAGGTGGATGGATTATCTCGGCAAAGGAGAAGTGCTCACTAACACAGATTTAGACAGATTTGTGAAATAGGCCTTTTGTGTACATAGAAAAAGTCTTAGATCTTTGAGTTCAGCTCATGAAAAATGGGGGCAAAAACAAAAGTGTTGCGTTTATAATTTTGTTCAGTGTATATAAGCAAGTGCCATTATTTTAAAGACAGATCTAATGCAATGACATTAAGACCTTATGTGACATTTGTGTCCATTATTTATTTCTCAGACAGTGCATAACTGTATAATGCAACATTATCCTGATGCCGAAACATCTAATGGCATTTAGCATTGGTTTTGTTGGGTCTCTTATTGCTGTAAGGTTTATAGGATGTCTAGATACTGTAAAGCAGGGTTCCTCAAATCTGGCCCTCCTGGGGGGGCCACAAGTAACTTGAAAATTACAGGCAGAGCTTGATCAGGGTTTGAGCTAAACTCTGCAGGGTAGATTTAGATTTGAGGAACCCTGCTGTAAAGTAAAGTAAGTAGACACTTACAATCAGTCCCTCGAAGTATCTTGATCAATGAGCGATGGTAATAGTTTTAGAGGGGCTTAAAATCTTTAATGTCTAACTACATCATACAGCTGCATATAAAAGCATGATGTGTGTAACTGAGGGGGTGTTTCTCTGAAATGTCAGGGACTTGAGTCTGTTTGAGTGAAGAACTGTCCAGGCTTGTGTCTGGTGAGCAGCTCCCACATACACAATCTGCCTAAAGGAAGAAACAGTTTAGAAATGGAATGTTTGAAATGATGTTCCTCAACTGTAATATTTTTATTGCTGCTCCTCATTTTATACTCTTAGATATAAAAGTTCCTTAACAGCACCTTAGGTTCAGCAAATAACTGTCTTCTTATAAAGAACCTTTTTCGGCTGTTCATTCTTGCTTCATGGGTCCTTTTAAAGTCCCATTAGGGTAACACTTTATTTTAATGTGTCCTTGTTACACGTTACATGCATTTACTATAGTAATAACTATAAATTAGGCACAACTAACCCCAATCATAACCCTAACTCTATAGTAAGTACATGTAGTTCATTATTATTACTCAGTACTTAAATGTATAATTACACTGTAACAGGGACACATTAAAATAGTGTAAACCATTAGTTATTAAAGGGATATTTCACCCAAAAATGAAAATTACCCCATAATTTACTCACCCTCAAGCCATCCTAGGTGTATATGACATTCTTCTTTCAGACGAATACAGTCGGAGTTATATTAAAAAATGTCCTGGCTCTTCCAAGCTTTATAATGGAAGTGAATGGAAGCCCCCAAAAGCGCATCCATCCATCATAATCATACTCCAGGCCTTCTGAAGCGAATCGATGGGTTTGTGTAAGAAAAATATCCATATTTAACACGTTATAAAGTAAAACATCTAGCTTCTGCCAGACCGCCTTCCATATACAACTTACGAAGTTGAACCCTAAAAAGGTTGTAAACCCCTTTGGAACTGTTATTTTTTAACGTTGATGTTTTCTGGAAGAACTGAATGTTTACTTCCTCACACTTTGCTTGGGTACACTTAAAGTCTTAGTTCACGTAAAAATGGAGATCATTTCATTATTTAAAGGGATACTTCACCGAAAAATTCTGTCATCATTTATTCACCCCCCCAAAATCACCATAAAATATCATAAAAGTAATGAGTTTGACTCAAATTTAAAGTCCCCATGAATTCAAAATTGAAGTTTTTTTGGCTTTTAGTATGAATATGTTAGCCTTACTGTTATCTATAAGCTAGTGTGCTCCAAAACAATGACATAATTCACATTTAGATGATATAAAACTTACAGTCTCTCACTTTCACAAATATGGATCAATGATTTTGATGACATCACTCTGCACTTCAGCTTCTCATCAGATTTTCTGTCCAATCAAATGCTCTCTAGAATCTGAAGTCCCGCCCCCTACATTATAAATAGACGCTAAAGCTACGGCTGAAATCGGTCACTTGTTCCCACATTTACTGTTTTCTACATGGTGAATGGCGCAGTGTGCACTATATCGGGGATAGGGAACGATTCAGACAGTGCACTATATAGGGGATAGGGAACGATTCAGACAGTGTAAATATGGTTTCCATTGGGGCGAATGAAGTCTGGTTTCACGTTAGTCACGTGAACCGCCGCAGCTCCAGTCCAGAGACACGAGAGCACAGAGCGGATCATATGATCGAGTCGGCGCAGACCAGAAAACGTATTGGACCCATTTGAATTCTGCACAGAATGCTGTATTTTAAAGTGATATGGAGGAGAAACGGTTAGAGATTAGGAGGAAACTGCGGCTTTACCAAGCTCAACAGCTCTGGCCGAGCTGTGATATAAAATAAACGCTATTGGCTATGCAGATATGGGATTTGGGAATGACATGAGTAAAATGGTGACAGAATTATTCCTCTTCCTAAATATCCTTTGATCCTGAAATGATCCTTTGTGTTTTCTCCTCTCTTTTCCAGGAGATCTGTCCGTTTCCCCAGTTTATTTTGGATGGAGCCACACGTATGGACGTCTGCCAGGGAGTTCTGAGTGAGATTTTAATGCTGAACCATTTTAAACAATAAGAATTCACATGGGGAACAATACAGGTGCTGCAGGTTTTTGAAGGTTCTCGTGTAACACACTGTTAGTGCTTCATAAAAGCAGCATGTTGTGGCATCAAATAGCTTTAGTGTTTTGCAAAGCTATTTGCCTAAACACTAAAGCTATTCGATGCCACAAAAAAGCTACTTGGGTTTTTCTGAGGGTCACAGAAAGCTAAATAATACAATGCAACACTTCCAATATCTTTTGTTGTTAAAGGGATAGTTCGCAAAAATGAACATGTCATAATTTACTCACCCTCAAGTTGTTCCAAACCTGTATAAGTTTCTTTTTTTCTAATGAACACAAAAGAAGAATTTTGGTAACCAGACAGTTTACAGACCCCATTGAGTATATATATATAGTTCCAAAAAATACTACGGAAATCAATGGGTGCCGTCAACTATCTGGTTACTCATATTCTTTAAAATATCTTCTTTTCTGTCAACTAACCCTTTAAAGGATTAGTTCACTTCAAAATGAAAATTTCCTGGTATTTTACTCACCCCCAACTCATCCAAGCTGTTCATGTCTTTCTTTCTTCAGTTGAAAAGAAATTAAGTTTTTTGAGGAAAACATTATAGGATTTTTCTCCACATAATGGACTTCAGTGGCAACCAACCGGGTTGAAGGTCCAAATCAATGCAGTTTCAAAGGGTTTCAAAGGGCTTCAGCGGCTCTGCACGATCCCAGCCGAGGAATAGGGTCTTATCTAGCAAAACGATCGGTCATTTAAAAAAAAACAAAAAAACAATTGCTCATCTTGCGCTGATCTGCGACTCACCACGGATTATGTAATCACGTTGGAAAAGTCATGCTAGACGTAGGAGTAAGATAGATGAAATTCTGATGCTTGTTATGTAAATCAATGAAATCTTTATAACAGTACACCAGATACTTACAAAAAATGCATATAAATATCAGTCGTCACTCTATATCTGCCAATAATGTGACTTAGTAAGATTATATTTAAATGCTTAGTTTTATGATCAAAGCTCTGTAGTTTTACATTTTACATACATTGCAATGCAATGCAATGATGATTGAGAGATAATCATTGCATTGAAGCCTTCAAAAGTTGCTTCAGTACGTGTTCCATCTTAAAAATATTAACAATTTAAAAGTTATTCAAGTTTACTTTATAAATATCAGTAAAGATTTCACAGCAAAAAGACATGTGAACCACAAAAATGAAAATTTGTAAAAACTCTGACCTAAAGCTAATAGTCAGCTGCAAATATGGCTTGACCCCAAAAAAATTCTAACAAAAGGTTTCTCAGTGGTTTACAGTAGTATCAGATCTACTTAAAAACATACTAAAAGTTTACCAAAGTTTGACTCCAAGAAAGGCCCCATTTTCAAAATGGCGGCCGTCAGGTCCTTAAAATGACCATTACTCCTTTGTATTCCTCCTAGACCAGGAATACTGGTGCCTTATACATGTTTTGGCCATGTAATAACATAACTAATTAGCATATTTGGATGATAGATAAATGATTACAAGTACAATTATATATTAAAGCAATTGGTTACAAGCATATTTATGCGAAAAATAAGTACAATTTCCCTTAAGTAATTGCATATTTCTCCTTTCTCATATCGTTTTGCCTAGTGTTGGTGGTTTCTGTGGTTCATAACCATTCTTTTGATTCCAATAAAGAATAAATTAATTAGAACTGTGTGGTACTGTAAAATTAGTCAAAACAGGGCTGTGAAGGCTCAGTACCGCTAACCCCTTTTATTTTTTTTGTTTTATTTTTATTTTTATTTTATTATATTTTTTATAATGTGTTTTTTTTTTTGCCTTTTTTTTTATTTTTATACTTTTCTTATTTATACATATCTTTTTCTATTTTCTTGAGTTGTTTCCTCTTATTCTGGTTTATTTTTTCTACTTTTTTGCACTGTGACCTTCACTAGATTTACCATTAGTCGTCACACTCTTCCTCCCATAGAGGTTGATTATAGTGATTCTCACAATTCCCAATTTGACATGGTCCACAAGCAGGCACGCATGGTAGTCCATATGCCCTGCAACTGCACCGTTGTGTTCGGCAGGCAGTTGTGCAATTACAGTAGATCATCTGCAGGAGGCTTTCTGGGACAGCAGCCTTACTGGTCGTAACTGGCAGGAACCGGTTGACCACCAGTTTCCATCCCCAATCCACTGTGTTCATGTCAACTTCCTTTCCAATCCACACCATGATCTGGAAGTAAAGGACTCAGTTGGAGGCAGACGTTCTGGGGTAACAAATGATTTGGCGGTAACGATTTTCTTGCTAAAAAGGTTGTAGCGCAAAGAGGCAAGTGAATCGGTACTCTTTCCGCCAAACAACACTGCCATCGCCTTGGTCCCATGGTCCTCTATGACATTCCTTGCTTGATGTGGGAGCAGAAACACATTTGTACAGGACTGGATGGTTGATTCACCATTTTTATCACTGTGAAGGTGTGAATAAACAGCAACTGGGAACACAAGTCACTACCCAGGACTTTCATCTCACTGATGTTGTACACTTTAGTAGCTTTGGACTTGTCTGAACGAAAATAGAGGCCTCTATTGTTCGTCCCAGCATAGTAGAGGATAAGAATGAGTAAGTCTGTATCCTCCCCTATCAAGGTTGTGGGCTGATGTTCTGAGGCCTTGACTGCAGCTTTGACAATGTCCACGTCTGCATCACCTGATGCATTGATAACAGTGCAACCCTTCTTCTCCGGCTCCTCGGTCATAAGATTGATAAGTCCTTGTTTGTTGCAAGATCTGGAAAGGAAATCATCCTTTCTTCCCACAAACTCAGTCTCTGCATTGAAGTTAACGATGGGGTGAGTGTTTTCACCACGTCTCTAATGCGTATTGTCTTTGATGGAAGGACCTTCGCTATAACCATCAAAAATGACTGTTGCTTTACCATAATGGCGTATGGTAAAGTCTGCATATGAGTCTGCTTTTTCCATGCTAAGCGGTGAACCAGGGAGCCACCGTCAAAGACATAATGCTCAGTAGGTGGGATGGAATCCAGGACAGTTTTGTTAGATTTCTTGCTTGAGAACTCATTGACTGCCTGCACTAGTTGGGACTTGTTGACTTTACGGAAGATTTCTTTGCCTTTGAACAGGGCTGCAGGATATGAGCAGAGCTCATAGCTCATTACATCTTCCAGTGAAAACTGTTCAGTTTTCGACATGATCAGGAACTGTTGGAACAGCAAAGCAGGATCAATGGTTCGGTCTTGGGCAACTTTGATGGTGGAGTCATCTGCAAGGGTTTTTGCCCGGTCTTTCCGTTTGAAGGATATTCCAAAAACGGGTTTTCCAATCATCTTTTCAATGATCTCATTGCCAACAGTCTCAAACTCATGCACATTTACCTCCTCTTTGGCAACAACACCAATGTTTCTCAGAGATGGGTCTGGAGATAATCGTGGGCAACTGCTAAGCTTTTCCTTGATCTTTTCTAGATCAGAGTGATCTCTTTTCATCCTTGCTTCTGAGGATTCTCGGTGCTGCTTGCTGGTCGTGTACAAACCCGATTCCAAAAAAGTTGGGATACTGTACAAATCGTGAATAAAAAAGGAATGCAATAATTTACAAATCTCACAAACTTATATTGTATTCACAATAGAATATAGATAACATATCAAATGTTGAAAGTGAGACATTTTGAAATGTCATGCCAAATATTGGCTCATTTTGGATTTCATGAGAGCTACACATTCCAAAAAAGTTGGGACAGGTAGCAATAAGAGGCCGGAAAAGTTAAATGTACATATAAGGAACAGCTGGAGGACTAATTTGCAACTTATTAGGTCAATTGGCAACATGATTGGGTATAAAAAGAGCCTCTCAGAGTGGCAGTGTCTCTCAGAAGTCAAGATGGGCAGAGGATCACCAATTCCCCCAATGCTGCGGCGAAAAATAGTGGAGCAATATCAGAAAGTAGTTTTTTTTTCAGAGAAAAATTGCAAAGAGTTTGAAGTTATCATCATCTACAGTGCATAATATCATCCAAAGATTCAGAGAATCTGGAACAATCTCTGTGCGTAAGGGTCAAGGCCGGAAAACCATACTGGATGCCCGTGATCTTCGGGCCCTTAGACGGCACTGCATCACATACAGGAATGCTACTGTAATGGAAATCACAACATGGGCTCAGGAATACTTCCAGAAAACATTGTCGGTGAACACAATCCACCGTGCCATTCACCATTGCCGGCTAAAACTCTATAGGTCAAAAAAGAAGCCATATCTAAACATGATCCAGAAGCGCAGGCGTTTTCTCTGGGCCAAGGCTCATTTAAAATGGACTGTGGCAAAGTGGAAAACTGTTCTGTGGTCAGACGAATCAAAATTTGAAGTTCTTTTTGGAAAACTGGGACGCCATGTCATCCGGACTAAAGAGGACAAGGACAACCCAAGTTGTTCTCAGTTCAGAAGCCTGCATCTCTGATGGTATGGGGTTGCATGAGTGCGTGTGGCATGGGCAGCTTACACATCTGGAAAGGCACATCAATGCTGAAAGGTATATCCAAGTTCTAGAACAACATATGCTCCCATCCAGACGTTGTCCCTTTCAGGGAAGACCTTGCGTTTTCCAACATGACAATGCCAGACCACATACTGCATCAATTACAACATCATGGCTGCGTAGAAGAAGGATCCGGGTACTGAAATGGCCAGCCTGCAGTCCAGATCTTTCACCCATAGAAAACATTTGGCGCATCATAAAGAGGAAGATGCGACAAAGAAGACCTAAGACAGTTGAGCAACTAGAAGCCTGTATTAGACAAGAATGGGACAACATTCCTATTCCTAAACTTGAGCAACTTGTCTCCTCAGTCCCCAGACGTTTGCAGACTTTATAAAAAGAAGAGGGGATGCCACACAGTGGTAAACATGGCCTTGTCCCAACTTTTTTGAGATGTGTTGATGCCATGAAATTTAAAATCAACTTATTTTCCCCTTAAAATTATACATTTTCTCAGTTTAAACATTTGATATGTCATCTATGTTGTATTCTGAATAAAATATTGAAATTTGAAACTTCAACATCATTGCATTCTGTTTTTATTCACAATTTGTACAGTGTCCCAACTTTTTTGGAATCGGGTTTGTAGATGAGGTCATTGAATTCCTGCATGGCGTTGTTGTATTCAGATGTGATGGGTGTAGATCACAATGGTCCACAATGCTCGCATTTCTTCAGTCATTCCACTTCCATGGGTCAAGCCTCCACTGCTTTTCAAGGATCGCATCAATGTCTGCTCGATGACAAGGTCCGAGCTAAGGCCTCCCCAGTACTGGTGCTGCGGCGGATCACATGGAAACCCCTGGAAAACTTGTCATGTACATCAGGGTGTCTGGTCTCGAGTTGGCAAATTTCTTGGAGGTAGAAATATGCCGATTTCAGGTAGTTGTAGTGCCCAGCGGCGGCAAATATTGGCAGACAGTCCAACATTGCGCGCAAGTGCATCTTCCAAGATCCTGTACGATCTGCTTTGATCAGAGCTCGGGCTGTCTGCAGCATCTTTGATAGTTTACCCACAGCCGGCTGGTTTTTGACCTTGTGCTAAGGTCTGCCCTCTTCATGTCCACCTTTTCCTTGATTTGGTTCAGCATATCTGATGCTGCAGCACTCTCCAAAGTTGTTTCTTTTGTTACCATGGATGAGTACATCTCTCCAGCTTGGTTCACCAATGACTCAAACTGTGAGTCATCCTCCTGCAGCTCTGACACAACCAGGTGATTGAGACATCTGTCCACCAGCAAATGTCCACGAAAAGCTGTTTGCACTGACTTTCCAGTCATCGTGTGCTGTTAAGTAGTCAAGGATGAATTTTGTTTGAGCAAAATGGTATACACTGTGCTACCAACAACATTTCAGTGAGGTAAGCAATATCAAATGTCAGTATTCTCTTCCACCATCTTCTGAATTGCTGAAAATTGTGAATTTAGTTTTGTCGGGTTTAGTATAATGCCACCTTTATACTCAAAAACATCTATAGAGGATGCATTACATATGTATTACCTTATTCAAATTGAAATGAGTGACCATTTTAGAGGGTTCACACGCAGGCCTCTGTTAGGGCTAATTCAGAGTTGTTTATGATCAAAGTTATACAACTCCAATTTAAGTTACTTTTGGGTGCAATAACTTTTACATTGAATGTCAAGTCTGTGTTTTGGCAAAAAAAGGGTATGTGTCCAAAGACACGTACTAAGTAGGAGTTACATGACATAGGTTAAATCGTTTACATCTCTGGTTCACCCCAAAGAAAGATAAAACCTTACAGTAATCTCACAAAATCATGTATTCCATAAGTATGTAATCATGTCAGTGCAATTTAGACAAGTCCAATGGATTCATAGACCCAGAAAACATGGGGTTAGACACCAAGATTAATTGGCTAGTGCAAATAATGAAGGAGAGGGCTTCCTGCCCATCTTGGACGCCATCTTGAAAATTACACCTTTCTAGTGGTCAAACTTTGGTAAACTTTTAGTATGTTATTAAGGACACCTAATACTACAAAAAACAGCTGAGAAACCTTGTGTTTTTTTTTCATATATGGAGCCGCCCTATAAACCAGTTGGGAACTAGTGTAGTAAAGTTTACCACATACCATTAAAATGATCATTTAAAACCAAATTAGTGCTGAAACATGTTTTAACGTGGTACTTTAACTCTCTCTCTCTCTCTCTCTCTCTCTCTCTCAGACGATTGCTGGTTCTTGTCTGCGGTCGCATCTCTCTCTCTCTACCCTTCCCTTCTGAATCGCGTCATTCCCTCAGGCCAAGGCTTTCAGAAGGGCTACAACGGCTGCTTCAATTTTCAGGTTAGTGCCGTGTGTTACTGTACAGAATAAAGCGAGCAGTTGTGATGGCTCTAATGGTGTCTCTCTGTCTGCAGTTCTGGCAGTATGGCAAGTGGAATCTGGTGCGAGTCGATGACCGCTTGCCGACATGTAACGGTCAGCTGATCTATCTGCACTCCTCAAACAGAGAAGAGTTCTGGAGCGCTCTGCTGGAGAAGGCTTATGCCAAGTCAGTAACACATAAAAATGCCTGAATATAATTGCATTAGATAGAATATTAACTCTTTTCCCACCAGCGTTTTTGAAAAAAGTATTTATAATGTGTGCCAAGATATTTTAGAAATTCCGACCGGACGATGTTTTACGACCATGTCCAGGATAAAGTATAAACCCGATTCCAAAAAAGTTGGGAAACTGTACAAATTGTGAATAAAAACAGAATGCAATGATGTGGAAGTTTCAAATTTCAATATTTTATTCAGAATACAACATAGATGACATATCAAATGTTTAAACTGAGAAAATGTATCATTTTAAGGGAAAAATAAGTTGATTTTAAATTTCATGGCATCAACACATCTCAAAAAAGTTGGGACAAGGCCATGTTTACCACTGTGTGGCATCCCCTCTTCTTTTTATAACAGTCTGCAAACGTCTGGGAACTGAGGAGACAAGTTGCTCAAGGGAAGGAGCTTTAGGAATAGGAATGTTGTCCCATTCTTGTCTAATACAGGCTTCTAGTTGCTAACTGTCTTAGGTCTTCTTTGTCGCATCTTCCTCTTTATGATGCGCCAAATGTTTTCTATGGGTGAAAGATCTGGACTGCAGGCTGGCCATTTCAGTACCCGGATCCTTCTTCTACGCAGCCATGATGTTGTAATTGATGCAGTATGTGGTCTGGCATTGTCATGTTGGAAAATGCAAGGTCTTCCCTGAAAGAGACGACGTCTGGATGGGAGCATATGTTGTTCTAGAACTTGGATATACCTTTCAGCATTGGTGCCTTTCCAGATGTGTAAGCTGCCCATGCCACACGCACTCATGCAACCCCATACCATCAGAGATGCAGGCTTCTGAACTGAGCGCTGATAATAACTTGGGTTGTCCTTGTCCTCTTTGGCGTCCCAGTTTTCCAAAAAGAACTTCAAATTTTGATTCGTCTGACCACAGAACAGTTTTCCACTTTGCCACAGTCCATTTTAATTGAGCCTTGGCCCAGAGAAAACGCCTGCGCTTCTGGATCATGTTTAGATATGGCTTCTTTTTTGACCTATAGAGTTTTAGCCGGCAATGGTGAATGGCACGGTGGATTGTGTTCACCGACAATGTTTTCTGGAAGTATTCCTGAGCCCATGTTGTGATTTCCATTACAGTAGCATTCCTGTATGTGATGCAGTGCCGTCTAAGGGCCCGAAGATCACGGGCATCCAGTATGGTTTTCCGGCCTTGACCCTTACGCACAGAGATTGTTGATTTTGGCCATATTGCCCGAGTCATTCGTTTCCTGTGTGACTTGCAAAGGCATGTCAGCTTTTCATTTGGTCACACTCGATTGCTATGTCTGAGGTAAAACACGCCCCCCTTTATTACCATACAGACAAAGAAATGTGGAAATAAATAAATGTGAAAATAAATAAATGTAGACATAAATACAAATATACATAAATAAATGTGGAAATAAATAAATGTATAAATAAATGAAAAAATAAATGTAGAAAAAAATACAATTATACATAAGGAAATAAAATTGTAAATACTCATTAATTATTTTTTTTTTTACATTTCTTCATATATTTATTTATGTATTTTCTTTACATTTCTTCGTATATTTATTTATTATTTTGGCAGCTTTGGAATTCCGTATTAAAGAGCCACACAGATTGTTGTAGGCTACTACTGTTCAAAAGTTAGGGTTTTTTAATGTCTTTGAAATAATTTTTTTAATGATCATTAAGGCTGCATTTATTTGATCAAAATACAGTAGTGAATAGTGATGGCCGCTTTCGAAACACTGCTTTGTGAACCTTTGCGAATCATTTATTTCAAACCAGTGATTCAGAGCACGTAACTAACTGCCAAAGTCACGTGATTTCAGTAAACGAGGCTTTGTTACGTCATAACTGAAATGATAGGGTGATATTAAATGACTTCAACTGTGATATTTGGCCATATTGCCCATCTCTAAGTCATTCTGAGCTCGATTGCTATGTCTGAGGTAAAACACGCACCCCTCATTACCATACAGACAAAGAAATGTGGAAATAAATAAATGTGAAAATAAATAAATGTAGACATAAATACAAACATAAATAATATTTGATACACTGCCGATTTTGCAGGTTTGCCCACTTACAAAGCATGTAGAGGTCTGTAATTTTTATCATAGGTACACTTGAACTGTGAGTGACGGAATCTAAAACAAAAATCCAGAAAATCCCATTGTATGATTTTTAAATAATTAATTTGCATTTTATTGCATGACATAAGTATTTGATCACCTACCAACCAGTAAGAATTCCGGCTCTCACAGACCTGATAGTTTTTCTTTAAGAAGCCCTCCTGTTCTCCACTCATTACCTGTATTAACTGCACCTGTTTGAACTCGTTACCTGTATAAAAGACACCTGTCCACACACTCAATCAAACAGACTCCAACCTCTCCACAATGGCCAAGACCAGAGAGCTGTGTAAGGGCATCAGGGATAAAATTGTAGACCTGCACAAGGCTGGGATGGGCTACAGGACAATAGGCAAGCAGCTTGATAAGAAGGCAACAACTGTTGGCACAATTATTAGAAAATGGAAGAAGTTCAAGATGACGGTCAATCTCCCTCGGTCTGGGGCACCATGCAAGATCTCACCTCGTGGGGCATTAATGATCATGAGGAAGGTGAGGGATCCGCCCAAAACTACACGGCAGGACCTGGTCAATAACCTGAAGAGAGCTGGGACCACAGTCTCAAAGAAAACCATTAGTAACATACTACGCCGTCATGGATTAAAATCCTGCAGCGCACGCAAGGTCCCCCTGCTCAAGCCAGCGCATGTCCAGGCCCGTCTGAAGTTTGCCAATGACCATCTGGATGATCCAGAGGAGGAATGGGAGAAGGTCATGTGGTCTGATGAGACAAAAATAGAGCTTTTTGGTCTAAACTCCACTCGCCGTGTTTGGAGGAAGAAGAAGGATGAGTACAACCCCAAGAACACCATCCCAACCGTGAAGCATGGAGGTGGAAACATCATTCTTTGGGGATGCTTTTCTGCAAAGGGGACAGGACGACTGCACCGTATTGAGGATAGGATGGATGGGGCCATGTATCGCAAGATCTTGGCCAACAACCTCCTTCCCTCAGTAAGAGCATTGAAGATGGGTCGTGGCTGGGTCTTCCAGCATGACAACGACCCGAAACACACAGCCAGGGCAACTAAGAAGTGGCTCCGTAAGAAGCATCTCAAGGTCCTGGAGTGGCCTAGCCAGTCTCCAGATCTGAACCCAATAGAAAATCTTTGGAAGGAGCTGAAAGTCCGTATTGCCCAGTGACAGCCCCGAAACCTGAAGGATCTGGAGAAGGTCTGTATGGAGGAGTGGGCCAAAATCCCTGCTGCAGTGTGTGCAAACCTGGTCAAGAACTACAGGAAACGTATGATCTCTGTAATTGCAAACAAATGTTTCTGTACCAAATATTAAGTTCTGCTTTTCTGATGTATCAAATACTTATGTCATGCAATAAAATGCAAATTAATTATTTAAAAATCATACAATGTGATTTTCTGGATTTTTGTTTTAGATTCCGTCACTCACAGTTGAAGAGTACCTATGATAAAAATTACAGACCTCTACATGCTTTGTAAGTGGGCAAACCTGCAAAATCGGCAGTGTATCAAATACTTGTTCTCCCCACTGTAAATGTGGAAAGAAATAAATGTATAAATAAACAAATGAAAAAATAAATAAATGTGGAAAAAAATACAATTATACATAAATAAAAACATTTTACATTTCTTCGTATATTTATGCATCAATTTTAGGCTTCGTTATGTCATAACTGCAGTGTTTTGAAATTTCGCCATATGGTTTTTACCTGATCTCGGATCAATTTTATACATTTGTAAACATTTTAATGACACATTTTTAAAAATAAAAAAAGAGTTGTAGTTAATAGTCTCTTTCTGGCCTGATTAACCAAGCGCCCCATAAAACAAAATAAACAAGCCCATACAGTTTAATAAATTTACACGTTATAAAGGCACTTCATATTTAATGGTAATAGATGATTTGTTAATTGCATTTAATCGATTGCACTTTCAATAAAACATTTGCAATTGGTTTGTAAAAGATGTTTGCTAGCTACACATCTGGGCTAAGTTTTCTCTGCATTTACACAGCGGTACGTGAAACGATCATCTCTTCCTCTTTACTACTAGTTATTAAACATGAATGAGCTAGTGCTGTCCGCGTTAACCCATGCGATTAATTTAAAGTCCTTAATGCGTTAAAATAATTTAACGCAATTAACGCAAATAAATTACGTGAAGCTGCGTCATTAATGTAATTTTCGTCATGCGGTTAGATGATCTTAGAAGTCCGGAGTTTATCACACTGAGCATCTACAAGCACCTGTAACCAGGGGCGTCGCTAGACCCCTTTTACTGGGGCACGTGCCCCAGTATAAATCTGCTGTGCACCAGTAAAATCACATGCTTGAATTTTAACATTTTATTATATTTGTCAATGTATTTAGATTGATAATCCCGCAAAATAAGAAATGGATCTATATGCAACAGAGTAACCCAATCAACGAAGTTTAACATAAAACCGAAAACACAAACTGACGCGTACACGCGTGACTTCGACAGAAGTCCAGTGTCTGCACCAGTCGATGGTCTGCACGCAGTTGAGGTAGGCTATAAAAACATGACGAAACTAAAGTAAGTTTCTAAATAATACCGATAATCTTATTTTAACTCATCAGATTTTTTTTTGTACGAAGCAGGGACGGGGACGCAGAAAAGAGAGATGATGAGTTTGAGGGAGGTAAAACGATGAACAATATACAAATAAAGCGTTTTGTTCTACAACGTACACTGCACACACTCACATGCTCACATCACATTTAGGGACCGTCTCTAAAGTTACATACGACAGTATACACGTTTCTAACTTCAATAGGTGTCAGCTATGATGACACCTTTTACATTTTTGATATTTATTCAAATAAACTGTCAAATCATGTGTAAATATTGCTATGTTTTTTCACTACTGTGTGGGATTATACAAAATATGCCTATAAGGTTGACTGGAAGTGCTGCCTATGGCTATGCAAATAATTGTGAATTACTTTGGCTCCCACCCACAATCTGTACAACATGTACATAACTAAACATTTACAGTAAACATTACAGTTCCATACAATTACAAAAAATGTTGGCAGATGAGTCTTGTGGCCAGCTGACAGAAATAAAATGCAGAAAGCAAATAAACATTTTTGATATATTAAATAATTTGTGTATCATCAGTTACACAGTGTTATCAGTGATTTTTCTATTAGGACATATATTCTCATCTGCAGCCATTCAATCATTCATCCTATGCATTTGCCTAGATTCTGATGGTCCCATACAGTAGTCCACAAAACAGGAAGTTGTTGTAACTCAGGCATACAGTGTCCGATCTGCCCCAAACTTCATGTTTGATAATAGTCCAGGACTGAAGACATCTACATGCCAATATTCGGTTATAGTCAAAGCGCCACCTGCTGGCAGCAGGAAGTGACTTTGCCATATTTCTCCTATATTTACCCACTTAAATGCATGTCGCCCACTATTCGCTGTTTTCCTGAGGCCACCGTGTGGCGGTGCTCCCGGGCCCTTTCATCGCCGCTTGCAGCTTTAATTTATGTTGTAATTGTACATTCTTGAAAAATATTTAATTAGTCATTATTATATTTGTGTAATGTAGAAGAATGCAAATCTGCAAGAAAGAAAATGTGTATAGTATTTCCAAATAACAGGCCTTGTATCACTAAACAGGTTAAGAATGCAGTTATGATAAGGAATAGTTATTTTAAACAAGGTGACAGTATTCGATACAGAGAAGCCCACAAACTAGTGAAGTAAAATTAGCAAAATTGCAGTACAAGGAAAAGATAGAAACTATGTTTATTAACGGGAGATCTCATGTAGCCTGGGATGGAGTGAAGTGTATAATTGGAAATAAACAGAAGACAAAAAGTATTACTTTAGGAGGGAAACTCGATTATGAACTAGCAGAGAATTTGAACTCATTTAATACATGTTTTGATACTCACGATTTTACCTCTGAACTGTATGATTATTGTGGAAATCCAGTGACTGTAGATAATGTGAAGCTGATGTACGTAGTTGTTTTGGCCAGGTTAAGGTTAAGAAGAGTCCAGGCCCTGATCACATTGGTGGCAGAATGTTTCTGCTTTCAGGGATTTATTCATTTATTTTTAATAAATCCTTGCAACTTTCTAAAGTTCCTTGTCTTTGGAAAAACTCTATAGTAGTGCCAATTGCGGAAAAAATAAATCCTCTTTCTCTTAATGATTATAGGCCTATTGCACTTACTTCTTTGGTTATGAAATCTTTTGAAAAATTAGTAAGGAAGGAAATTTTAATTTTAACACAGTCAGCCCTTGACCCTATGCAGTTTGCCTATAGATCAGGTAGAGGAGTGGAAGATGCCTCTTGTACCCTACTAAATATGATTTTAAAACATTTGGAAGGCACAAAAAATCATGTACGTTTGCTCTTAGTTGATCCTCTGCTTTTAATGTGTTCAGCCCCATATTTTGGCTAAGAAACTTATTGAAAATTTTCATTTAGACTTAACCATTGTGTGTTGGCTGGTGGATTTTTTAACTAACAGAGTCCAAAAACTGTGTGTTAATGGTGTGTTGTCTAATGCATTGTTATCGTCCACTGGTACACCTCAGGGTTGTGTTTTGTCCCCTCTTTTGTTTTCCTTATATACTGATGATTGTCGGAGCGTTTTTGAAGGAAGACACAGATGACTCTGTGATTGTCTCTCCTCACTGAGTCAGATGGGAATCATGGTCCATTGGT
Organism: Coreius guichenoti; assembly: GCA_039654105.1. Taxonomy (NCBI): domain Eukaryota; kingdom Metazoa; phylum Chordata; class Actinopteri; order Cypriniformes; family Gobionidae; genus Coreius; species Coreius guichenoti. Next base: position 37,025,048 of record CM077174.1, read on the forward strand.
TGATCATTTTATTCAATGGTGTGAGGATTCTTTTTTAAACATTAACGCTTCTAAAACAAAAGAGATGTCCATTGATTTCCGGAAGAAGATCTCTATACCTGTGTTGCCTGCTGTCATAAAGGGACATCAAGTAGAAGTGGTTAAACAGTATAAATATTTAGGGACTGTACTTGATGACAAACTAAAATTTGAGGCAAACACTGACATTATTAGAGGAAAAGCTCTTCAGCGTATGTATTTTCTGAGGAAACTTCGAACTTTTAATATGGATATTTCTTTTATGAGAATGTTTTATACCTGTTTTATTGAATCTGTCTTAAGTTTCTCCGTTATTTGCTGATATGGTAATTTAAATGTCAGGAATAGAAGTAAGTTGATTAGTATTGTAAAAATGTGCAGCAATCGGGTCGGAGACTTAAACTCCCTTTGTGCAAATCAAAAAGATATAAAAATTCCTTCATACCTGCTGCAATTATCTTCTTAAATGATCTATTATAAATGCGTGTTATTTAATGTGTATTGTGTTGCTGTACGTACGTGTATGTATACTGCTGTCTACACAAAGAATTGCCTTTAAGGACAATAAAGTTAACTCAAAAACTCGAAAGTTCTCTCCGGTTTTATTATTTCCATATACAGTAGTATGCCTTTTATGCCATAAAACATGTTGAGAATGTTCATGTAAAGTAGAAGATACTTAGATAAATATTTTCATAAATAGGCCTATTAATATCTCTACACGTTTACCTTTCCCAGTACTTGTTGCAGTGTAGGAATAGTGGGTTAAGCAAAAGAAAATTTGTGTAGTGCATTGTGTGGCACACTTCTTGCACGCAGAAGGCTTCCAAGAAAAAAAGTAATGGGGGGCCTGTGCCCCAGTAGAGCTTTATGTCTAGCAACGCCCCTGCCTGTAACCCTGGAAATTTCCATTCTAACTCTTTAACCCGATTCTGCTTCTCTGTTTGTGATCAGGCCATTATAAGTCGTTAAACTGTGGGAAAGTTTTCAGTGATCCAGTAATTAAATTCATTCAAACAGTCCAAAACAGCGCTCATGTAAAGAAGGCCAGGCTGATTACATCAGACATATCAGAGAGAATAGAGACTCACATTGCGTTTTTAGTGAATTATTCGTTCCAGGGTGTGCTTTGCTTTAAAACACGAGCTCTGTCGTATTCTGCGATTGTTTCTGAAGAGAGCAATTTTGGTGACGTACAGGAGTCGTACAGTAAGCGCGTGAGAGTCTGTTATATTGATGCACAAACAACAAACCGTGTGTGTGCGCGCTCTCGATCACTGATCGCACACTGCATTCATGTACAGACACAGTTCATTCGCGTTGTTTCCACACACACACTCAGGAAGGATAATGTTTGATTTGTCATGTGTTTATGCAGTCAAAGCGGTTGATTTAGGAGTTGTTTTGGTGTCTCCATGTGGTCCTGTTCGGTGTCGCAGCTTGAGTCATCTAAAATGAAAACAATCTCGTTGTTGTTGCTCTGTACACACACTATACACTGTGAATTCTGTAAAGTTTTTTTATGTAATGTTTTTTTTCATGGGTGTGTATAAATTTATTATATAATAGAATTATATGGACTCCTTATATTTGGTTATTTGGTGTCCTTTTGGAGTCTCCAATGATCCTTGAAGCTTGCAGAAAATACAGTCTTGTGAGAATCACCCTTCAATCTGATTGTTTACTTTGGATATAGCAAATGATGACAAAATGAATGTGTTTAATGAGATAAATGGCGATAAGTGTGCGATTAATCATGATTAAAATTTTTAATCTATTGACAGCCCTAGAATGAACATCAGACGGTGTTGAAAGATACAGTACAACTAACTGAAATGTATCATGTCTCATTTAAATAGTCTATTACTCCAGTGTGTCACATGATCCTTCAGAAATCATTCTAATGTGCTGATTTGCTGCTAAAGAAACATGTTGAAAACATTTGTGCTGCTTCATATTTTTGTGGAAACTGTGAAAGATTTTCAGGATTCTTTGATGAATAGAACAGCATTTATTTGAAACAGAAATCTTTAATATCCAAACTTTTGAATAGTATTATACTGTGTATTGGTATTAAACTTGTCTGTTGTTCACAATGTCTTGGTCGTCTCTCTCTCAGGTTGAAGGGTGGTTATAACGCTCTGAATATGGGTTTCCCTCACGAGGCGATGGTGGACATGACCGGTGGGATTACGGAGGTTTTCATGTTGGCGTCTCTCCCCCGGGCGCTGGGTTCATTCCTGCGTTCGCTGCTGCAGAAAGGAGCTCTGATCAACTGTGCAAACTCACAGGTTTACACTCGCTTCACATCTCTTATTTTAAGGGATATTTTAGGTTACACGTTATTTTAAGGTGACGTAGTTACATTGTACTGACTCAAATAAGTAATGAGTAATAATTATTAACTACATGTACGAGTTACGGTTAGGGTTAGAGTTTGGTTAAGGGTTAGTTACTTGTAATTATGCATAATGTTATTACTACAGTAAGTACATGTAACTATGTCACCTTAAAATAAAGTGTTAGTTCATAGTTCACCCTAAACTGACAATTCTGCCATCGTTCACACTCATGTCATTCCAAACCTGTGCGACTACTTCGGTGGAACACAAAAGAAGATGTTTAGCAGAATGTTCGCACTGCTCTTTTTCATACAATGAAAGTGCATGGGGACTAGGGCTGTCAAGCTCCAAAAATGACATTTAAGCTCCATTAAAGTACTATAAAAGTAGTTAATCTGACATGCACACTGTATTTCAAGTCTTCTGAAGCTGTACACACACTTTGTATGTGGAACGGACTGAAATTGTAGTTGTTCATCATGAAAATCCCCTCCACACTGTTCATCAAAATATAGATTTCCGTTCAAAAACTACTAGCCTAACTAATCAAATTAAAAAACGTTATTAAAGGCAAGTGAACAGTACAAATACTATACACCAATTACAAGCATAGATAAATACAACATAACAAAGTTACAAATAAAGTAAGGTCTAACTGTAGTATGCATTTCGGGTACAGAAATGTAATAATTAAATGTAAAATAACTATGTTCGCCGCTGTATAAATTTAATATAGATTAATCTTAATGTTGTTTGATTAACATGACAGACAACAGCAGGTATATTAGGCTGTTGTCACTTTAAGACCCCATGCACACACAGATCCAATATAATGATACACATCCGATTTCTTTCTCAACACGTTCACTTAAAGGGTTAGTTCACCCAAAAATGAAAATGATCCCATAATTTACTCACCCTCAAGCCATCCTAGGTGTGTATGACTTTCTTCTTTCAGACGAATACAATCGGAGTTATATTAAAAAATGTCCTTACTAATCCGGCTCTGGGGGGTTAATAAAGTGCCTTCTGAAGTGAATCGATGAAGTTTTGTAAGAAAAATATCCGTATTTAACACGTTATAAAGTAAAATATCTAGCTTCCGGTGGACCGTCTTTCGTATTCAACTTACGCAGAAAGTGTAACGCCTCTCACAGTTCAAAACGCTTACGCTACGTCCCACGTCATCGTTGCGTCAGTTACGCTTTCTTTGTAAGTTGAATACAGAAGGCGGTCCACCGGAAGCTATATGTTTTACTTTATAACGTGTTAAATATGGATATTTTTCTTACACAAACCCATCGATTCGCTTCAGAAGGCCTTTATTAACCGCCCGGAGCCGTGTGGAGTACTTTTATAATGGATGGATGCACTTTTGGGCTTCAAATTTTGGGCTGCCATTCACTGCCATTATAAAGCTTGGGAGAGCCAGGACATTTTTTAATATAACTCCGATTGTATTCGTCTGAAAGAAGAAAGTCATATACATCTAGAATGGCTTGAGGGTGAGTAAATCATGGGGTAAATTTAATTTTTGGGTGAACTAACCCTTTAAGACACAATTGACTGTGTTTACGAGAATACTTGCCGAGAAGGGTATTTTGACATAATTTGTGTGTATGTTTCTATCCAAGTGCATGGGGACGCGAAAGAGGAATCAATTTGGAGTTTGCGCACTATCTGAAACGCACCTCTCTCTGTGTGTGTGCGTGCGTGCTTCGGGTGTGCTCGTATAACAGCGCGCGAGAACCGAATTAAATTCTCTTTTGCCTCTTCTAGCACTGGAATGGTTTTAAAATCTATTGAATCTGAAAAAGAGCAAGACAAAACATTTCTTCACTTTCACTCTACTGCGGTTAAACTTGCAATTGATCCGCGAATCACATGCGTGCCGAACAGTGGGGCCTGGTCCGTACTTTAATCCCTACTTTAATGTCACTTTTGATTAATTTAATGCATCCTTGCTTAAATAAAAGTGCTAATTTCTTTCAAAAAAATCTTATCTCAGACTTTTGAATGGTCGTGTACAATTATATAATTAAATAATAAAAGAACAGAACAGATCCTTTATTTATTATCTCTCCTGGAATTTATGTAGTCGACTTTGCCGTATTAAATTACAGTATCATACACCTGAAGTAACCTCAGGTTTCCTGCTCAAGGGGGCATTAGTTACAGGTTCGAACCTGCAACCTTTCAGTCAGCAGCCCAGATTTTTAACCACCAGGACACAACATCCCATAAAACATTCACAACAATAATGCTCACAGCAGACAGTAAAGCGGTCAAATGTCTGTTTGCCATGTGTGTGTGTCTTCTTCTTTCTTTGTTGTGTTCTAAGTAAAAGGCTCTTTCTTGAGTTCCAGGAAAGCGTTTTTCTTTGACAGCTGTTTGTGAAGGTAATCTGTTGTCGTGTCTCTTTGTCTTTGTGCAGGGACCCCTTGAGAAGAGCAATGAGTTTGGGATTTTGTTCAGACATGCCTATTCTGTGACAGGCCTGGAGATGGTGAGGGGGAAATGCTTACCTTGTTTCTCTCTCTCTCTCTCTGTTTTCTCTGTCTTAGTCAAACCGGCTCCTGATTTATGTTTCATCAGTGTTTTTTTTAACACTCCACCAAAGGGTGCCATCAGCTTAAAGAACTACAGAGTATGTCTGAAATTGCACACTGCTACCCAGCAATGTTTTTTAACATCCCTATTAAGTTATGAAAACTTCTTATTTTTTCAAATCGTCATGTGTTTAAAAAAGTCTTTCTTGGTTATGTGAAGATTAAAGGTAGTGTAGGCAACTTGTGGAGAGGCTAGCAATAGCAAGCTAGCTTTGAAAGCATGAGATCCCGCCCTCCCTTCAGAGTGTCTAAAGCCACGCCTCCTTCAAAACACATGAACACACACAGCAGGGAGCAAACAAAAGCGTCACAAGAGACGGCGTTAAACTACCTCATGTCTCAAAGCACATAACATTACAATAATAATGAACATAAACAACTTAAAGAGCACTGACCTGTACCACCTGACTGCTGCAGATTCATTTCAGCATTTATAGTGTTGCCATTGAAAGACATAAATTCAACTCACGAACCGCTCCTCACCTCACGCACACACACACTACATATTCTAGCATTGCAAACTTGACATCGCAGAATGTTCATTATCAAAATAAAATATACAGTCAACCAAACATATAAAAAGTTACACAGTTTGCTCAATTTAAATAGAAGTACAATAGAAGTACAACGCCTAGTTTATATAATAGTTTAGCATCCAAATATATAGCGATTATGGAAACATTTGGATTCGTGCCGAATGAGAGAGGTAAGTTACGTGAGCCCAACGCTGGTTACTTTGAGTTTTGCTTTAAAAGAATTAGTTTTGGCCTGTTTAGCTACTTATATTTCTTCATTCTTGTTCTGTTCTGAATACGGTTAAATTTAAAGGATTTGTTTTGGGGGGAGAGGAACTAAAATAGATGCATTATAACATTTTGTTTTATAGCCGGTATTATTTCTCAATGTATTAAAATGCAACTTAAACGTGATTTATCAGTTTTTTTTTCTCTCTCAAAAATACAAAATATATCGTGTTTTTAAAGGTGCAGTATGTAGGATTGGCAGCTAGTGGTCGAAATAGGTACTGCAGTCCAAATTCAAAATATTGGAGATCGTTGTTTCCCCCGCCCCTTCCTCCACAGACTCGACGCTCACGTGGGTTGTCAGCTTGAGGACACACAACAGGAATGAGCGCAATTGACAATAAAAGCGAAGAGACTTACACACTGTGGGTCCTATTTTAATGATCTAAGTGCATGGTCTAAAGCGCACAGCACAAGTGCACTTAGGGCGTGTCCGAATCCACTTTTGCTAGTTTAACGACGGGAAAAATGGTTGGCGCGCCCGGTGCATGGTCCAAAAGGGTTGTCCCTATTCTCTTAATGAGTCATGGGTGTGTTTTGGGCATAACATGAAATAAACCAATCAGAGTCTCATCTCCCAT